>JAVYIG010002838.1:37500-224946 GCA_035222895.1 Strongylocentrotus droebachiensis | reverse complement strand
TGACGTCCATTCAAGAGAGTGCATTAAAAGGACGTCGATCGTAGCAATCCACGTTATCGTTGTGCAAATCTAAAAGTCCCTAATAATAGCGACTTAATACATGAACAACTCCTTTAGATATGGTACGGGAGTATTCACAACTTTTCCCCAAATGAGATCCGTTTTCGCTGAAAGTTACAAGACAATCATATATATATATACATACAAATCATTGACAAATAATTATGAGGAATGATATGATAGTAATAGCAACAGCACCACGAACTAAGATGTTTGCAGCATCCGTTTAATATTTTAAACATTTGAAAGACGAATTCTTCTCTTTGTTTTCCACAGTTTGTCATAATTAAGTAAGCGAAGCAGAGTCAAAATCATAGAGTCACATTTAAGAAGTATGTGATGTCTACAGGTGATGTCTCGAAGTGAGCGAATGTATAACGTCTCAAATATTATTCCATATACGTTTGGTGATGAACATTCTTTTTGGTTCCGTTACTCCTCCTACATGTGCAGGGAAATTATATACATGTCTACCTACGCTTTGATGAAAAAAGGAGCATATTTATTTTCGAACTAAATAAAGAGAGTCAAATCTTACAGCCTCAAGTCTTAATAATAATAGTAATAATAATATTTAATTTTTATATAGCGCTTTAATAATACAAATGTCTCTAAGCGCTTTACAAATATACTATTACCCCGGTCATTGGATTCAGTGCTTGCCCGCACACACTGTGTGCACAATCTCCACTCCCTGGGGAGCATTCCAGCCGGGCGTTACTTGACGCTCACAAGCTGTTTGACCAACATTGCAGCATTGCAGAGCCGGTTCTAGAAGATTTTTTGTTTGTGGGGGAGGTAGGATTTAGGTGTGTGTGTGTGGGGGGGGGGGGGGGGGGCTTGGGGGGGTTCTTGCATTCATTGTTTTACATGTGCCTAGCAAATTTTAAATTTTTTTGGGGTGGAGAAAGTGGAAGCCTGAGTTCGAGACCCCCAACACTTTGGGTTTGATGTAAAATGGTCAGGGGTAAAACGTCAGAGGTAAATATGCCAGATGTACAAACGCCAATGGTACAGACTCCAGAGGAACAACACCTTAGGTACAAACACTATAGGCCAATATCTCAGAGATACAAATGCCAAAGGTAAAAATGTAATGTTTTACTTTTTGACATCTGACATTTTGAACCTTTGATATTCTTACACATATTACACTCTTGCTCTTAAAGTTGGAATATTTTTTTTTACCCCAATTTATGGAAATTATTTTGACAATTGATTTACAGAAAAAAAATCTTCTGTGTGCCCATGCCTTGAGCCATAATGCATGGCCCTACAGAGGATTTGTTTATGTTGGGAACCGGGGTAAAATGCAATGAATTATTGATGATTTATTGCATTTACTTTTTTTACTTTTTATTTGTGGGAACTGCCCCCTACCCTAGCCCCCGCTGCGTACAGTCATGGTCCAGTGGCAAAAGCAATGGCCTCGTAACTGTGAGGCCCCAGGATCAAAACCGTGTCGATGTGCTATATTAGTGCCCTTTTGTGGGGCATTAATCCTCTTTACTGTCATTTATGATTGAAGGGCGTAGGTCCCCTAGTTGATAAGCATAGAAGCATACATATGCTTTAGCAGTCACGCAAAACAAACACTGCCAAATTATTATTCAATAAAATCTGAGTATGTATATTATTTAGATCTATTAGGAATATATCAATTGTCAAAATAATTCCATAAAATTGGGATAACAAAAAAATATTCACAAATTTATGAGCAACAGTGTACAAAGGGAAAATGGCATTATTAAAAAGGAAAAGGGGCACGAGTCAAAGTAAAAAAAGGGCAAAAATATCAGAGGTGAAAAGGGGGAATTTCTCGCACCTGAAAAGAGGCAATCGCCAGAGATTAAAACAAGCACTTATGAGAATGGAAAAGGGGCACTTATTATGAAGAAATAAGGGCATTTTTTAAGGAAAAGGGGCACCTGTTAGATTTGTATAGTGGAAATTATTGGGGATGCAAAAGGGGCATTCATGAGAAAGAGGAGGGGCATGTATCAGAACGGAAAAGGGCACATTTTAAGAAGAAAAAAGGGGCATGTATCAAATAAAAGGGGCACTTATCAGAGGTGCACAGGGGCACGTACTTATCGGATATACATTTTTTCCAACCGAAAATAGATGTATTCGCCTCGCCGTCCCTATGTGTTATTGTTCGTATGTTCGTAGTATTCTTTATTATATTCATTTGATACATGTACATCATACAACTTATTTCAAATTGCAATACATAACATATAGAGTACACAATATACACAACTCAATTATTTTGAATTAATAAATCTTATCGTTTCAAGTTTCAAGTTTCAAGTTTTATTTATCTTTTTTTCATTACACATTTTACAAAAAATGACATGAATATAACAGGTTTACAGAATATGGCGTTACAATTGAAAGATGAGGTGACCTTGGTTGAAAGCAAGGCTTGTGGATTTAAGGTCCCTCATGAGTAGCTTATGAGTATGTCATAAAAGAACAAACTCGTCAGATAAGAATAATGCATACATTTAAATGCTGACAAACTAAACTAACTAAACAACTGATAACATATAAACATAAATAAGTATAATAAAATCTACTGACTACTAAATAATGGCTATAAACAAAAGAAACAGGAAAATACAACGAGCAACAGGACTGAAACACAGACAAAGGCGAAAAAAAGACAGACAGATGAATAGATGTGAGAACAGGTAGTAGAATTATGCTGACCTATATAGTAAATAATTTTCTTAAAATATTGATCACAACTATAAATCTAGACGATATCGACTCAAATAAAGTAACTTCAGTTTGCGCTTAAATACATATTAAATACTGACCGATTGCGCTATTCTTGGTTCAAGGGAATTCCAAAACCTAGGTCCAGTGGACCCCAAAGTAGTAAGGGCAAATTGCGTTCTTACAAGAGGCAAGTGATATGCTTGCGCCTGACGTGTGGAATAACTATGAACTTGGTTATTTTTCTTAAATATTCTAGCCAAGGCTACTGGCAGTAGACCTGCATTCAATTCATACATTAGAGCTCCTAGTTGTAAATGATAAATATCTTCAACTTTCAAAACACTACTATTATAAAAAAAAAACATCTGTATGCGCAAGATAGTGAGTATTACAAACAATTCGTATTACTCTTTTCTGTACCAGTGGTAATTTATCCATTTGAGATTTGAACGAGTTGCCCCAAGCTAGCACACCATAGTGCAAATATGGCAAAATTAAAGTTGCGTACAACATACGTAAAATATTCAGTGGGAACACAGATTTCAATCTATAAATTACACCAGTATTTCTTGACAATAATTGACAAAGTTTACTAATATGGTACTTCCAATTTAAATGTTCATCAATATGCAGGCCAAGAAATTTAAATGTTGATACTCTTTCAATCTCAACACCATTGAACATTACATTTCCAGGCAATATACTCAGGGAATTACTAAAGAGCATATAATTAGTTTTTTTAAGATTTAAAGACAACTTGTTTGCATGAATCCACAAAGTCGCATTAGTCAACTCAGAGTTTACAGTCTGCAAAAGAGTTTGTTGATTTCTGTGAGAGAAAAAAATACACTCGAGTCGTTATAACACCCTCCCCCAAATTAAAACACAAAACAATGACGAAGCCTAAAAAATAAAAAATAATATTAATAATTTTTAAAAATGTCAAGTTTTGAGATCGCGATATCGCCGAAATCTTTGGACGATTAATAATCCACGAGCCGTTTTTCCTGACATCTACTAACATATACTACTACTGTGTTGGTCTGGACACATGATGGCGTTTTTCTATGCACATCACATTTTTACTTGGCAGCCCAAGGTGGTGGGGGGGGGGGGGGGGGGGTTAAACCCCCTGTGACCTCATCCGTCAGTCATCAATGAGCTAACTTGAGAAAGTGGTATGTAACTTTGCCAAAGTTGACCACCTCTTACAATACAACAAAGTGCTGGCTGTCAGAAGAGCGTTAGCGCGCAAGCGACTCGAAAACTACTTTTCGAATTATTCGCATTTAAAGATTTGTTTTATATTTAAACTGTTTTCCGTCCCGAAGATTGGTTTAAAACTTAAAAGTCTGATAGAAATGTTGTTTTTCTCGGAAATAAGTCAGTTCTATAAAAGTTTGAGGCGATTTAGTGCTAACGCCCTTCTGCTTAACGCTTCATTTTTTACCTGAAATTGCCAGCCAGCTAGCCAGGCGACAATAGCCACATAAAACTTGCTATGTCAGACATGTCAGACTAAAAAGTTGGCTAAACTAATATTCTACAATAGACAATGGTATGTAATTTTTCCCCAGCTCAGACAGATGGTGTCACAAGGGGATTGAGATTTAGGGGCGTTTCACAGAACTTTTCATCAGTGACAAATGACAGTTTTTGTTATAAGCTACTGAAATCCTTGCTTCTGATTGGTTATCAGCAGATTTGTCACTGATTTTTGTCATTTGTCATTGAAAAATGGCTTTGAGAAACGGGCCCCTGGAGGACTTTAAGGGTAGAGCTTAGCAAGTTTGAAGAAAAAATTATTTCAAAATCTTTGAAACACATTCAGAAGTTTACATATCAAAATATGAGATGTATACAAGACTACTCACCAACAGGAATACACTTGCATTGGGATGGCAGGGGCCCTTTAAGTGTGAAAGGTTTTCGAATTGCACATATTTTGCATTGATAATTACTTTGAGACTTTATTTTCACCCTAAGAAAGAAACTGATTATGAAGTTGATCGGCTAAATCTTTCCTCTATCATTCGAAGCTGAAATCAAGATCTGTTCCCACTCTCTTTTGTTGGTACCATTTGTCGAAAGCCTCGTTCTGAGCCACCGTAAAACGATTCTTCCACTGGCCAATCGTACCTAGAACAGAAATCAAACCAAGAGTATGGTTATGTTACAAAAGACCAATTTAATATATTATTGGCCTACCTTAGTCACCGGCGAACGAAACCAACACCATACCGACAACATGACGAAATAAAACTATAAATTAGCCAACGATTGATCGGCTTGGGGTCGGTGTGATGTCTGTTTGGGGTGTGACAGCCTGAGAGGAATATATTACAAACGGGAATGTCATCCAAAATGGATTTGGTTCAGAGTTTCTCGGGAGTAGTATTTAATGGGTTATTATATTTCAATCTCATGTTTAAAGAAATAGATTTGCTGATGTTTACCCGACAAAGCTATAAGAAGATAATCATGGTGGAAATTACAGAGAGATGCCATAATGTCATAGGTATAGATTAGAGAGCAGTTTTAAAATAGAATATCGTTACCCATTTGAGTAGACATGGGCGCCGAAAGTTGGCTCATCACCCTGGGCCCCACGCCAATTATTGACCTGCCAGTGTTACAAATAAGGTATCTAAATATTCTTATCTGACCGTAATTTAATGCCTAAAACCCCTGAGCTTCCGGGGGTTCCGCCCCTTAAACCCCTGGACCCCACCCCAATGTATGCTCCACTCGCTTCGCTCGCTACACTCTATCTGATCGTCAATACTCCACTTCCAAAAAACGTTTTGCGGAGCCTGCATGTAAAGTGTAAGAGTGGTGGTGATCCAAATTTGTCTTCTGCCCCCCCCCCCCTCCAAACGTTTTGCGCCATTACGTCACTGCCTCCTGAAAGTTGACCCCCCTGGAATATTTAGCCCCCCCCCCCCCCCCAATCCCAAA
Organism: Strongylocentrotus droebachiensis; assembly: GCA_035222895.1. Taxonomy (NCBI): domain Eukaryota; kingdom Metazoa; phylum Echinodermata; class Echinoidea; order Camarodonta; family Strongylocentrotidae; genus Strongylocentrotus; species Strongylocentrotus droebachiensis. The sequence goes on along the minus strand of JAVYIG010002838.1, from coordinate 219,201 downwards.
CTGCTTCCAGCGCGCCTGGTAAATGACACTGTTAACAATATTGATCAGATAGATTGATTTCCGGAAGTGATGGATCGCATGTATATTGTCCTCAATATGATTTATCTAATTTTTCTTGATAACTAACTATGACTCAACGAAAGTTTTGTTATGTATACCCTTAAAGTTTCATATGCAGTTGCAAAATTTATCAATGTACCTTTCCTCATGAAGCTCCTATTCCCATCGACACGCGTTGGATCCGGCTTCCCGCTTTTTGCAGCATCGTCTGCAATCTTTTTGTAGGTTAGCCCCATTCCTTTAAATGAGCTCTTTTCCAATATTCGCTGTTGAGCCTCCTCTGAGAGAGGGCGCCCTAGAAATTCGGCGACTTGCTGGATACATTTCTTTGGATCCTGAATGTGTGAAAAACAAGGGTGAAGAATCGTGAAAGAAGGGGGAAGTATAGAAGAAGAAGTAGGAGGGGGGAGCCCGGGGGGGGGGGGGCGTTATTTTTTCGGCGGCACAGATTGGGGTTAGGTGCGGGTTGAGTCTTTGGGAAGGTTTAGGGCTAGGGTTAGGGTTAGGGTTAGGGTTAAATCAAGACCCCTTTTAAAAAAAAATTGGCAGAAAATGACTTCTAAACCTCTTCCTACTCCCCCTGAATATCTAATGGCGCATTCCTATACAGTGCGTCCCAGAAAAAACGAAACCGAAAATTATCGAAGTTTTATCATAACTTAATCACAGTTATAATTAATAAATGACACATATTTCTTTAATTGGATAAGTGGATATGTCACCGGACTGTGGATCACAAGGTCCACGGTTCAAGTCCCACCGCGGCACTAATGTCCTTTGGCAAAACAATTGATCTACATTTGCCACACTCAACCCAGTTGATGTAAATGGGTACCTGGTAGGAATTAATTCTTTGAAATGCTAGAGCGCCGTAATGGTAGCCGTGCTAAAGCCAGGGTAATACTCGAGAGCGCCAGGAGTTTCAAGTCTGACAGACATGAGCGCTATACAAGAACCCACTATTATTATTATTATTATTATTATTTTTATTATTATTATAGGTTTTCCCGCCCAACTTCGTAAACTTAGCATCTGAATTAACGTTACGTTCGTGAAAAATACGTGCGAAATTGAATGATTATGTAGATCAACATTCAAAAAGCTAATTGCGTCATTCAATTTGATTTAGTAGCATGCGATTTCATACTCTTGTCACGGAAACGTGCAAAACGAGCATTCAATTTAGAAAAGCGTGCAAAGAGCATTCAAATTCGCGCCGGACAGACGGCGGTATGTATTCAAGCATTCGATTTCGTGATGAGGCATCCATATGTGACAATTGTGCATTGCTTTTCATTTGATGTTAATTTTTCACTTAATATACTTCAATCTGTTTGAATAATTTAATGCTATAAGTTTACATTTAGGAATGACCTGCGTATTTGTTAGCAGATATCTGTCATTACACATGTAACTGTTCCCAGAGAAGGTGCACAATTTGTGACTACTCTTCTAAGCACAAGCTATATTTACACAGATCCTGGACAGATCCTTGGAAGGCGGTGGAGCGACTTCCAAAGTGGGGGGGGGGGGCACCAACAAAAAAGGGCACTTTCTGGGGAAAAAGGGCACCTACAAAGGGAAATCTCAAATCGAAAATAAACAATTTTTAGACATTGGTATATACCCCTAAAATGTTGATTACATTATCAGGGATGATTTCAATATTTTTTTCTCTTTATACATCGTATAAAATATAGCTTTTTAAAGCATCATACCTTGCAGTTGGGTGTGATGGTCGAAAAAATCATTTGCGAGCGAGGAAAAATATAAAATTTGTGAGGTCACAGTGTAAAAACCAAATCTTATAAAGAGGAAAAAACAAATCCTCATCGGGTTATAAATAAGCACATTTTCATAACAGCAAACTGAAAAGACCTTTGATAGGTAACATAATTATAACATCTATAAATGTGAGCGAGTGTAGCGAGCGAGCTTTGGGAGATATTGCTCTTAGTCGCTTGAAATTAGGGGCACGTTTAATGATGAGAGGAAAGGGGGACACTTATCGAAGGGATAAGACACTTATTAGAAAATAAAAGGAGCACGTGTCAAAGTACAAAGGGTTATTATCAGAGGTGAAAATGGGGCACTCACCAGGGATGAAAAGGCACTTATGAGAATGGAAATTGGGCATTTGTCGACGGAAAAGAGGCAACCATCAGATTTTTAAGGGGCATTTATGAAAAAGGGATAGGTTCCTCATAAGAAACGAAAAGGGGCACGTATCATTGTTAAAAAAGGTTATTTATCAGAGGTGAAAAAGGGCAAACACCATATATGAAAGAGGCACTAATAATAAAGGGAAATGTGCATTTGTTGAAAGAAAAGGAGCACCGATCAGATTTTGATAGGGGCATTTATTGGAGGTGAAAGGGGGCTTTTATGAAAAGCGGAAATTATGAAGGAAAAAGAGCATTTAGGAGGAAGGAAAAGGGGCACGTGTCAAAATAAAAGGGGGTGTTATTAGAGATGAAAAGAGCACTTATCAGGAGGAAACGGGGGCACTTGTCAAAATAAAACGATTGTCTCTCAGAATTGAATATGGTCATTTACCAGCATGAAAAGGAACACTAGTAGGAGAATGAAAAAGGACCATTTTCATAGGTGAAAAGGGGCATTTATGAAAAGGCGAAGGGCTCTTTGTAAATGGGGGCACTTATCATAAGGAAAAGGGGCACTTATTAGAAAGGAAAGGGGGCACATGTAAACATATAAGGTGCGCTTATCCGAGTTAAAAAGAGGTAGTTATTAAAAGGGAAAGGGGCACTCTTTACAAAGGAAAAGGGGCAATTGTCAAAGTAAAAGGGGCACCTCTAAGATTTGAATAGGGCAATTATCAGAGGTGAAGGAGGCGCTTAACAAAAGTGAAAAGGGGCGCTTCTCGTATCCGAAAAGAGGCACTTACTAGAGATTAAAAAGGGCACTTATGAGAATTGAAAATAGACACTTATTGCAAAGGAAACTGGGAACTTGTCTGGGAAAAGAGGTACGTGTCAAAATAAAAGGGGCACATATCAGAGGTGGAAAGGAGAGGGGGCACTTTTAAAAATTAACAGGGGCACATATCAAAGTAATATGGACACTTTTTAGGTAAAAAGGGGCGCTTCTTACAAAATAAAGGGGCACTTTTCCCATGGAAAAAGGGGCACTTTTTGGGTACTTGAAAAAGTGGGGGGGGGGGGGGGCACTGTGCCCCCCTGCCCCCCGGGTAGAAATGGACATGATGGAAACAAAATAAATTGTTGAATAAAGAAAAAGACGTAAAATGAAAAAAATGAAAGATCACCTACTCAATCAAGATTAATCAACACAAACCATTACAAAAATAACATGTATAAAGAAATGTTTCAACAAAAATAAAGATCGAAAGAAAGAGAAAACATTAAATGCAATATAAATATATCGGACAAATAAGAAGATTGTAGTATAATGTGAAATCATTTCAGAAAAGATCATAGAAGAAAAAAAATGAATATGAAAAGGTGAATATCCGAATAAAAATCGAGCCTCATACAATGATTATGAGGTCTAGTTTTAATTTGAATGACCCGATTGCGAAAGAGGTTGCCCATAGACGAAAATGCAACCGCAATTCGCCAAAGAATTCTCCTTCCACTCAACATTTGCGAAATTGAATAACGCTTACGCATTTCCAAATTGACTGAACCAAGCTTTAATTTGAATGTGCATGTTTAGAAAATTCGATGACTCGAAACGAAATTGAATGCAAAAAGTTAAAAAATGAACCAGGGGAGCAACGAGTGGAGAAAATTCGCTCGAACATGAATGCACGTTAGTGAAATTGATCGCTGCTTTGACGAAATTGGCCGGGAAAACCTATATTAACTCATTGTGATGCATATTTCATGCATGAGTGATTAAAACAAAATTGAAGAGAAGGTACCAAAAAGTCATATGGCGGGGTTGCATCTGAATTAACTCCGTTTCGTTGACGCGTTAACTTTGTTTGTTGCTACGGCAGGCAGCCAGTGAAAACGAATAAGTTTAATCGAATTATGGAAATGCAAGCATCACTTAAAAAAAAACAGAACTTTGTTATTCCTGTCTCGTTTTTTCTGATTGAGATGTCATATGAAAAGGGGAAAAAGGGAATTTTCTAGAAATGTGATTTCCTCTCGGAAATTCAGATATCACCCTCTTCAAATTGTTTTTAATCACTCATGCGTGAAATATGCATCATTTGAGTTGCATCAAATGAAAGAGGAGGATCTAAGTTTTACAAATATGTTATGATAAAACATCGATATTTCTCGGTTTCGTTTTTTCTGGGACGCACTGTATGAAGCAAATTTTTCTGCTGCTTTCGGAGATTGCTTACGCTTAATTTGCGGGATTTTCACTTGAGCGAAATTATGGGTGAGATATATTATCCTGAAGAAAATAGTAATCCATATTTAAGGCCAAGATCTGAAAAGTTGGGTCATTTTTAGGGATTTTGCGGCACAAAATCATACCCCATATTTAGGGATTTTTTTTGCAAAAAAAGTAACTCATTAGAGCGGCACATCTCCGTATACCGTATAAAGCAGGGCTCCCACTTAGCCGAGTTGGAGCCTCGAGTTGTGGCGAGCTGGCGCGATCTTATGGCAAGCAATTTTATCATTAAAACATACTTCTTGATATCAGGAATTCAATTCTTAATCGAATTCCTGATATCACGAAATCGAATTCTTGATATCAAGAATTACCATTGCTTTACAACATAAGATTATTTCTTGATAACAAAAATTATGTTATTGATATCAATTAATAATAAAACGGCTTGCCATAAGATCGCGCCAGCTCGCCACAACTCGAGATTTCAACTCGGCTAAGTGGGAGCCCTGCTTAGGCGAGTACCGTAATAGGAAATGGAGGGGAGTGGAGGAGGAGGGGAGGAGGATTAAAGAAATGCAGTGGGGAAGGGGAGGAGGTGTTTGGCTACAATGTCCGCCAGGAAAGTGAAAACCATGACTACACTGTAAAAAATAATTTGTTCATTGGTAATTTTTACGTATTTTTTCCTTGTAGAATTTACTTGAAAACATTAGTTTTGCCACTTACGCACTAAATTTAAGTCTTGCTAACTCAAACTTTCAATTTAGTAGAACATACGTGGAATATTTAAGTAAAATCAAATACATAAAAACTTTAAGTAATTTCAGCTTGTATTAATTTAGTAATTTTAACTCAAAATCAGAAATTATACGTATTACTCAAACAATTTATGTTGATTATTCTTATCTTTTTAAAGTAAGGACCGATGCAGTGCGTAATAGAAATATTTACATAATTTATGAATATTCATTAAGACCAAATTAAATCTTTTTTAAATAAAACAATTCTTTTTTGTGGTTGAATGAAAATTTAAGGACTTTAAAACATTTAATAATTCATTTAAAGGCACACTGTCCTACTTGTAGCTACTTGCTCCCTCTATGTAGAAAACTTCCCCAATCGGTGCCTGTTGGTCCCCCATGATCCTCTTTTTCTTATGTTAAATGAGAGCTGAGCTAATGAGATAGCCACCTGTCACAATGACCTCGCTGGCTCACTGGGTGGCCAATCCCTTCTGGTTGAAGTAGTAAAGCCTCCCTTTAACATGGCTAAGCAAAGACAAGACAATTTTTAATTATTACCCAGTTCAAAACAAATCAAAACTTGTTTTTTTTCAGGAAATTGTTAACCAATTTTCCTTTTAAGATGCTACGATCAAGTATATATAAAATTTGGAGCCTTTCAATATGTGTCGAATTGAAGCGTATGTAAATCTTAAATAGAAGTAGTGTTAGTGATTAGTGATTAATCTTAAATAGAAGTAGTGAATGATTAGTGGATGTTACTTGTTAGATTAGATGGGTACCAAATCGTGCAATATGTAATCCTATCATAGCTTTTTTTTAATTATCTAAAATGATTACAATACTTAAATTGTTTACGTTAATGTAACTCGATTTAACTGAGTAAAAATTTATTTAGCAAAATAAGTAAATTCTACTTAAGATGCCGTAGGTAATATTTACTTAATAAAAATAAGGCAATTCTTTTCCTCAATTTTATTGAGTTATTTCGACTATTATTTTTTTACAGTGTATGCGTGTAATTAGTGTTGTATTGCTCAGTTTAGTTCAGATCAAGTCGGTTTAATTTCATATTTGTATTTGACGTTACACAATGTCAGTTTTACTCACATAATATATATATTTGTTTAAATCATCGTGGTTTGTTTTTAGTTTCATGCATTCGTAAATCAAGGACAAAGTCAGATTGTTAATGAATATATAAAGGAGCCTGAGAACCTATTTAACTGAACAATATAATACAGAGTTATATCGCTCAGTTCAGTTTCATTGTATGCTATCAGTAATGGCGTTATTGGATAACGAGCACAATATTTTATCATTATCATTAACATCATCAAAGATTCATCTGTTTTTATATTAAGTGTATGTAATAGTACCTTTTTCACATCCTCAAAGAAGAGAAATAGAACGTTCTTCTCGTCTCGAATCTTGAATGCAGCCATCACGTGATCAAACCAAGAACCCCACCGGAAGTTGTCTGTCCGCGGATTAAAGAGCAAAGTTAAACAAAATAATAAATCAGAAAAAGTACTGACAATAATCATCATTTAACGTTTTGCTGTATGATAATGCAAGCAGCGCATAATTCACTGCGATGTAGCCCATGTATCATTATTCCCAATTATCGAAATTATTAATGACCCCATAATGATATTGTTGTGTGGTTAATTATTGATAGCCAAGGATTTCGGGGCCTTGATTTGTAAATTGTTGGAGACTAAATAAAAGATTCAAAGCATTTCATCAGAATAGCATTGGAGATACGCCATAAAATAAAACAATCCAAATAGATTTGATAACTTCAACTGTATAATGTGCAAACTTCAGTCTGTTTTCGTGTTACAGATGATCAAGTTTCAATGTACTTAACGATATGATATACCGACAACAACAAAAGTGTACGGGGCTAGGAGAAAGTTGCCCCAAAATTCTCATATTCGGGCAAGAGACGTCAACTGATGGGGGGGGGGGGGGGGCTCACAAAAATATCTACATACGCTTAAGGACAGCAATAGATCTATAGTTAGGATTTTTATTCTTATGGATTATCATAGGCCTATCAATAAACACTACCATCATCATCATCACCACCACCACCATCATCAGCAGCATCGTCAGCCTCATCATCATCATCATTATAACAATCAACACCCACCTTCTACCATGAAGTCTTCTAAAACTTCGCCGATCGGCTTGTCATGAAAAGCTCGCGTGCCCTCCATGAAATTATAATAAGAGTTGATCGTATCTAAGGGGTTGCGAGCCACGTATATAATCTGCGTAGAGTACAAACGGAAAAAGCATATTAAAAAATACGCTTGGATGAATTTTTGTTCAGGAGGAAATAAGGTAAAATAAGGTTAATAATAATATACGAACAACTGGCGTGAATAGGAAAGGCATTTTAGAAATACTTTCTCCCATAACGAACAATACAGACCCTAACAAATTTGGTATTAGAACGATGGTTTGAATTCAACTATTATGTTGGCACACAAATTTTGCTTTTGAATAGAATACATTATATACCTCACTTAAGAAATCCAGCCATCTGATTGGTCGAAATTGCAGTCATGGTTTTAGCCATTCCCGTAAATAAACGAAAAATGCCAAACCCATGTAATAGTTCTAGGGTAAATCGGTAAAATCCCAGCAAAATTCCAGTTACCGGGAAAATAGTTCAGTCTTGCTATAATACCCATTGGTTCAGTGTTAAAAACTGGTTTGAGCGATCGCGGATACCATATATACGTGTACGTGTGTGCAAAGAATTGGTCGCTAGCTTAATTTACAAATTTTTGATATAGCGCAGACGACCGTACGGCAATCTCGATCGTACTGAATTCCAAACAAGGCAAAAATGGCTGAAGAAACTTTCCCAAGGTTTCAACTTTTTAATGATGATCAAATGCAAGACTTTATTAATACTGCTGACAGCAAGAACACCAAAAGGGTAGATCTACGTGAAATTCGCCATAAACATATTGTGTGCTAAAATCCTTCCCATAGTCATAGAGGTTGCACACATCTCTATGCAGTCCAAATAAACTCTCAAAGATACACTCATAAAAAACAGCCGTGCAGATAAACTAGAGAAGGCCGAGGTGGTGTCATAAGTTGACACCTTTTTTCGGCATATAAAAGTATTAATGACTGCTTTAATATTCGAGAAATAGTTATTTTTATACGCTCTCTGGAAGGTTACAATTGGGCTATTGCCCTCGGCACGCCTCGGGCAATAGCACAATTGTAAACTTCCCTTGTGCCTATAAAAACAACTATTTCTCTAAAAGCAGTCATTAATACATATACCATTGATACGAAACAAGCAAAATACCTTGGCTCGTTTGTGCAAATTCGGCGGCAAATTCTTCAGCTGCAAGTGGCTACTCATCAGCCTTGGAGAGGGCGCTTTCACAACCCCGTCTAACATTGGCGTCATTTTTACTGGGTTGGCCAACTCTTCGGCTCTTGTCTTGGGCAACTTGATAGCATGGATGTTGATCATCTCGATGCAACCCCAAGTACTCCGGTTGATATTCTCTGGATATCCATCGGTGAGAACGAGTCCGGTGATCTCCAGCAACCAATGAGTACCTTTATTAATATTTGCAGTTGGATAGTTAATTATTTTCAGCTATAGAATATTTTTAAAAATATGCAAATGTGAAGAAAAAAATCAAGTCATGCCAAGGATAGCTACAGGAGTGAGAGAAACGGAATCGGATCGCCAAAGAAATTATGAGCCTTTCCATGATCCTCCCCTAATACCGGGGGCTCTGAATCCACAAATTCAGCATCCTTTTTTTTGTTAAGGGAAGTTCTAAATTAGTATTATCTTTCAAATGCCGTTTTAATTTAATCTTTTCATTTGTTTGGCCTGCAAATGGGACATAGTAGGCCTATATACCTTTAAATGAAAATTGTAATCATGATTATTATAATCCTTTATAAGTAATAGAAATATTGCTATATCACTATCGAAATCCTTATCACCATTACCATCATCCTCATCGTCAGAATCATAATCATCACGATCGTTATCATCAAGTTAATACAAAAGAAGTACCAAATGACACAAACATACACTCCAGATTGTTTTAAAAGAAAACGGATATGAATAATTTGCATATTATTCACTTTACTACTTTTTTGATTGCTGGAAAATAATAGGTCAATCACAAAATGGCAACCAATAAGCTCGAGAAAAACAGACAAGTTAAAAGGAAACAATTTCTTATTTTCAAATATTATATCAAAGCAATTTATCATCTATTTCAATCGTCTATTGTTGAGTATGCATTGTGAATTGAAATAGTATATCATAAATTAACAATTTTCTCGATAGTATCATTATTCCATTTCTGACTTATTTCCAACTCTTTACTTTCTTTAAAATGAACAAATGAAATAAAGATATTCTACAAACCCATTCATTATATATTTTTAAAAGTCTTGCATAGTCCTCCGTTTATGGAAAAGAACTTTAAATGTATGTATTTGCTCATTAGTAAATAGCTCTGGTAATAACAATTTTAGATCTTGACCGTTCTGCCTAGCACACGAGTTTGCGCATATCTACCCCCTCCCCGCCGCCCCTACTACCGAGGACAAGTATTCGCCCTTGTAATGAGATGATTCCACTAAAGCCTCACCTGACTTCGGAAACGTCACAACGAAGACGTCGTCGGGACGGACTTGGAAGGTCTCCATCGCGTCAATGCTGGATGAAAGCACTTCTCCTGGGTACTGGATTCCCTTGTGTTCATGAGCAACTGAGATATACGGCTTTTCATCAAGAGGAATATTTGCCATCTTTATCGGGCTACAGGTTTTAAAGTTACAATAAAAGAAAAGATTGGTTACTTCAAAACGTTGATAATATACCCATTGCAATAACCCCATGCGCTATGATTATAACCTTTCCGCAACAATCATTCCACATATTGAGGTTTGGCTTAACAACTTTTGATCCAGTGCCCTATATAACAAATATGCAAAGTGCATGGGTAGAAAGGGCATGTTTAGCAACATTGCGTCCATTTTTGTTTCTTGACCGTTATTGCGTTGATGCCAGGAACTTTAAAAAGGAAATAATGATTTAAAATCCTTAAATTCGCAACACGTTGAAAGATTAACATCATTGTTTTTCGATCAAAATTGGGACATTTTTTTTAAAAACTCCTTCGACAACATAGTGGCAAAGAGAGAAAAATAAACAGGGGTGTAAAGTGAAGGTTGCAAACGAATAAGAAGAGTGCACAAAGAAGGGGGTAATAACTGAAAGGTTTCCAAAAAAAAGCATTCGCAGGTTTAATTTGGTAAGAAAGGATATTGCACAGCGATCTGATTAAGAATAAGTTATATTACGATTATGTGTATATTATGTCTACAAATTTCATGAAAAACGATTAGTACATTCGGAATAAAAAAAGTCACTTACCTTGATAGCTTCCTGAGGAAAGATAACAGATAACGAATGGATATGACAGGAAGAAAAAACCTCTGATCCACAGTCGACTCGGCTCAGCACATTATGGTATTGATTCTAAGTAAGACAAAACTATTTATATGGCTTACTTCCATTTACGGGTCATCTATAAATCGTATATCCTAAATAAATCGTAAATAGTTAGTATGAACTTATACAATATGAATTATATTGGTTGTCTCATTTTCGCTCTCTGGATCACTGCCAGCACAAATGTAGCTAGTTCGACGTCACTACCAAATAATACCCCTATATCGTCATGATTATGTAACATGTACCAGCAATATGCAATTTCTGTAATAAACGGGGCACATGCAAAGAGAAACATCAACAATATAAAAACAAATGAAGAACAAACCGGTTCAAACCCCAATTTATTAAAGACCACACGTGCAAGAGAGGCCAAATCCAACAGTAGGCCTATACAAATCTGCCAACTGTGTCTATTTCGTTTGAAAAATTAATCATGGAATTGTAACGGTTACAGATAGCTGAGCAATAGTAATTTAACCCGAAACATTTAATTCTTCCTGATAAAGACTCCCGACAATCGACATGGTGAAGTGTAGCAGCCTTTCAGTAATAGCACAAAAAGGCTATAAGTATCTCAGAATATAATCTGGAACTTACTTTCGACAGGACATAAGTCCCTACGATTAGTAACTAGAGGTTTCATCAAAATGCCTAGTTTATGAATTATGATTTTGCTAATCATATTTCAGCTACATGCAGGTATACATACTTCAGGAAGATTTTTCATGTTTAATTGTTCACCGCTTACAATATAACTCTTCCTTCGCCAAAAAACACAAAAACAGATCTCTCTCTATCTCTCTCTCTCTCTCTCTCTCTCTCTCTCTCTTTGTTTTCATAGACGAACCCTATTTTTTCTTGGGTTGTAACTCGTTAGCAACATGAAAGTAGCTCAAATTATTCCGCAATCTTTCCATGTCAGATAATATAGCAGATGACATCGTGAGAATTCGTTAACAAACCAAGCAAACTAACAAACGGTATCTTTATTCCAGGCATTCAGGGTGTATTCATCGTTTTGGGGCGTAAACTCGCCAACCAGACAAGGATAATAATAGCAGACTTAATACATGAACAACTCCTTTAGATATGGTATGGGGAGTATTCACAACTTTTCCCCAAAGGAGATCCGTTTTCGCTGAAAGTTACAAGACAATCATATATATATGTATATACAAATCACCCGGCCCCCCACCCACTCAGTGTTATTTAGGGTACGCATAATTATGCTCGTACCCTCTTTTTGAAAGCACCCCCTATCTGAGGACTGCCAACATTTCCGAACCCCCCTTTCGCGGGCTTTTCGCGGGCTTTTCCTGCCTTGGAGACCCCCCTAAATCAGGAAAAATGCTCAATGTACCCCCCTAAATTCGGAATAATTTCTCAGGAGTCCAAAGAGATGAAAGAAAAAAGAAAAAAAAACCCTTTTTAAAGAAATCTCCGGGTGAAAAGTCAAATACACCCCTTTTTTTACAATTCTCGGGCCGGACTTTGTAGCACGAAAAGTACCCCTTTACCGGACATTTTGGCAACACGCATGCGGTCATTCCGACCTCTGAGTGGGGGGGGGGGGGGGGGGCCGGGACAAATCATTGATAAATAATTATGAGGAATGATATGATAGTAATAGCAACAGCACCACGAACTAAGATGTTTGCAGCATCCCTTTGATAATTGGAACATTTGGAAGACGAATTCTTCTCTTTATTTTCCACAGTTTGTCATAATCAAGTAAGCGAAGCAGAGTAAAAATCATAGAGTCACATTTAAGGAGTCTGTGATGTCTACGGTTGAAAAATTGAACATTCGAAGTGAGCGAATATAACGTCTCAAATCTAAATTCATATACATTTGGTGATGAAAATGCGTTTTGGTTCCGTTACTCCTCCTACATGTGCAGGGAAATGATATACATGTCTACCTACGCTTTGATGAAAAAAGGAGAATATTTATTTTCGAACTAAATAATGAGAGTCAAATCTTACAGCCTGAAGTCCTACAGCATTGCAGAGCCGGTTCTAGAAGATTTTTTGTAGTAGGGGAGGTAGGACTTAGGTGTGTGTGTGTGTGTGTGTGGGGGGGGGGGCTTGGTGAGGTTCTTGCATTCATTGTTTTACATGTGCATTCTTCATACAACAATCTAAGATTGTCAATATTTTTATTTAAAGATCTAATATTAATATGTGAAATTTTAAAAGCTTTTTGGAACTTAGTACATAATCTTTTAATTTTTTTATTTATTTATTTGGGGTGGAGAAAGAGGGAGGCTTGAGCTCGAGACCCCCAACATTTTTTGGTTTGGTGTAAAATGGTCAGGGGTAAAACGTCAGAGGTAAATATGCCAGATGTACAAACGCCAATGGTACAGACTCCAGCGGAACAACACCTTAGGTACAAACACTATAGGCTAATATCTCAGATATACAAATGCCAAAGGTAAAAATGTAATTTTTTACTTTTTGACATCTGACATTTTGAACCTCTGATAATCTTACACATATTACACTGTTGCTCATAAAGTTGGAATATTTTTTTTTTTACCCCAATTTATGGAATTATTTTGACAATGATTTACAAACAAACAAAATCTTCTGATTGCCCAAGCCTTGAGCCATAATGCACGGCCCTACAGAGGATATTTTTATGTTGGGGACCGGGGTAAAATGCAATGAATTATTGATAATTTATTGCATTTACTTTTTTATATTTTTATTTGTGGGAACTGCCCCAAAACCTAGCCCCCGCTGCGTACAGTCATGGTTCAGTGGCAAAGCAATGGCCTCGTAACTGTGAGGCCCCAGGATCAAGACCGTGTCGATGTGCTACATTAGTGCCCTTTTGTTGGGCATTAATCCTCTTTACTGTCATTTATGACTTAAGGGCGTAGGTACCCTAGTTGATAAGCATAGTAGTAGGGTGATCACACACTGCCTGTGCACACAGTCTGCCCTATGTACATACACACACACAACAGCAGTCAGTTGGTAGAAATAGCAATTTTCATAAATTTATTTAAAAAAAACTGAACAATATTTTAAAATTTGTATTTCCCATATCTTTCGAGCATACCTTTAACTATAATTCTGTGTAGTTTCATTGTTATATGCATGTGGAAAATATGTTAAATTATTAATTAGAATATTGTCTTTTCAGCCATGTGTGACATGGCCCGCTGATCGCCCATTGACTGTTAATCTGCGTGGTGAAAATGCACTTCAATGTATAAAACTCCCCTACAAAAATGCAATATCCTCATGTGTTTCACTCATTGAATCAATTTGTTATTTACACGTATAGTAGCCACAACGATACTGGGGTCACCAACGTTTTTGCTACTCTGAAATTCAGTCTCTGTGGAATGTTAAGGGCCTTTTGAATTGAATGGTTTCTCGGAAAATCGTCATAAATCCTCAAATTTGAAATATTAAAAAAAAAAAACTATACTGTGATGTAGCTAAAAGTCTACAATTTTTTATCATTTGTTCGGTTTTTCTGAATAATTTGTGAAACATATGAGGAAATAGCTGTAACGGCGATGCAAGTAATTTCCATCACCATATTTTATTGGCATTGCAAACATATTTGGAATTTAATGTTAATATTTTGTGTAAATATGATCTATAAATATATGATTTAAAAAAAATGCCAACAAAATGAACAGTTTGACTTTCCTATATATATATAATTAGCTGAAATGACCTAATTTGCATATTTGATGAATATTCATAATTTTGTTTTTCTTCAAAAAAAGAATATTTCCATACCTGTCTGATATACATAAGTTTCATTAAAGTATCATGTTCGGTTTTGATTTGATTACATATGCGCATATTAATTAGACGGAATTAGTTATTTTCACAACTTTTTTATATCTACAGATTCGCAAAAATGGCAAAAATTACTTATTTTGTTTGCTTCTGTTTTCAAAACGGTAATATATATATGAATTTTCTTTTTTGTATTTTTTACCACAAAGATGATATTTTAGTGTCTGATAATTTAATTTATTATTTGTGTCCTAGAAAGTGATGAATTAAGTTGTCAACTTTGTCGAATTTTGCCATTTTTGCCAATTTGACCATTTCTGGCAGGTTTTTCGGTAATTTTGCGACATCCAAAAAATGGTATAAAATCACAACGCATTGACCGATTTCAATTCTGTTTTTTGTTTTTTTGAAGCTTTCATAAAGCTTGATCATTTGTAATCATCAAATAACATGTGTTTGTTGTACTTATTTTTGGTGTGCTATATACCTAATAGTAGCATACACATGGTTTAGCAGTCACGCAAAACACACACTGTCAAATTATTATTCAATAAAATTTGAGAATGTTTACTATTATCTAGATCTATTATTTTTTAATTATTTTTTTAAATAATGCCATAAATTGGGGTAAAACGGGGGCTAGGGTAGGGGGCAGTTTCCATAAATTAAAAAAAATGCAATAAATTTTCAATAATTTATTGCTTTTTACCCCGGTTCCCAACATAAAAAAAATCCTCTGTGTGCCCATTCCTTGACCCATAATGCATGGCCGTCCAAAGAATTTTTTTATGTTGGGGACCGGGGTAAAATGCAATAAATTATTGAAAATTTATTGCATTTTTTTTTTAATTTATGGAAACTGCCCCCTACGCAAGCCCCCGCTGCGTACAGTCATGGTTCAGTGGCAATGGCAAAGCAATGGCCTCGTAACTGTCAGGCCACAGGATCAAAACCGTGTCGATGTGCTATATTAGTGCCCTTTTGTGGGGCATTAATCCTCATTTCTGTCATTTATAACTTAAGGGCGTAGGTCCCCTAGTTGATAAGCATAGTAGCATACACATGCCTTAGCAGTCACGCAAAACACACATTGTCAAATTATTATTCAATAAAATCTGAGAATGTATACTATTATCTAGATCTATTATTTTTTAATTATTTTAAAAATAATTCCATAAATTTGGGTAAAACAAAAATATTCCAACTATATGAGCGACAGTGTATATTCATTTAATACATGTACATCATACAACTTGAGTTGAGTTCAGGTTTTATTATCCAAACGTTCAAATACAGTAATATAACAATAATAATAATAATAATAAATGTATGTTTAACAAATATCTCGAATGAATAATAGGGACCAGAAAATAGCATAAAATGCTAATCGTGTCTGGTACCTTTAAAGTCCAGTATCTTAACATTTAACAATTTGTGTATATATATATATATGAATTATTGAATACAGGTACAACTTAAGCTACATACTATTCTATGTATCTAACAAAATACATGTTTGTGTGTTAAGTACAAAGCCTAAACTTGTATAAATAGACATTATGATTAAAAGATAATGCGTCAAACTATCATAACTTTCTACAGTTAAAGAGTACATGTTTATTATCTAATAAAAGGCAAGAAGCTTGGTTAAAAGGTGACCATAGTTATTCTATTAACATTTGCGCAGTTAAAGTACTACGAAAACTAGAAACTGAAGTTTTTTCCCGTAGAGATAATGGTAAATCATTCCAGAAGCATACACCTCTGTATGACACAGAAAATGAACCTTTCGTTGTCCTTACTTTAGGCACAGTTAGCTTTTTATTTTCTCTTTGTCTTGTCTCATATCTGTGCTCTACGAAAGAGCAGTACTGAATAAGGGACTGTTGCAATCTATTATTCAACAATTGATGCATAAAAACACAAATAGATAGTTTATGTAGTTGATACACATTCAATAACTTTAACTCCTGGAATATTGGTTTTGAATGAGCCCGGAAGGAACTAAATGTTAAAGCTCTGAGTGCCATCTTTTGGCTTAGGAATAAACATTTCATATTCATTTCATAATTGCTTCCCCAAACTTCAATTCCATATGTAATATGTGGTTGAATTAATGTCTTATACAATAACAATAAAATATTTCTCGGTACAAACTGTCTTAATCTATATAAAACATTAACCTTTTTTCTATTACACTTATTTACTCTTACTCAAGTGTTGATCTATATGGATTCCTACGAATGATGCAACATCCACCTTATTTATTTCGGTGTCGACTATTTTCACTACTCCTTGAATTACTACTGGTTGTCTACTCCCTGTTATAAGTAAATAATTAGTTTTTAATAAATTTACTGTAAGTTTATTCATTTTACACCACATGGACACCTTATCAAGATGAATATTAACTACATCCATATCTATTACATTTAACTTTTGTGGAAATGTATGAAACAAGTTAGAATCATCAGCAAAAAGTCGAAAATTGAAATAATCTGTCGAGTTTGGCAAATCATTTATATAAATCAAAAATAATGTAGGTCCCACACTGACCCCTGAGGGACACCACACGTTATCATCTGTCGTAATGAACCATATCCATCATAATTCACAAACTGACATCTTTCATAAAGATAGCATTTAAACCACTGAAGTGGCAGTCCCCTAATTCCATAATGTTCTAGTTTACCAGCAAGTATTTTATGGTCTATTGTATCGAAAGCTTTTTGAAATTCTAGGAATACGCCTAAGGTTATACTACCCTTATCTAACGATTTTAGTACATCATTAACCAAATTGATTAACGAAAACTTTGTACTATAATGTTTACGAAAACCATATTGGTGGTTATACAAGACACTGTTTCTTTCAAGATAATCAAGAAGCCTCTTATTCACTAGTTTCTCAAATACCTTTGCCAACAGAGGCAACACTGAGATTGGTCGATAATTACCTGGTATTTCTCTCACCCCCTTCTTAAAAATAGGTGTTACTTTAGCTACTTTCATCGCCTCTGGAACCCGACCCAACAACAATGATTGGTTAAAAATAAAAGCCAATGGTCTTGCAATTAAATAAGCAGCATCTTTCAGCAATCGAGCTGGAATATTATCGTAACCATATGCTTTCTTTACATTCAAAGTTAATAAATGGTCTTTAACCTCAAGATGTGTAATCGGTTTCCAAAACATAGAGTTTGTTGCTTCATTACTAAGGTAATCTCTAAATGTGCTATTATCATCAGAAGTACAATCGATAGATTTAGCTAGTTTAGGCCCAACGTTTACAAAACACTCATTGAAGCCTTCTGCTATTTCTTTCCCAGAAGTTACAACTTTCTTTTTATCATTAATATCAACACAGAGTTTTTCTACATGCGACAATTTTGCTTTATTATCCCCACTCTTCAATAATTGGTTAATTGACATCCATGTTTGTGTTGTATCACATTTATACATTTCAAATAAATCACTATAGTATTTTCTCTTTGCATTCCTCAAAATTGTGGTTAAAATATTTCTATATGTCTTATATCTTTTTAAATTATCTTCATTATAATTTGATTTTATTACCTTACCAAACAATTTATGTTTTCTTTTAATTGACTTTTTAATAGCTCTGGTTATCCATGGTCTATCGTTCTTTCTCCTAGAAGAATGTTGATGAACATTTGGTGCATTTTTATCACACATACCTATAAATATTTGTACAAATATATTATATGCCTTATCAACGTCTGTACATACGTATACACTTTCCCAGGATTCTGAGAGTAGAGTGTCACAGAACTTGTCTTTCTCATAATATTTATAGCTTCTATAATGTAATTCTCCCTGTGGTTGTGATTTAATGGATTTATTTACAAAAACAGCAAAAATTGGGAAATGGTATGAGATGTCAGTTACAATTGTCCCAGTATATATGCGATTTGCACCCATATTTGTATAAATATGATCAATTAAAGAACCTGACAAGAATGTTACCCTAGTAAGAGATTTTATCAGTTGTTGCATTCCCAAACACATCAAGGAAGTGAGAAACATTTCAGCTCTTATATCGGGATTATTAATATCAATATTAAAATCCCCCATTAAAATACATGACTTTTTATCAACTTTAACCTGTTCTAACACAGACAGCAAACTTTCTTGAAACTCAACAATATCAGTGTTTGGTTTCCTTTAAATGACACCTACAACAACAGAACAACCATCAATCTTTACCTCAAGCCAAATTGGTTCAGCATGATTAATATCATACAACAACATTTTATGTTTAAAAGAAGAAAGGACATAAACTCCAACACCTCCTCCCCGTGTGTCAGGGCCCCGACAGTTCAATTCCAAAGTATACCCCTCCATGCCTAGAATATCTGCACAAGATGCATTCCAAACTTCAGACAACCCAATTAAATGAAATTTTGATTTTATGCATTCTTCATACAACAATCTAAGATTGTCAATATTTTTATTTAAAGATCTAATATTAATATGCGAAATTTTAAAAGCTTTTTGGAACTTAGTACATAATCTTACGTCAAATTCAGATGGGGACAATTAAAAAGGATCAATATCAAGACTATTAATGTCTTCATCACTATGAATCATTTAAAAAGAAAAGTGAAAATAATATCATATTTATATAAAGGAAATAATTATACAAGGTGCAGCCTGAAGTTTTCGTACTTCACATCCTCAGCCCCGATTTCAAAAAGGTCATCGGGGGAGCGGAGAGTTTTATATGAGTCATCGTTCATTTTGCATGATATATTTCCATTCCTGGATGTCACTCCCTTTACTCCAGGTGCATTCTTAGCTAGTTCGACGTCACTACCAAATAATACCCCTATATCGTCATGATCATGTAACATGTACCAGCAATATGCAATTTCTGTAATAAACGGGGCACATGCAAAGAGAAACATCAACAATATAAAAACAAATGAAGAACAAACCGGTTCAAACCCCAATTTATTAAAGACCACACGTGCAAGAGAGGCCAAATCCAATAGGCCTATACAAATCTGCCAACTGTGTCTATTTCGTTTGAAAAATTAATCATGGAATTGTAACGGTTACAGATAGCTGAGCAATAGTAATTTAACCCGAAACATTTAATTCTTCCTGATAAAGACTCCCGACAATCGACATGGTAAAGTGTAGCAGCCTTTCAGTAATAGCACAAAAAGGCTATAAGTATCTCAGAATATAATCTGGAACTTACTTTCGACAGGACATAAGTCCCTACGATTAGTAACTAAAAGTTTCATCAAAATGCCTAGTTTATGAATTATGATTTTGCTAATCATATTTCAGCTACATGCAGGTATACATACTTCAGGAAGATTTTTCATGTTTAACTGTTGACCGCTTACAATATAACTCTTCCTTCGCCAAAAAACACAAAAACAGATCTCTCTCTATCTCTCTCTCTCTCTCTTTCTCTCTCTCTCTTTGTTTTCATAGACGAACCCTATTTTTTCTTGGGTTGTAACTCGTTAGCAACATGAAAGTAGCTCAAATTATTCCGCAATCTTTCCATGTCAGATAATATAGCAGATGACATCGTGAGAATTCGTTAAGAAACCAAGCAAACTAACAAACGGTATCTTTATTCCAGGCATTCAGGGTGTATTCATCGTTTTGGGGCGTAAACTCGCCAACCAGACAAGGATAATAATAGCAGACTTAATACATGAACAACTCCTTTAGATATGGTATGGGGAGTATTCACAACTTTTCCCCAAAGGAGATCCGTTTTCGCTGAAAGTTACAAGACAATCATATATATATGTATATACAAATCACCCGGCCCCCACCCACTCAGTGTTATTTAGGGTACGCATAATTATGCTCGTACCCTCTTTTTGAAAGCACCCCCTATCTGAGGACTGCCAACATTTCCGAACCCCCCTTTCGCGGGCTTTTCGCGGGCTTTTCCTGCCTTGGAGACCCCCCTAAATCAGGAAAAATGCTCAATGTAACCCCCTAAATTCGGAATAATTTCTCAGGACTCCAAAGAGATGAAAGAAAAAAGAAAAACACCCCCTTTTTAAAGAAATCTCCGGGTGAAAAGTCAAATACACCCCTTTTTTTTACAATTCTCGGGCCGGACTTTGTAGCACGAAAAGTACCCCTTTACCGGACATTTTGGCAACACGCATGCGGTCATTCCGACCTCTGAGTGGGGGGGGGGGGGCCGGGACAAATCATTGACAAATAATTATGAGGAATGATATGATAGTAATAGCAACAGCACCACGAACTAAGATGTTTGCAGCATCCCTTTGATAATTGGAACATTTGGAAGACGAATTCTTCTCTTTATTTTCCACAGTTTGTCATAATCAAGTAAGCGAAGCAGAGTCAAAATCATAGAGTCACATTTAAGAAGTCTGTGATGTCTACGGTTGAAAAATTGAACATTCGAAGTGAGCGAATATAACGTCTCAAATCTAAATTCATATACATTTGGTGATGAAAATGCGTTTTGGTTCCGTTACTCCTCCTACATGTGCAGGGAAATGATATACATGTCTACCTACGCTTTGATGAAAAAAGGAGAATATTTATTTTCGAACTAAATAAAGAGAGTCAAATCTTACAGCCTGAAGTCCTACAGCATTGCAGAGCCGGTTCTAGAAGATTTTTTGTAGTAGGGGAGGTAGGACTTAGGTGTGTGTGTGGGGGGGGGGGGCTTGGTGAGGTTCTTGCATTCATTGTTTTACATGTGCATTCTTCATACAACAATCTAAGATTGTCAATATTTTTGTTTAAAGATCTAATATTAATATGCGAAATTTTAAAAGCTTTTTGGAACTTAGTACATAATCTTACGTCAAATTCAGATGGGGACAATTAAAAAGGATCAATATCAAGACTATTAATGTCTTCATCACTATGAATCATTTAAAAAGAAAAGTGAAAATAATATCATATTTATATAAAGGAAATAATTATACAAGGTGCAGCCTGAAGTTTTCGTAGCGGAGAGTTTTATATGAGTCATCGTTCATTTTGCATGATATATTTCCATTCCTGGATGTCACTCCCTTTACTCCAGGTGTATTCTTTGCTTAACTTATTTCAAATGTCAATACATAACATATAGAGTACACAATGTACACAACTCAATTATTTTGAATGATTAAATCTTATCGTAATAACACCCTCCCCAAATTAGAACACAAAACAATGACGAAGCCTAAAAAATAAAATAAAATAATAATAATACATTTTTTTAAATGTCAAGTTTTGAGATCACGATATCGCCGAAATTCTTTGGACGATTAATAATCCACGAGCCGTTTTCCTGACATCTACTAACATATGCTACTACTGTGTTGGTCTGGGCACATAATGGCGTTTTTCTATGCACATCACATTTTCACTTGGCAGCCCAAGGGGGGGGGGTTAAATCCCCTGCCCCCTCCCCGTAGATCCGCCCCTGGTCCTGCATGCATCTCATACATGTATTTTGATATGTAAACTTGTGACCTCATCTGTCAGTCATCAATGAGCTAACTTGAGAAAGTGGCATGTAACTTTGACAAAATTGACCACTTGTTACAATACAACAAACAATAGCAACATACAAGTTGCTATGTCAGACATGTCAGACTAAAAAGTTGGCTAAACTAATATTCTACAATAGAGAATAGTATGTTATTCCCCCAGCTCAGACAGATGATGTCACAAGGGGAATGAGATCCGGAGGATTTTAAGGGTGGAGCTTACCAAGTTGGAAAAAAAAAATATTTCAAAATCTTTAAAACACATTAAGAAGTTTACATATCAAAATATGAGATATATGCAGGACAGTATTTGGATGGCAGGGGCCCTTTAAGTGTGAAAGGGTTTCGAATGGCACATATGATAATTACATTTTTCACCCTAAGAAAGGAACTGATTATAAAGTTGAAGGTCTAAAACTTTCTCTATCATTCGAAGCTGAAATGAAGATCTGTTCCCGCTCTCTTTTGTTGGTACCATTTGTCGAAAGCCTCGTTCTGAGCCACCGTAAAACGATTCTTCCACTGGCCACTCGTACCTAGAACAGAAATCAAACCAAGAGTATGGTTATGTTACAAAAGACCAATTTAATATATTATTGGCCTACCTTAGTCACCGGCGAACAAAACCAACACCAGACCGACAACATGACAAAAAAAACTATAAATTAGCCAACGATTGATCGGCTTGGGGTCGGTGTGATGTCTGTTTGGGGTGTGACAGCCTGAGAGGAATATATTACAAACGGGAATGTCATCCAAAATGGATTTGGTTCAGAGTTTCTCGGGAGTAGTATTTAATGGGTTATTATATTTCAATCTCATGTTTAAAGAAATAGATTTGCTGATGTTTACCCGACATAGCAATAAGAAGATAATCATGGTGGAAATTACAGAGAGATGCCATAATGTCATAGGTATAGATTAGAGAGCAGTTTTAAAATATATGTATATCGTTACCCAGTTGAGTAGACATGGGCGCCGGAAGTGGGCTCAGCACCCTGGACCCCACGCCAATTATTGACCTGCCAGTGTCAAAAATAAGGTATCTAAATATGCTTATCTCACCGTAATTTAATGCCTTGAACCCCACCGGGGCAAAGCCCCTGACCCCACGCCAATGCTCCACTTGCTTCGCTCGCTACCACGGGGCCTGCATGTAACGTGTAAGAGTGGTGGTGAAGCATATTTTTCTTCTACCCCCAAAAAACGTTTTGCGCCATTACGCCACTGCCTCCTGAAAGTTGAGCCCCCTGGAATAATTACCCCCCCCCCCCCCTATCCCAAACTGCTTCCAGCGGGCCTTGTAGACGAGACTGCTAAAATTGATCGGATAGATTGGTTTCCGGAAGTGATGGATTGCATGTATATTGTCCTCAACATGATTTATTAAAAAAAAAATTAATATTTTTTCCCCTTCCACAGGGTTCTTTATTTTCAAAACAAATTTCATCATATACAGAACATCCATATATCATATACAAATAATTAAATAAATAATTTTCATACATAATGGCTTGACACAGATAATAATCATCACGGCCGAAAACTTTTGTGGCAGATAAAAACAAACATTTATGACAAAATTAGTACTTTAAATATACCAACAACAAAAAAAACAAACATAAAATACATGATCATGTTTATATTAGCACATTTCCAACACTCTCAAAACATTTTCTAAAGTGAAAACATTTCTTTTTCAATTTATTCTCTCTGAGATTTGTTTGGTATAAATATTTTTCCATTTCATAATAACGTTTTACAGCTGATAAAATTATATCAAATGATGGTAATTGATTTCGTAATTTAGCTGAAAATATTTGTTGTCTTACAACCATCAGAACACAGTTGAGTGCATTATTATTGCTACCGCAAAATCCAAACAATTTATTTTGATTTGTAAGTTTGATCCTTTCCCCCGTATTACGAAATATCCAGAACTCTAACTTCGACCATACTTCATTAGAATAGTTACAAAAGCAAAAAACATGTATGATAGTTTCATCATTGCTGCTACAAAAAGTACACTTCTTGTCAGTCACTACACCAAATCTTAACAAACTGTCCTTCATATAGAATATTCTATTTAAAATCTTGATTTGAAACCACCTCATGTTGATATCTATTGTTGACTGAAATGGAATTTGACAGTACGAACCCCAAAGTACATCTTGAAAATCTAAAAAACTTTTCCACTTTGTAAGGGCTTTACATTCTTTTACTTTGTTTTTTAGCAAAGACTGATAAATATGTGAACAACCAACATTTGTTTTCACCACAAGGTACACGGCTTCGGGAATAATAGGTTCTAAGGCCTTACTAGGAGCTACATGTGTAGTCATTTTAAAACCTGACCGAATTGCATTACAAAGACCATAGTACTGGAGGAAATTTGTTTGTATGTCAAATCTCCGCTGAAACTCAAAATATGAACAAAAAGAACCATCTATTTTTAGGATGTCATTCACAAAACGTATTCCTCGTAAATTCCAAGCCCCCAAAAATACCACTTTGTCATTTATTTTAATGTGGGGGTTATTCCAGAGAGGTTGACTTGCAATGTCGTCAATAAGAAGTTCGACCAAGTCTGACCAAGCGAAAAGGACCCCTTTCCAAAATGGATTTGGAGTCAAGTCTGCTAATTTTCTAAAATAATGTGAGCCCATATACAGGTGAAAAAAATAGGTTTTGGGCAAGAATGAATTGAACATGTGAAAAGTGAAACTTTCTATCTGAGAATCAGTTACAAATCTTCTAATCCATGATATTTTCAGGGATTTAGCATGAATGTAAATATCAATCATCTTAACCCCACCTTTATTATACAGTTGACACATTTGTTCTCTATTGATTTTATCAGGTTTGTTACCCCATATAAATGCATACAAAGAACGATTTATATCTTTCATAATTTGCGAATTCGGTTCTGGAAGTGAAAGCAATAAATAGTTCAATTTTGGCACCAACAAAGATTTGACTACAGTTATTCTTCCGAGGACAGTTAAGGTTCGTTTGGACCATGAAATAATTTGGCGTTTTATATCTTTAATTTTTTCAGTATAATTATGATCTACCATCTCTACTTAGTTAACCGAAAAATCTATTCCTAAGTATCTCGAATAACCTTCCGATACCCAATTTAGTTTGTGCTCTGGCATTAGCTGTTTTTTGCAGGCTCTATTTTTCCCAATCCATATCACATGAGTTTTTGTAATATTGATCTTTAGGTTTGACATTTCTTCAAAATCACCCAATATTTTCAGTGAGCTCTGTAAATCTTCTTTTGTACCGTTAAGTGTCAAAATGGTGTCATCTGCGTATTGTAGTAGTTTACTATTTTTTCCCTGTAGATGCAAGCCAATTAAATCATTGGAATGTCTAATCAAAATTCCTAATATTTCACTAACAAGTAAATTAACAGGTTTGGAGATAATGGGTCTCCTTGACGACACCCTTGTCCTATAGTAAATCTTTCTGTGCAAAAACCATTTACTGTGACACAAGAAGAAGCATTTTGATAAAACAGATTAATCCATTTTTTCAGCGATGGCCCAAATTGAAAAAAGTCAAGGACATTGATTAGAAACTTGTGAGATATACAATCGAAGGCCTTTTCAAAATCAATCATCAACAACATGCCTGGAATGTCATTAAGTTCGGTATATAATAATATATCATAAAGTAAACGAATATTTTCTCCGATAAAACGGCCTTTCAAAAATCCTTTTTGATTCTCATGTATCAAGTGGGGCAATATTTGCTTTAATCGATTAGCTATGCACCCAGATGCTATTTTGTATATAACATTTAAAAGTGAAATAGGACGCCAATTCTTTAATAAATGTCGAGGCTTGTTTCCTTTAGGGATTAAAGTGATAATACCTAATTTTTGTGATTGCGACAATTCTCCTGTAAAATAAGCAAAGTTCAAAGATCTGATCATGAACGTTTTAAGATATTGCCAAAAGAAACGAAAAAATTCAACGGTGAAGCCATCTTGCCCAGGGGATTTATTATTTTTTATACTTTTTAGCATTAAACAAACCTCACTTTCACTCAAAGGACCTTCTAATAATTTGGACAATTCTGGAGTAAACTTTATTTAATTGATGACGTTTTTCGAGAGAATGTTTCTTGATAACTAACTATGACTTAACGAAAGATTATGCCATATGAAGTTGCAAAAATTATCCATGTACCTTTCTTCATGAAGCTCCTATTCCCGTCGACACGCGTTGGGTCCGCCTTCCCACTTTTTGCAGCATCGTCTGCAAGCTTTTTGTAGGTTTGTGCCATTCCTTTAAATGAGCTCTTTTCCAATATTCGTTGTTGAGCCTCCTCTGAGAGAGGGCGCCCTAGAAATTCGGCGACTTGCTGGATACATTTCTTTGGGTCCTGAATGTGTGAAAAACGATGGTGAAGATCTTGAAAGAAGGGAAGAAGTATAGAAGAAGGAGGAGGGGAGGAGGAGGAAGAAGTGAAGGAGGAGGGGGGCCGCGGGGAGGAGGCCCGGGGGGGGGGGGGTGTAGGACTCATACCCATTTTGAAGGGTCATTTACTCATTTTGGCAGAAAATGGTACCCATTTATAAGGACTTCTAAACGCAACCCACACTGTAAAAAAATATTAGTCGAAATAACTCAATAAAATTGAGGAAAAGAATTGCCTTATTTTTATTATTAAGTAAATATTACCTACGGCATCTTAAGTAGAATTTACTTATTTTGCTGAATACATTTTTACTCAGTTAAATCGAGTTACATTAACGTAAATAATTTAAGTATTGTAATCATTTTAGATAATTAAAAAAAAGCTATGATAGGATTACATATTGCACGATTTGGTACCCATCTAATCTAACAAGTAACATCCATTAATCATTCACTACTTCTATTTAAGATTTAACCGTATTTATATATCTGGGTAACAATTAAAAATTGTCTTGTCTTTGCTTAGCCATGTTAAATGAATTAGTAAATGTTTTAAAGTCCTTAAATTTTCATTCAACCACAAAAAAGGATTGTTTTATTTAAAAAAGAGTTTAATTTGGTCTTAATGAATATTCATAAATTATGTAAATATTTCTATTACGCACTGCATCGGTCCTTACTTTAAAAAGATAAGAATAATCAACATAAATTGTTTGAGTAATACGTATAATTTCTGATTTTGAGTTAAAATTACTAAATTAATACAAGCTGAAATTACTTAAAGTTTTTATGTATTTGATTTTACTTAAATATTCCACGTATGTTCTACTAAATTGAAAGTTTGAGTTAGCAAGACTTAAATTTAGTGCGTAAGTGGCAAAACTAATGTTTTCAAGTAAATTCTACATGGAAAAAATACGTAAAAATTACCAATGAACAAATTCTTTTTTACAGTGCATGTTTAAGGTGTTGACGTATTCCATTTGCTTGAATCATGTACACTTTCTTAATTTTTAGTTAACAGCTTTCCCAGTTTCAGCTGTTTTTTCTCCCTCTAATTTCCTCTAATGTCTAGTTGCACGCTTTCTTGTACTTCCCATTGTACTCCCACTATAATAGCCTCTTCCTACTCCCTCTGGATATCTAATGGCGCATCCCTATAAAGTGCGACCCAGTAAAAACGAAACCGAGAATAATATTATCGATGTTTTATCATAACTTAATCACAATTATAATTTATAAATGACACATATTTGTAAAGCTTAAATCCCCCTCTTTTATTTGATGCAGCTAATATGATGCATATTTCACGCATGAGTAATTAAAATAATTTGAAAAGAAGGTACCAAAAAGTCATTTGGCGGACGGTATCTGAATTTCAAAGAGAAAATCACATTTCTAGAAAAAGAGTTGACAAGTCCACTTCAAAAATAACTTACTTTCAGTAGAAGCAGAAAAATCAGAAAACCAATCAAAAAAGTTTGAGCAAAATTGAATATCTAATAAGAAAGTTATGGATTTTTGAAAAAGGCTGTAAAACTATGGAACAATGAAAATCGCAAGACAAATTGGAAATTCACCCGTTAGTCTGTGAGGTCATGTCCTCACTATCCACTTTTATTGTTTCTTTATATTGATAACTAGCTGGACCCGCGGAAATCCGCGGGATTCTAGAGGGGGGCGGGGGGTGTAAATAGATATATAGAGACTGTCTAAATTAAAACCACCAAGAACTTTATTTGCCATTCAAGCCATTAAAAAAATATACTTGTTTAGGACCCGCGGAAATCTGCGGGATTCTAGAGGGGGGCGGGGGTGTAAATAGATATATAGAGACTGTCTAAATTAAAACCACCAAGAACTTTATTTGCCATTCAGGCCATTACAAAATATACATGTTTAGCGTCCCCGCCCGCTTCCTTTTTGGGGGCCGCCTCCAATTTTTTTTTTTTGAATTTTTTTTTTTTTTTTTTTTTTTTTTTTAGGGGCCGCCTCCTATTTTTTTTTTTGAAAGAAAAAAAACATAAAAAGCACTGCTAAAATGTATTTCTGACTTAAAAAAAAAAAAAAAAAATCTCGGCCGCCATCTTGAAAAATAGCCTGAATGTCAGGGAAAATGTACGGAGCGGCCATTTTGAAAGAAAAAAAAAAAAAAAAGGGCCTCCTCCCATTTTTCTAAAAAACAGGACGCTTTAAGCATGTTTTTTTTTTAATTTGGCCTTATATTAAATTTAAAAAACAATCCAACTGTACCGGTAGTTATTCTTTAAGCCACTGGAACTGCGTAGAGTTCTGTAGAGTGGCGTACCGACTACGCAGAAATTAGGCTGCGTATTAATGGGAAAAAAGTCCCTGCGTAGGTTATGCGTAGGCTGGCGTACGGGTTTGCTTATGGTTGCTTACTGTGTTGAAAGCTTTTACTGCTTTGTCAATCTGGCGTAGGGTAGCGTACTGTTGCGTAGGCATGTAGCGTAGTGTTGCGTAAAAAGACGTACTTTCTGCGTCAAGTTTCTATGCCTAAAGTACGCGAAAAAAATTAAACATGTTGAATTGTTTTTGTTCATCTTGCGTACCCCTTTCCGTCCCTCAGCATATAGTAACGTAGGCCAGCGTAGGTGGTACGCAACACTACGCAACTCTACGTATTGACCCACGCCAATTAGTGACCCGCAGGTGCCACAAATAAAGTATTAAAAAAAATGCTCATCTGACCCTAATTAAACGCCTAAAACCCCCAAGCTTTCGGGGGTTTATGGCCCCTTGAAACCCGTGGACCCCACGTCTATATTATATATACACTAAACTTGCTGCGATCTGATCTCTCCCCCCCCCCCCCCACTTTGAAGAACGTAACCCCCTGAGCTTTTGGGGGTTTATGGCCCCTTGAAACCCATAGACCCCACGCCTATATTATATATACACTCAACTCAGGACCCGCGGAAATCCGCGGAATTCTAGAGGGGGGCGCAGGCAAAAAATTAAGTTTTTCATTTCTGGGGCTCCATTTCAAATTTTCGGAAAATTTTCAGGGGCTACTTTTTCAACTTTTGGGGGTTCTTTTTTCTGGGGTTACTTTTTCATTAATTCATAAAAGGATAGGCCTACACTTTGTTGAGATTTGTTTAGTAGGCTAAGGTTTGAGGCTTCCTACATCCTACTTCATAATTGCCTATTTAAAAAAAAAAAAAAATTCTCTAGTTCAATAACTAAGTTTTCATGCATTGATTTGATGCAAGAATTGTAACATAATAATAGTTCCTAGATTGTGATTATTTCTGACCATGAATTTCGATAATCATTTTTCAAAGTAAAATTTTCATAAGAAAATCAGACAGTCGTTTAAAAACGTAGACATTAGTAATACTTTTACTAATTCTAAGCTCAGGTTTCGTAAATCTATTCACGAAACTATATTGAAATCGCGGCAATAATGATGCAAACCAACAGATAACAATTTCAAAGTGTCAAATCTCTTCGACTCGAGCTCAGCTGAACTCACACACACTTCAGCTTAACTCCAGCAAGCTCGAACACCGGCGCCGCAGGCGTCGGACGCCTGCGGTGCCCGGTGCCGGTGTTGGAGCTTCCCGAGCACGCAGCTGTACTGTGTGTTGAATGAAAGCAGCTTGCGACTCAACTGTCAGTCCATTGGTTTTCTTGTGAAAACTTTCCTTTAGAAAATGATAATCAAAATTGAGTATACATGGCCGTAATAATCACAAAATAAGCTTTGATTTCATACCTCCATTCACGAAAACTATATAAAAATCGCGGCAATCATGATGGAAATAGGTCTCTAAGTTTGGACGTCGCCCGTTCATCTCTTGTGCAGCTACAACATGCAAAGCACATCCTATAGAAAGATACCTAACACGGGGTAAGTCGTACCCATTCAGCGTGCATTTAATACGCCACTTAATGTGAGTGGATGGTCATCGGTCGTGTGTCTACGGATGTTATGTTGAATATCCATGAGGTATCTCTGTCGTCACGCATATCATGCATTATGCATGTCGCGTCTGTTTTCGCCCTGGACGTCGACACGGAGGAGGACCTCGGGCGGAGTATAGCCAATTCCACAGAGTAGACTCTCCCGCGGACGATGGCACCGGGCACGGGTGCCCCGAGGGCAGGGTTCGGGAGGAGATAGCCGCACCAACTTGGGTCGGCGATCTCATTAAAAAACAATAGAATACAAAGGCTCGCCGAGACGTCGCGCCCCCCGCGGAGCCTTAGCGTATTATTATTATAGACTAGCTGTTTGCGCCCGTTAAACGGGCGCTCTTTGCTGTGGCAGCCATTTTGCGTTTGTCTTAGCCACAGATCCATGGGGCGCTGCTACAAAAAATTTGAACAGGTTTAATAATTGTTTGCGTCCATCTTGCGTACGCTCAGCGTAGTTGGTACGCAACTCTACCCCCCGTGGACCCCACGCATACACTCAACTCGCTTCGAGCTACCGATCCCCCCACCCCCCGTCCCCCCCCCAACCCGTGGAACCCACGCCTACACTCAACTCGCTTCGATCTACCTGATCCCCCGTACCCCCCCCACAACCCGTGGACTCCACGCCTACACTCAACTCGCTTCAATACACCTGATCCCCCTCGCCCCCCCCACAACCCGTGGACCCCACGCCTACACTCAACTCGCTTCGATCTACCTGACCCCCCCCCCACACTTTGAAAAATGTTTTGTGGGGTCTGCATGTAACATGTAAGATGCAGATTTTTTTTGTAACATGTAAGATGCAAAAAAAAATATTTTGCCCCCCCCCCCAACGATCTTATGGCACTTCGGCCTGCCCGCTGTTGTGTTCACGTGTAGGCCTACTTCAATGAATGGATAGACATAAATAGTCGCATGGATGGATACATAATATAGCGTATAGTTGTCGAATATTGGCACGTTTGGCCCTTCATAGTCTCTTCGACTCTGAATAGCTCACTCACTCACTCAGCTCAGTCGAGCAGCCAGCGCAGCTAGAGTGCACTGCACTACACACTGTATGCGTACGGCAGAGCTCTTGAAACTGAACGATGTTTTTCTCTGATTTTCTTGTGAAAACTTTCCTTTAATAAATGATAATCAAAACTGAGTAAACATGGCTAGAATAATCACAAAATAAGCTTTGATTTCATACCTCCACTCACGAAAACTATATAAAAATCCAGGCAATAATGATGGAAATAGGTCTCTAAGTTTGGACGTGGATGGGAAGACATCTGTTGCGCTGATTTTATTTATAGGCCTAGATATCATGAAATAAGCTAATAAATATCAAATAAAGACTCGACTCATTTAAATTTTAAATATGAGGTCTACATTTTAATTAAAATTTAAAAAATGGTAAAGATTACAAAATCTAAACTATACAAAACAAACACGGGGAAGAAAAAAAAACTTGTGACGGAGGCGGGATCGAACCCGTGCGTGCAAAAAGTGCAAGAGCTGCCGGCGAATCGAACGCAACCGGCGCCTCAGACCGCTCGGCCATTTCCGTTTCATGCTAAAGCATGAAATTCGCGACGGATAAGTAGGACGTGCGGACGCATCGACGACGTCGACGACGACCGCGACGTCGCACCGCGCTGGGACGTGGTCGAGCAGCTGGATTAAGACGCCCTCCGTCTGCTCGACCGCCCGGCGGCGCCCGGGGGCGGGCGGGAGGGGAGATTTGGGCGCCGTAAAATGGACCCCGGATACCCCCCTCGACGCCTTAGCGTATTATTATATGGATATCAATTTCCTTTTTTTTTTTCCTAAGAATATTTCTTCACACCAGCGTCCAAGTTAGATTGATAGTAATAGTAATATGTTTTTGTGCACTAATATACATTATTTAAAAAAATCAGTTAAAATCATGAAAAATGTGACTTTTGATAAAAAAAACTATTTAGATAAATATCAATAATTATGAATATATCATATTCAGAAAATAGTATAAATTCTTCAAAGTTCATAAAAGATTTTGTGCAATGTCATGCACGCAATATGAGGCATCGGGATATCAAGTTTTGGGGGATAAAAAGAGAAATTAAAGCAATTGATAAATATTGAAGACATGACGTCACAAACTGATAACCAAATTGGCAATGTGTGTAGTGATTTCCATTGTTCTATAGTTTTACATACTTTTTCAAAAAATCATTAATTATCCGATGTTGCTCAAACTTTTTTTAATTGGTTTGTCTGATTTTTCTGCTTCTATTGAAAGTAAGTTATTTTTGGAGTGGACGTGTACTTTAACTCTATTTCGTTGACGATCAGCCATGCGTCAAGTCTTTCGTCGACTCTGTTTGTTGCTCCGGCAGGCAGCCAGTGAAAATGAATTCGTTTAATCAAAATTATGGAAATGCAAGCATCACTTTAATCAAACAGAACTTTGTTATTCCTGTCTCGTTTTTCCTGGAAAAAGGGAATTTTCTAGAAATGTGATTTCCTCTCGGAAATTCAGATATCACCCTCCAAATGACTTTTTGGTTTCCTCTCTTCAAATTGTTTTTAATCACTCATGCGTAAAATATGCATCATTTGAGTTGCATCAAATGAAAGAGGAGGATCTAAGCTTTACAAATATGTTATGATAAAACATCGATATTTCTCGGTTTCGTTTTTTCTGGGACGCACTGAATAAAGCAAGTTTTCTGCTGCTTTCGGAGAATGCTTACGCTCGAGGAGGGATGTGGGATAACCCGTTTATTAATTAGTCAGAAGCAGAGCTCAGATCAATGATATTGATACATCTGTGCGACCATCGGCGAGGACTTGGGATGAAAAAGCGAAATTATTTCAATTAATTTGCGGGATTTTGCATCTGGGATTTTCACTTGAGCAAAATTATGGGTGAGATATATTATGCTGAAGAAAATAGTAACCCATATTTAAGGCCAAGATCTGAAAAGTTGGGTCATTTTTAGGGATTTTGCGGCACAAAATCATACCCCATATTGAAGGATTTTTTGCCAAAAAATAACCCATATAGAGCAGCACATCCCCGTATACCGTATTAGGCGACTACCGTATTAGGAAGGGGAGGAGGGGTGTGGAGGAGGAGGGGATGAGGATTAAAGAAATGCAGTGGGGAAGGGGAGGAGGTGTTTGGCTACAATGCCCAAGGAAAATGAAAACCATGACTATGCGTGTAATTAGTGTTGTATTGCTCAGTTTAGTTCAGATCAAGTCGGTTTAATTTCATATTTGTATTTTACGTTTAATACACAATGTCAGTTTTACTCACATAATTTATATATTTGTTTAAATCATCGTGGTTTGTTTTTAGTTTCATGCATTCGTAAATCAAGGACAAAGTCAGATTGTAAATGAATGTATAAAGGAGCCTAAGAACCTATTTAACTGAACAATATAATACAGAGTTATATCGCTCAGTTCAGTTTCATGGTATGCTATTAGTAATGGCGTTATTGGATAACGAGCACAATATTTTATCATTATCATTAACATCATCAAAGATTCATCTGTTTTTGTATGTAATAGTACCCTTTTCACATCCTCAAAGAAGAGAAATAGAACGTTCTTCTCGTCTCGAATCTTCCATGCAGCCATCACGTGATCACACCAAGAACCCCACCGGAAGTTGTCTGTCCACGGATTAAAGAGCAAAGTTAAACAAAATAATTAATCAGAAAAAGTACTGACAATAATCATCATTTAACGTTTTGCTGTATGATAATGCAAGCAGCGCATAATTCACTGTGATGTAGCCCATGTATCATTATCCCCAATTATCGAAATTATTAATGACCCAATAATGATATTGTTGTGTGGTTAATTATTGATAGCCAAGGATTTCGGGGCCTTGATTTGTAAATTGTTGGAGACTAAATAAAAGATTCAAAGCATTTCATCAGAATAGCATTGGAGAAACGCCATAAAATAAAACAATCCAAATAGATTTGATAACTTCAACTGTATAATGTGCAAACTTCAGTCTGTTTTCGTGTTACAGATGATCAAGTTTCAATGTACTTAACGATGTCATATACCGACAACAACAAAAGTGTACGGGGCTAGGAAAAAGTTGCACCAAAATTCTAATATATGGGCAAGAGACGTCAAATGAGGGGGGGGGGCTCACAACAATATCTACATACGCTTAAGGACAGCAGTAGATCAATAGTTAGGATTTTTATTCTTCATTTCATTTCATTTATTTCATTCTCCATAAAAACATCAAAACATACAAACATGGTATACAGATAAAAGATCGATTACAAAAAAAATACAAAGGGAAGGAGCAAACCAAATTTTATGGGAATGTGGGGTTAACAAAAAGGGCAATTAGCCTTATGTACGTCAACCCCTTAAAAAGAATACACTGTATTGTTGAGAAAAGAAAAAAGGAAAAGGAAAGCCGAGAGAATCTAAACACCAATACAAAAGAAGAAAACAAAAAAGGGAAGAAGGGAAGGGGAGGGGAAATACATTAAAAAGTGCATTAACTGAAACGTAACGTCATTTATTTTGAGATTGAATACAATAATAAAAGATGGGATTTATACATTCGTTTAAAAATATTCAGTGAAGTAGAGTTTTTTATATTAATTGGGATATTTTTCCACAAAACTGGCCCTTTGAAATAAACTGTATTTTTTGAGACATTTGTACGGATTTTAGGAAAATGAAAATTACCAGCATTACGGGTTTCATAAGAATGTGGCCTGAGTCATGTCGGGATTTTCATAAACCGGGTCCCGACGGCCTTGCACCGATCGGGACCCGGTGTCCCGAAATCAGCTCGCAGGATTTGTCACTTGCCTCTATAAAAAGCGCATATCATCAGTCTATGTCCCTTAAAAGTGACCTTTTTTATCAGTCAAATAAATCAACACATGCATACCTCGGCACAGATCGGTATATTCTTCCATTTGACATTATTTTAATCCATGATTGGCGATGTTTAGTGCCATTATCGTGCCTCTAAAATTAAAAAAACTGGAGCAAAAATAGAAAGACAACGATCGAGCCGCCATTTTTATTCATGCAGGTTGAATAAATCGGGTCAAAAAACATTAATGTTTGAATAATAAAACGGCTTTCTAAAAAGTACTCCTTTACAACATACCGATCGAATAATTTTTAAAAACAAAATAGATATTTTTTCTTTGATTTTAAACACCGCATGCTTCTTTCAAAAGCTGAAAATTACTTGGTAATCACAAGAAGTTTCGATACGGATAGCTGTTGCAAGGCAAGTTCCGACTAGTCTCGGAAAAATGCGCAGTGCTCCCTGTTAGCTGTAATGCGTGCCAGAACGAACCCAAACAAAGACGTGATCGTAACGAGAAAAAAATCATTAAAAACTACGAGAGCACAATTGGAAAGACAACTACTGCTCAAAATTACGATAATCAGATAAATAACTTGGACAAAGAATTCAATAATCGCCCAAGAAATGCCAAAGAAATTGTGATAATCGAGGAGTAACTGGGTACATTTTTATCGCAAGGGGCTTGCTGCAAATACTCGAATCCTTTGTTATACTGCTTTTTACCGTAGAGGGCGTTATTTGGTTTCTAGCCTCGTGTTAGAACACGAGGCTAGAAACCAAATAACGTGTAATTCGGACATATCAGCAGGCCCATTCCGATAATGATTGTACCTATAGTAACTCCTTAAATATCACTATTTCTGTGGCTTTTCTTGGACAACTATTGTATTATTCCTCCAAGTTATGTATCTGCTTACGATAATTTTGAGTAGTTGTCTTTCCAATTGTGCTCTCGTAGTTTTTAATGATTTTTTCTCGTTACGATCACGTCTTTGTTTGTGTTCGTTCTGGCACGGATTACAGCTAACTACGAGGAGCACTGCGCATTTTTCCGAGACTAGTCTGAACTTGCCTTGCAACAGCTATCCGTATCGAACTTCTTGTGATTACCAAGTAATTTTCAGCTTTTAAAAGAAGCATGCGGTGTTCAAAATCAAAGAAATAATATCCATTTTGTCTTTTAAAAATTATTCGATCGGTATGTTGTAAAGAAGTACTTTTTAGAAAGCCGTTTTATTATTCAAACATTAATGTTTTTTTCAACCTGATTTATTAATCCTGGCGAGAGACCCGGCCAGTTCAGTAGCTAGCTAGCAGCTGGCAACAACAACCCCATGGGGCGAACTGCTTTGCAACCCATATTTATATCAGCAGTTCGGATTGATTCAGGATGAGCTAGAATATGATTGGTAACAATTAAATACTTAACTTTCAAGGTGAAATGATTTTAGTGGTGTGCAAAACTGCAATTTCTTACATATTTCATTATTTTTTTCGGAGCGTCGGTTCTCAAAAAACGAAACCGGGACCCGACGGCAACGGTCGGGTCCCGGTGTGATCGACCGTACCGACTCAAGCTTGGACCTTGGTAATAATCCCTTAGAACACATAAACATAAATATAGCAATATTAAAATTATTTATATCATAAACATTTAGAAGCTTTAATTGTTGAAAAAGTGGCAAAGTGTGGGCATTGAACGGGGCATCGTAAAGTAATCGAACAGCCTTCTTTTGTAATTTGAATAATTTCGTCATAAAATAATCAGAACCATTTGACCATGTAATATTACAATAATTAATGTGTGGAATTATCAAAGCATTATATAACATAATCAAAATATATCGTGGGAAGTGTCTTAATCGATAAATAATACCAACTCCCTTAGCAACTCTATTACATATGACACCAATGTGCTCATGCCATGTCAATCTATCATCGATGTAAACACCGAGAAATTTAGTGAAAGAAACACGATTTATAGCTTGTCCATTAAAAATAATAATCAAATTATCATCTTCAACTTTTCTTTTTGTAAATAACATAAATTGAGTTTTATCAACATTTATAACTAATTTATTATTTAACAACCAATCATTCAATTTATGTAATTCGACAGTAAATGTATCTAATAACATGTTTAGATTACTTCCAGACATGAACACACTGGTGTCATCTGCAAAAAGAATAAATTGTAACAGTTTAGAAGAAGTAATGATATCGTTTATATAAACCAAGAAAAGTAAAGGACCCAAAATGGACCCTTGGGGCACTCCGCATCGAATTTGCTTATTTGAAGATTTATGATTATTGATAACTACAAACTGAGACCGGTCTAACAAATAACTCTTAAATAATGATAATACATTTCCACGAATTCCATAATCTTCCAATTTGCTCAACAAAATATAATGATCTAATGTATCGAAGGCTTTGCTCAAATCGAGAAACAATCCAACCATGTATTCTTTAGAATCGATAGCTTTACAAGCTTTATGAATAAATTCAAGAAGCGCCATTGATGCGGAGTTCCCCGAGCGGAAACCATATTGATTATCAGACAAAATATTACATGAAAATAGAAAATCATTCAAACGTTTGTATAAGCACTTCTCAAAAATCTTTGAAAATAAAGGTAAAACAGATATTAATTGGGCGGTAATTTTTGGCATAACTAACATCACCTGCTTTAAAAACTGGGATTACTTTTGCTAGTTTTAATTGAGTAGGAAATACACCATATGAAATACAAGAATTAAATATAGAACATAATTGTGGTGCAATTATATGAATGACTTTTTTAATGACACCAACATTGATTTCATCATAACCGGGACTAATTCCATTTTTTAAAGAACAAACAATATCAATAATATCTTTACAAGTTACAGGAGAAAAAAATGCAGTCTTATCATTTCTTTTAAGTTTCTTATGATCAAATGATTTAGAATATTGAACATTATTTGTTAAATTGTAACCAATATTTACAAAATACTCATTGAATATTTCAGATACTTCATCTTTGTCTGTAATTTTTCTACCATCAACATTAATTTCATCAATACATTGTTTAGAACATGATTTTCAACCAAGAGCTTCATTTATAGTTTTCCATGTTGCTTTCATATTACCCTTATCGTTATTAAATTTATTTTTGTAGTATTGATACTTAGATTTTTTAATTTCATTTGTAATTCTATTTCTAAATTGTTTGTACACATTTTTCCTGTATTCTGTGGGTGACTTAAGGTACTTTTTGTATAAACGCCATTTTTTCCTTATGTTTTTTAATAAATCTCTATTCATCCACGGTTTATTCATATATTTACTTTTAATTAATATTTCTTGCATGGGAAAGCTTTCATCATATAAACGTAGAAATTTTGCCAAGAAGAAGCTGTAACTAGCATTAGGATCATTTAGTTTGAAATTCCAATATACATCTTTCAAACGTTCATTAAATGTAATAATATTTCTTTCATTCATTATTCGTTTAAGTATATGCTTTTTCTTTTCATTAATTCTATTGGAATAAGATATACTGAAAACAGGACAATGATCACTTATGTCAACCAAAATCACACCACTAAATTTATTCTTCATATCATTTGTAAAAATATTATCCAATAATGTTGCGGAATGATCAGTAATACGAGTAGGGTTGTGAATAAGTGGGTACATAAAAAAAGAAGTAAACAAATTCAAGAAGGAATTTGCATTTTGGGAAGAGACAGTTGATAACAAATTGATATTAAAATCTCCCATTAGATAAATTAATTTATTTTCATTATTTACAATAGCAAGAACAGAAGATAATTGATCAAAAAATGATTCAATAGACTGATCAGGAGGTCTATAGACTACACCCAATATTACATTTTTATCAGATACATTTTCAATTTCAACAAATAAACTTTCAAATGAATCATTATTAATATTCAAATCATCTCTTTGTTTATAAACTAAATAGTCTCTCAAATAGATACCAATACCTCCACCTCTCCTGTTTTGCCTATTGATATTAATAAAATCATAACCTTTGACGTTGCATAGCCCCGTTGATGAGGTTTCATTCAACTAAGTCTCAGTGGTCCCCAGGACAGAAAATTGAAAATCTAAATTATTTAACAATGATGAAATGCCATCCATGTTTTTCAAAATACTTCTACAATTAATATGCATCATTGAAAAATTAATGGAATTTATTTTATTGAAAGAAAGTTTTTCGTTTAATTCATCTGGTAAGAAAAAAGACTGACTTATCCCAAGGCCATCTTCCTCATCATTCATGGGTGATAAGACATTTGATATTGCATTTAAATCTAAGCTATTGATTGCACTTTGATACAACATACGGAGAGACATATTTAGAAGAGACGGGTAAATAAGCACATTAACACGATAAAAAGAACATACATTTAAGAGTTCAAAAGTTTATATAATTTGATAAAAGAGGACCGGAAGCCTGCAATGAGTAAAATATATATGTGTTTATCTTCATCAGCATATAAGTTGGATAGTATTTATTGCACCATGAACTTCCATGGCTGCACAAAAAACGTTATTGATTAAATAAGTTTCAAGTCAGAATGTGATCTTATCTGTTTTTTCTTGCCTGTTGATGTCAGCACCGCCATTATTCGTCCATCAATCGACCAGGTTGCACTCACTTTGTCTTTCATTTTCGATGTGGCTGCCAGTAGTTCAGCGTTTTTTCTTGTCAAGTCCTCCACGATGACTTGACCTGAGCCCTTTAATTTGCGTCTATTTCTTATGAGCGCTTCCTTTGATTTGTAGGACATCATCTTGGCTATGATGGCCCTAGGGCGCGAATCTGAAGATCGCGTCGCGTTAGCAAATGAACGATTTCCTTTCGGATCCTGGATTGGTCCTTCTTGCGGACGTCGCGATACCCGATGAGAGCGGTCTAGATCGGTTGGAGCTAGATCTACCCCGATGCTCCTCGCGATTTGACAGACCAACTGGTCGGTATTTTCATTCGGTGATTCTTTAATACCTAGGATTCGAATATTATTACGCCTAGAATATTGCTGTAGCTGGTCTAACTCCCGGGAAACTCTTGTCGTGTCTTCTGTCACCCTTTCCAATGAATCCTTCACAGCTTTGAATTCATGGAGCCTTTCCTCCACCGAAACCTCCAAGTCATGAAGGCGAGCAAGCTTTTCCTCGATTAGATCAGAGAGCCTGCTCTCTCGCTTCTCTATGTTGGTAACAAGGCGTACCATTTCCTTTTCCATCACTCGCTCGACTGCAGACTGGACGGCGCGGTCGATGAGCTGCTCGAAGTCCGAGCTTAGTAGGAATTGATCAATCGACGATGATGCTGATACATATCCATCGGTGAGAACGAGTCCGGTGATCTCCATCAACCAATGAGTACCTAAATTGATATTTGCAGTTGGAACACTAATTATTTTCAGTTATAGAATATATATAAAATATTCAAGTAAAAAAAAAAAAAAAAGGAATTCATGCCAAGGATTTCAGGTTACGTCTAAATTTAATATCATTCGTAAGTTTGCGAAACAGCGAACGAACGGTATATCTTCAGAATCTCTGTAAAGCTAATGTCGCGTAATGTCACTTCTAAAGAGCCAATGGGCCGAATAGTTACGGGAGTGAGAAAATCGGAATCGGATCGCAATGAATTAGGAGCCTTTCCATGATCCTCTCCTAATATTTTATAAATTCAGCACCCCCCCCCCTCTTTCAGAGTGCCCCGATGGCTGGACCCATGCTACGTCACTGCGAGAAGAATTATAGACATGTTTCCGGAGAAAAATAGATTCAGTGTTAAAGGGGGAGGGGGGAGGGGTTGGCAATCAACCAAAATTTATGGCAGAAATCAAAGCGGTGTCGCACGTTTTGTTTTTTTAATTCCAAAAATCATCATAAAAAACAATAACACAACATAACAATTTCAAAGACTTATATAACAATAATAGAATGAAGCCTTTAACTTATGGATCTGTTCTTCCATGGAGCACGTTAAATCCAG
Source organism: Strongylocentrotus droebachiensis (assembly GCA_035222895.1). Lineage (NCBI taxonomy): Eukaryota > Metazoa > Echinodermata > Echinoidea > Camarodonta > Strongylocentrotidae > Strongylocentrotus > Strongylocentrotus droebachiensis. The sequence goes on along the minus strand of JAVYIG010002838.1, from coordinate 178,007 downwards.
TTTCGGGGAATACGCGATTGAAGATTATGCTTCATTTTGCAGCGCAAAGTAATTATACTGTCAAAACATCTTTTAAATTTCATCCAATGATAAAATACCTCTTCAAGAATCATCAACTTCAATATTATCAAAAATTATGGTAATTTTTTGAAGATAAAAGCACCTGTTCCGTTCACTCCAACCTGCTGGGAACAAAATGTACGTTAAAGTGTATTTTTCTGCCCGGCAAAAGGGCGCGAACACCGTTAACGCCCTTTTGCCGGGCAGAAAAATGTGTGCAATTGGGTCCGCTTTGCCCGGCAGAAGGGCGCGAACGCGCTTAGCGCTTAATAGTGTAATGGAAGAAATTGACACATAGAATTATGATTGAAATTTACTAAAAAATAAGATTATGATTAAGTAACTTGAAATAAAGTTTTAGTACGCTGCTTGTTGGGATACTTATTGTAAATCAAACTGGTCCCATCAATGGTTTAGAAAACTCGAGAAAAGAAAAAAAAATATATAAAACAAAAAGAAGCATTTTAGTTCATAAAATTCATAAAACGTATCTAGGCTAAGACTAAATTATTTATGTTGAATTTGATACTTCAAAATCTACAAGTATTTTAGTTCATTATAAATACACTGTATTATAGATCAATACGAATTCGAACAAAATGCAAATAATTTAATCTTGTCAACTTGCTCCTATTTTACTAGAGCAATTATTATTTCGTTATTTTGTCTGCGCCTAGTTCGTGAGACCAAGATGCTGCGTGGGAGGAGTCGGAGGGCTGGGAATATAACTCATTCGAGCTTGGTATACTAGTTTGGAGTGATCTTTAATTTAAAGATAAGTCCCTTTTGCAGCCAAGATCAAATTCTGTAGAACTTTGCAGGAATTATTAATATGTCACGTATGTCTTATCTGTGAAATTTAAACGTTAGCAGTGTCCTAATATTCAAACTATGCAAGGAAACCCGTTTACTTGCTAGACTTCACTGTCAGACACTATTGAGTGACTGACTGGATTTTTTTCTTCTTTGGTAATAACATACATAAAATGAGCTGTAAATGGTACATGAGCATTAATTTGTCTACATCAATAACCCACTTCTTGTAGTGACCAAAATTAAACTGATTGAATCTTTGCGCAGCACAAAACGTACGACCATTCGGTACAATAAAATTTAATGTTCTGAAAATCAGACTATTACTAAGGTGATCACACTGTCTGTGCAAACAGTCTGCCCCGCGAACACACACAAACAACAGCAGTCAGTTGGTAGAAATAGCAATTTTTGTAAATGTATTTTTTTTTAAATAAACAATATTTTTACATTTTTATTTCACATATATTTCAAGCATACCTTTAACTACAATTCTGTGTAGTTTCATTGTTATAGGCATGTGGGAAATATGTTAATTATTTAATTAGAATATTGTCTCTTCAGCCATGTGTGACATGGCCCGCTGATCGCCCATTGACTCGCGCTGCTATTCTGCGTGGTGAAAATGCACCTCAATGTATAAAACTCCCCTACAAAAATGCAATATCCTCATGTGTTTCACTCATTAATCAATTTGTTATTTACACTCAAGGTAGCCACAACGGTACTGGGGTCACCAAAGTTTTTGCTACTCTGAAATTCAGTCCTTGTGGAATGTTATGGCCTGTTGAATGGTTTCTCGAAAATCGTCATAAATCCTCAAATCTGACATCTTTTAATTAGGCAACTATACTGTGATTTAGCTGAAAGTCTACAGATTCTTATCATATGATCGGTTTTTCTGAATAATTGTGAAACATATGAGGAAATAGCTGTGACGGTGATCCAAGTAATTTCCATCGCCATATTTTATTGGCATTGCAAAAATATTTGGAATTTAAGGTTAATATTTGGTGTAAATATGATCCATGAATATGATTTAAAAAAATGCCCCCAAAATGAACAGTTTGACTTTCCTAATTTGCATAATGAGTGCGCGAATATATATTTAGCTGAAATGACCTAATTTGCATATTTGATAAATATTCATAATTTTGTATTATTTCAAATGAAATATATTTCCATACCTGTCTGATATACATAGGTTTTACTGGTGTATCATGTTCGGTTTTGATTTGATTACATATGCGCATATTAATTAGGCGGACTTAGTCATTTTTACAACTTTTTTATATCTGCAGATTCGCAAAAATGGCAAAAATGACTTATTTTGTTGACTTCTGTTTTCAAAACGGTAATAGATATATGAATTTTCTCTTTTGTATTTTTTACCAAAAAGATGATATTTTAGTGTCTGATAATTTTATTTATTATTTGTGTCCAAGAAAGTGATGAATTCAGTTGTCAACCTTGTCGAATAATGCAATTTTTGCCAATTTGACCATTTCTGGCAAGTTTTTCGGTAATTTTGCGATTAAAAAAAAAAACGGTATAAAATCACAACGCATTGACCGATTTCAATTCTGTTTTTTGTTTTTTGAAGCTTTCATAAAGCTTGATCATTTATAACCATAAAATAACATGTGTTTGTTGTAATTATTTTTGGTGTGCTATACCTAATATTACTTACTGACTTGGTAGCACTTAAGTCGATTCGACAACTATTAGTCAGGTACTTTCCCACTTAAAGACATTTTCAAGCCCCCCCCCCCCCTTTTTTTTTAGGGAAGTTCTAAATTAGTATTATCTTTTAAATGCCTTTTTAATATAACCTCTTCATTTGGTTAGCCTGCAAATGGGACATAGTAGGCCTACCTTTAAATGAAAATTGTAATCATGATTATTATAATCTTTTATAAGTAATAGAAATATTGCTATATCACTATCGAAATCCTTATCACCATTACCATCATCCTCATCATCAGAATCATGATCATCACGATCGTTATCATCAAGTTAATACAGAAGAAGTACCAAATGACACAAACATGCACTCCAGATTGTTTTAAAAGAAAACGGATATGAATAATTTGCATATTATTCACTTTACTACTTTTTTGATTGCTGGAAAATAATAGGTCAATCACAAAATGGCAACCAATAAGCTCGAGAAAAACAGACAAGTTGAAAGGAAACAATTTTTTATTTTCAAATATTATATCAAATGCTACGGTCACAAAGGTTCATACGAACGATAAATTCGTACGAATCTCCCTGTTTTTCCATTGTCTTCCCGAATTTCCATTGTCTGAAAAACGTTCGTAAGGCGTTCGTAACAGTTCGTTATGGCATTTGTGACCCCCCCCCCTCCCCGCCGCCCCTACTACCGAGGACAAATCTTCGCCCTTGTAATGAGATCATTCCACTAAATCCTCACCTGACTTCGGAAACGTCACAACGAAGACGTCGTCGGGACGGACTTGGAAGGTCTCCATCGCGTCAATGCTGGATGGAAGCACTTCTCCTGGATACTGGATGCCCTTGTATTCATGAGCAGCTGAGATATACGGCCTTTCATCAAGAGGAATATGCGCCATTTTATCGGGCTACAGGTTTAAAATAAAAGTGACAATAAAAGAAAAGATTGGTTACTTCAAAACGTTGATAATATACCCATTGCAATAACCAGGCGATGTTTCGATTGCGCTATGATTATAACCTTTCCGCAACAATCATTTCACATATTGAGGTTTGGCTTAATAACTTTTAATCCAGAGCCCTATACCGAAATGCAAAGTGCATGGGTGGAAAGGGCATTTTTAGCAACATTGCATCCATTTTTTTTTTTTTTTTTTTTTTTTTTTTTTTGGGGGGGGGGGGGGGGGGGGGATAGCAGTGTGAAAATCACGCTGGTCGATATTTCGCTCAGTGGGGGGGGGGGGGGGGCATAGTGCACTGCAAAAACCAAGGTGTTAAATTTCTAACACCATTATGGTATTGATTTTTTTTTGACACCATTGGTGTTATTTTTAATACCGGTCAGATTTAAGCATGCATTAATAATTACTTGGTGTTTGTAACATGGTGTTGTTTTATGCTCGGTGTTTAAAGTATCATCACGTGATTTCGTTAAAGGTGGTTGATTGGTCGAATAAGTTTTCACAAAGTGTACGCGCGCTTAATGATTACTTTACACGTGTTCACAGAAGAATACATTTGTCATGATTTGTAAAGCAAATTATGGCAATGCACATCAATTTTGTGATTTGTATTTTCCTTTGGCAATTATTGACCAATAGATTATTTGTCCGATCTTGTTACAATTACATTAACGTTTTAGCAATAGATATATTGATTATAAGATTACTAACCAAGAAACAACATGCATATTTATTATATATTCGTGTACCAGCCTGTATCATTTTAATGGTAATCTCGAAATTACTTCAAAATGATCTATGTGATGGAGTTAATGCAATGGAGATTAGAATAAACCTAATTATGAATTATCAGTTTACCACTGGTTCTTCTACCCTGGTCGATAATGGTCGATAATAGGAAATATGGAATGTGGGACCATTGGATCGACAAGAATATAAACACCAAAAGTGGAATTGAATTTGTTATGATTCCAGATATCGTTGTTAATCTACACCAGTAGGAGTTGTCAAATATTAACACCAAGAGTGGAATTGAAATTATCTAATTCCAGAAAATGGTGTTAAGTAACACCAGAGGAGTTGTCCGATATAGATTCCAAGAAAGTGTTATATTGCACACCATTGGTGTTAATTTTAACACTCTGGTTTTTGCAGTGTGAGCGCTTTTTTAAAACTCAACATTCCTCCCCCCTCCCCTCCCCCCCCCCCCCCTCCTTGAGAAAAAAAAGAGGTACATTTCTGGTCACAATTTTTTTTAAAACTTTTTTTATATCTTGCCAGGGAGGTGGGGCCCGTCTTTTTCTTTTGGCCAGGGGGGGGGGGGGGGGGAGAGCAAGACCCGCTCGGCCCCTCTGGATCCGCACCTGCATAAGGGTAATGGGCAAAGAGAGAGTAATAAACAGGGGAAGCTAGAAAAGGGAAGCTTGCAAACGGATAAGAAGAGTGCACAAAGAAGGGGGCAATAACTGAAAGGTTTACAAAAAATGGCATTCCCAGGTTTAATTTGGTAAGAAAGGATATTGCGCAGCGATCTGAATAAGATTAATATAAGTTATATGACGATTATGTCTTTAATAAATATTATGTCTACAAATGTCATGAAAAACGGTTAGTACATTCGGAATAAAAAGTCACTTACCTTGATAGCTTCCTGAGGAAAGATAAAAGATTACAAATGGATATGGCAGGAAGAAAAAACTTCTGATCCACAGTCGACTCGGCTCAGCACATTATGGTATTGACTAGAAGCAAGACATCATTATTTGTATGACCTACTTCGAATCACGGGTCATCTACAAGTCGTCTGGTCCAATTTACCCGAACCTATAGGGCAAATTTAGAAAAGGTCGCGTCACCTTCTGCTTTCGTATTTAACCCGACCACTCATGATCGCAGAACTCTAAAATACGTATTTTAGAGTTCTGTGCTCACGATGGCCCGATGTTGTTATTGAGTTCAGCGTTATATAGCAAACAGTCAAATTTGACTATTATCACTAAACTTTAAAACAAAATAAGTATGAACTTATAAAAAATGAATAAACTCTTCTGTCTCCCATTCCTTCTTTGTCTTTCAAGTTTTGACACAAAATCATTTTCATGTAACTAAACTGCTGTCGTTCACTTCAAACTGATAAATCTCATACTTTTTCAACCGCTCTCTCTCTCTCTCTCTCTCTCTCTCTCTCTTCTCTCTCTCTCTCTCTCTCTCTCTCTCTCCCCCTTGATACAGGCCATCATTAATAAGATTCATGAAACTCAACTGCTTTTTTTATCATCAAAACGATGAATCACATCAGTTTTGTTCCAATTAATTGCGTGTTTGCACCGTGAGTAAAAATAAAAAAGAGGAGGAAGTTCAAACCGGTTCAAACTCCAATTTATTAAAGACCACACATGCAAGAGAGGCCAAACCCAACAGTAGGCCTATACAAATCTGCCAACTGTGTCTTGGAATTATAATGGTTACAGATAGCTGAGCAATAGTATTCTAACCCGAAACATTTAATTCTTCCTGATATAGACTTCCGACAATCGACATGGTGAAGTGTAGCAGCCTTTCAGTGACAGCACAAAAGGCTTTAATTATCTCAGAATAAAGTCGGGAACTTACTTTCGACAGGACATAAGTCCCTACGATTAGTAATGGATCATCCATCAAAATGAATTATGATTTTGCTAATCATATTTCAGTATAGGCCTACATACTTCAGGAAGATTTTTCATTTTTTTAACTGTTCACCGCTTTTACTCTTCCTTCGCAAAAAAAAGTAATTGCATGCTAGTTTTTCATGGGCTTTAGAAAATAAAAAATATTACTATCATTATTATTATTATTATTATTATTGTTAATATTATTATGTATTTGGCGACAAACTTTTTTGTTTAAAGCGAGTTGCAGCTTATCAAAGCTCTTTAAGAGGAGGGCAGCAAAGCGGAGCTCCGCGCTCGAATTCCATGTCATTTTTGTCTAATTTCCTTTCAAGATATAGATTTTTTTTTGGGGGGGGCGGGGGGTGGGAGGAGTTGATTTTATGAAAGTCAAGCCGATATGCCGGTGATTCAGGAACGCCTGACTTCATGACCATAAGCCCAAATTAGGAATGACGACTCATTCGCGCGACAGGAAAGTCAATAGGTCATACAAAGTTTTCCAAGAAGAAACATATTTAAAGAATTACCGTATAGCAGGAAAAAAAAATCGGCATCACCAGATAGTATAATGGGCAATTGTTTTCTGCAGCTGCGAATCTTGACGATAACGGTCAAGATGTGGGCCTACAAACCTTTGAGCAATGAGATGATAAGTTAATATCCCACCCATTATCCAGAGGCGGTGGAGTATATGGTATATACTCCTACATTGTGATTACATTATCAGGGATGATGTCAATGTTTGTTACTAATGTCCTTTGGCAAGACATTGATCTACATTTGCCACACTCCACCCAGGTGAAGTAAATGGGTACCTGGTAGGAATTTATTCCTTGAAACGCAGCGCGCGTAACAGCTGCACTGCTAAAGCCAGGGTAATTATGCTGCATTATTGTAGAGCGCTTAGAGACTTCTGACAAAGTAAGCGTTAGGCACTATAAAAGCACTGTAATTATTATTATTTTTAGTCTCTACATGGTCCAAGATACTGCATCATACTTTGCAGTTAGGTGTGGTGGTCTGAATATATTCATTTGCGTCTTACATCTTCTGAGGAGGATAAAACCCATTCTCATGGGGTTTTAAGCACAATCTAATCATGAAAGACTGAAAAGATATTTAATAAGACACATATAACGCGAGCGAACGTAGCGAGCGAGCTTTTGGCGAAATTAATGGAAAAATTGCTCTTGGTTGCTTTAAATTTGAGCACATTTTATGGTGGAAGGAAAAAAGGCGCATATCCAAAAGGAAAATGACACTTATAGAAAAGAAAAGGAGCACGTGTCAAAGTAAAAAGGGCAATTATCAGAAGGAAAATGGCATTAATTAGGAAGGACAAGAGGACATGTGTCAAAATAACAGGGGCACTTATCAGAGATGAAAAGGGGCCCTTATTACAAAGTTAAAGAGGGCGTCTCTCAAATTTGAAAAAGGGCACTCACCGGAAATGAAAAGGGGCAGTTACAAGAATAACAAGAGGCAATTGTCAAAATATAAGGGACACCTCTCAGATTTGAAAAGAGGCAATTATAAGAGGTGAATGGGCATTTATCATAGGTAGTAAGGGGCACTTCTTGTACCTGAAAGGGGGCACTCACCTGAGATGAAGAGGGGCACTTTTTACAAAGGAAAATTGTCACTTGTCGTAGCAAAAGTGGCACCTATGAAATTTCAATAGAGGTATTTATCAGAAGTGTGAGTAGAGGCATTTCTGAAGAGGGGAGGTGGTTCTTATTTTAAAAAAAGGGGCATTCATCAGAAGGAAAAAGGGGCACTTATCAGAAAGAAAAGGGAGACACGTACATCAAAGATAAAAACGGGCACGTATCTGAAGAGGAAGGGGCACTTATTACAACAAAAAAATCTGGATCTCGAAACTAACATTTTTGAGAGTTGATTACTGCGGGCCCCAAACATATTTTGAAGAGGAGAGTTGTTGTATTAGATCAGTAAGGCTTCCCCTTCGCAATGATATGAGTTTTGCATCAATTCAAAACACTTTTGATACTTCGTGTGTCTACTTTAAAGTAAAATGGGCACCTTTCAGATTTGAATAGGGCATTTATCAGAGGTAAAGGGGCACTTGTCAGAGTTGGTAAGAGGCACTTATAAGAATGTGGAACGGGCAACCTATATGAAATTAAAAAGGGGCGCTTATCAGAAGTAAAAGGAGGCAATTTTCCTAATTAAAAAGAGGCAATTAATTTAGTTTTATTTTGCCTGACTATAAATCTGGGAATTTGTTATTTTCTAACAAAAGCATAAAAAGTATAATTTACAAAAAAGTAAGGAAAATCATGTCATTACAGTAATATTTGTAAATGACTGGTATGATGGTATCGAATTAAAAATACACCACGTTTGATTTTGAATTTTGAATTTTGGGGGGGGGCAACTGGTTACAAATCCATCTTTCATCTTCCGAAATGTTTTGTTTTATATGTGGTATTAGCTGGAATGAGGACAAAGGGCTGGCCCCCTAACCCGTGCCATTGGCCACCTATCTCTGCGGAAATAATGCACTGGGTGATTTCAAGTTCGGTGTCGAATGCTGGTGACCGTGTTGGTGTTACGATGAAAACACCAAAACCAAGCTTGCAACCACCGAATTTTGTGTTGCAACGTGATGATGCAGAACCTATGCATTTGATTCCAGGCGTGCGGTCATTTTTTTTAATGATGTAAAAATAGGGCACAAAGTCAGTTATAGACCCTTTATTTTCATTATAACTATAACATTAATGATAATGATAAATTCAATTGCCCTTAAATGTGCTTAATTATACTACTCTAATTTAACACAAAAGTAATTTGGAGGAGAACCAACCAAGTACAAGTAATAAGATTCTATATAAACGCTAACGAGTTGAAATAGGCTAAAACCCGATTACAATGCTATGACATCATTTTTCTCCATAACAGGCCTATGTACACAGTTCACTTTTGTTTAGAAAATACGAACAGCTGAAGATTCATCCAAGGAAACAAAATGTCTGAGAAAAATAACTGCACCAACGGAAGAGCTAAACGTCCATTCCTCATAGGAGTAGCTGGAGGTACTGCTTCTGGAAAAGTAAGGAATTGTTTTTCAAATCTTATTTTCTGTAATTGAAAAGTGAGATTAAGCGGGAGACCGCGAGGTCGTTGCAATGCGAGGGAAACGTGTGGATGAGTGCGTTGAAGATAACAAAAGCACGTGTACAAGTGAATAGGGAACGTGTAGATCTACGTGGATAATGAATGAATGAATAAACTAACTGTGACAGCACTGTGGCTTGTGAATACGTGTAACTTTACAGATGTTCCCTCGTGTCTTGCTTATGTTTATGTCTCTGAATCATGTTGGATATTTATTGTTGAATATCTGGTAGTATTTTATTCTAGCAATTAACAACATGTTGTGTTGATTTAAACCAGACAGTCTACTTTATTTCCCATGCCCACACGCAGCACAAGTTTCATGCCATTAAATAATTGAATCGCAAAGTACACACCACTTGATTTGTACAGACTCTGAAAGGTTATAGCCGTGAAAAAAAGCTTAGTTTATAGGCAATAGCTTAGGGCATGATCAGTAGGGGCGCTGGTCCAAGAATAAGGATCGTCTTTGTAAACGCAGACCGATGCGTCCTCAAAAATGAGGATCGTCTGCATTTTTGCAGACCTTTCATATTTTTGATCGGCGCATTGGCGATGCAAAAAAAGGATTCCCCGATGATTTTCTTGGAAGTATTTTACATTGACTTTGTACAGAGACTTTCACATTATGAGCAATAAATCCTTGGGAAGACGGACAACCCATAAAAGTAGACGGTGAACTAGGGTTATATTCCCACAGGGAATCCATTTTTTGCATCGCCAGCGGGCCGTTCGGTAACCCGACAACCCCAGAGCGCCAATGAAAAAAAACGTCCTCGAAAATGCAGACAGTCCTTATTTTTGAGGACGCATTTTGTCTGCGTTTATGAGGATATCCTCGTTTATGAGGACGATCCTCATTCTCGGACCAGCGCCCCTACTGATGATTACCAGTATTGTTATTACCCCTGCAACTTTGCAAGTGCAAATGAAATTGAGAAAATGATTTTAAAACTAAAATTTGTAATTTTATGAAACATAACAAAACGACAAATGAGAAACTTAAGTTTTGGATCAAATCATAATTTCAGGTGGTGAGAAAAATGCCCAGAGGAGTAAAAAACATTAGTCAAAATTGTAATTACTACCTCTTTAGACTTCAAATTGCAAAAAAAAAAAGTGACCCAACGCGCTGTTTGAATCATTTTCAATAACGGGCTCTGGAGCTCCGACGCCTTCGGAATTGGCGTCGGAGCTCCCTGGAGTTAGTTCACAACAAGCTAACATTGTGTTGCTCTCAAGAACTGATACCTCTGTTTTTACACTTTTCAGGTGTCATTTCTGCTATGATTTTATTCCAAACTGTCACAGATCTTCATTTCATCAGTATCATCGTTACCAAAAATTAACCTATATTTATAAATTGCTCTCTGTCTCCCTCTCTGTGATCATCCTAGTCATCAGTATGCGAGCGTATAGTGGAGGCCCTTGGCCAGCAGAAACTGGACAGCAGACAGCGTAAGGTGACGGTCATCAGCATGGATAGCTTCTACCAGGACGTGGTCACTAACGAGGCTGCACCAGGGTCTTACAACTTTGACCATCCAGGTAGGAGCTTGACCATATTTTGTGGTGGATTGTTTGGGTTGGGAGGTGGGAGGTGGGAGGGGGGGGGGGGGGGGTGCAACTGTCTGCAGCAGGGTCCTACAACTTTGCCCTTTTTTCTAACCAACTTATTCTTCTACTCCTCTCCTCCCCATTCTTCTTCTCATTCCCCTTCTGTTCCTTCTTTATCCGCTCTGTCTTCTTTCCTTTAAAAAAATATCCTGGGATTGTCCTTTTGTTGTCATTGTTGTTGTTCTTGTTTTGCTTTTTGCCTTTTGCATCAGTACATATTTAGTCATGTTTGACTATCAATTTATCATATATGCAACAATACACTGTTTCTTCCTGCAACATATCACATTGTACTTTTTTGAACTCTTTTCTTTCTTTGCTATCTTGTCTTTATGTCCCTTTCTTTAAATAATTACCACTTTTTTTTGTTTGGTTGGATAGATGCTGTTGATGAGAAGATGATGAAAAAGACCTTGTCTGAGCTCCGAGCCGGTCAGCCTGTCAGAGTGCCTGTTTATGACAAAGTCAAAAACTCAAGGTGATTATGTAACCCCCCATTATATCAGGGTACCTTTACTTCCATTGATGCAAAGTTTGTTGAAATCATGATATGCCTGTATTATTTCATTATAAATGACATGTGCATACATGTACATTGCGCACCTCTGCTCAGAGTCTCTTGGAAAAAAGAGTGAGTCTCATATTGCTATGCCGGATAATGCCCTCAGCAACATTTCATTGTTGAAATTCCTTGTCTTAATAGATCAATATTGTTCACCCCCATTAAAAGATTGAACAGGAAAATGTACATTTAATACAGGCTGATGATATTCATAAGCAAGGGAAGTGATTTTGTTACCCTCCCCCTCCCCTTCCTTGATAAAAAAAGGAACTTGACAAAAATGAAAGAAACAAAACAGTTCCAATGCTTGAATATACAATTTGCTGTCAGGACCTTCATCTTTAAATCAGTATTATTATACACAAGAGTATCAGTGGAATCAAGTTTATTGTTACTATCCAAAAGAGAAGAAGAATTATCTTGCTTTACATTTCATTTGTTCTTTTGCAGCTCCGATTATTACTATTCAAAGGAACTCAAATTATCATTGCAAAAATGTAGAGGCTCACTGTTTCTTGCTATTGTCGGCAATTTACAGACAATTTATTTGCAAAGAACAACTGACCAAACACTGTCATTGGCCTGCATTCCAACTTCACACAAACTGTACATGTTGCAATAAAGGGGTATTTTTAAGCGGGAGGAGGTTGATGTCTTTGGCAACATTCCAAAGTGCTACTTGTTTCATTTCAAGAGGAAGTCCAGGCCTCTATATATTATACCGTAACATTACCATAAATACTAATCAAAAGGGGAAGTCCATCTAGTATAATGATGACATCCTCTTCTTGTATTTTAAAAGCTCATATCACATTGATACAACATCTTTTTACGCTCCCAAAAGAGTTTTGATATTATTGATAAGTTGGTTTTATTAAAAGCATAAAAATGGAGGAAAAAAAGAATTATTAACAGTTTTAGGAAAATCCAACAATGATTAAGAAACTAAACGGTTTTTGAAGGTCAAATTGATCAGTCTCAAATAGGTAGCTCTGTGACTTAGACTATTGTGCAACACTCCCCTTTACTTTGTACTAAAAATTTCATTAAAAACACATTTCATGCCCATTGATGAAAAATTCTTATGAATTGAACGAGTATGGAAAAAACTTTCAAATAATCTACATAATAATGTCATTAGTTATAAATAAAATGATTATAATAATATAACATGTAGGGCAAAGGAAAGTGACTCATTTTTTTGGTTAAAATAATTAAAGAAATGTTATAAACAAAACGTTGGTACAAACACACTAGTAATGTCGTACAATATGCATTCAACCTCGGCCAACTAAACTTGACAATCTCAATTTTTTTAATCTCATCCTTTCTTTCTTGTTACTCAGAACGGATTTCACCCAGATATACCCGACGGACGTAGTGCTAATAGAGGGCATTCTCGTATTCTACTTCAAGGAGATCCTAGATATGCTGGACATGAAACTGTTTGTTGACACTGATGCAGACACAAGATTATCAAGAAGAGGTGAGTTCAATTCTAAAAATCATCTTCAAATAGTAATACTACAGTGAAACCTGTCTATAGCGACCGCCCAAGGGAAACTCCAAAAAATGGTCTTTGTAGACAGGTGGCCACTAAAGCAGGTTTGACTGTACATGAGACTTGATTTATCAATACAGTGTAATATTATTTTACCAACAGTATTTGTGAATCTTTCTTCATTGAAATAAATCTTTTCTGTAAGTAAATCTCTTTATCAAAATACTGACATTTTGTTAAAGAGTAAATGACAGCCATTTTGTCAGAAACTGTTGAGTGTAGCTGGGAATTATCAGTGATAGTATGATGACTGAAGATGAAATATTTTCCAAGTTTTCACCTTCTTTGACTACATTTATGTGAGACTTTACAGTTTATACATCACTCAAATTTCTTTACAAGCTCTGCTTTTCTATAGGTTCCTTCACATTTCACAGTTTGTACTTTTGTCTGGATTTCCTTTAAATGATATTAGTTGTCAAACAAATGTGATGACATGTAACTTTGTAGTCTGATTACCTGGTCAATTAGTATAATCATTTTTTTGAATTATGAAACGATATGTCTTTTATGTATATTTTGTTATCTGTATTATATCTGCATGTGAAATGTGAAACCAATAAACTCAACATTGCAATCATTACTTAAGCAATTATAACTATGGTAAGGAGTTTTAGAATTTTTGTTTAGGCTCCTCTGTTTGCCACGATTTAGTACATCCCCATTTTTTTCTCCCTGTGTCTTCAGTGATGAGAGATGTGCAAGAGAGGGGCAGGGACCTAGACAAGGTTCTGGTGCAATACGTCAAATTTGTGAAGCCCGCTTTCGAAGAGTTCTGTCTCCCGACCAAGAAATATGCAGATGTTATCATTCCCAGAGGTGCAGAGAATTCAGGTAAGACTTCCCTCTCTTTATTCTTCTCTGCTGGAGGAGTTGTATATATGTGATAGCATACTAATGTGAATTACTCTCTTCTGCAATGATGTGAGAATTTCTTCACCTGAAATAAACACCTGAAGATAACAATCGAGCTTTTTAAAACTGAGCAGAAAGAGTACTTCATGAGGTGAGATATGGTTGATGGGTAGATTTAGAACGTCATTTTTGGCCCCCCCCCCCCCCCTCCCAAAAAAAATCTTTTGCTTTTGTCCGATCAAGGTGAAGGATATTTTACGGTCCAAACGTTGTACCAACTTTTGCGTGTTTTTGTTTTGTTTGTTTATTATCGTAAATGGGATTAATGATTTCCATACAGTTTGTGCATGCTCCAAGTTCAAAATAGATAGACCTGGTTACCAATTATTGTCCTGAAATGTGAAATTTCAAAATTAATTCCATGAGTTGGGGAAATGTTACTCCTAGTTGCCCGAATCAATAAATTTAATGGTTATTTTTAGGGGGACATTAGAGTCCTTGTATTGGCATCTTATAAAAATGCGGTGTTCCTTCTTTGGTCAATCAAAGCCTGCAACATATGAATGTAGCTGTCTTTTGCAGTAATTCTATGTAGCCCTTCTGAATAGCTTGTCTTTTACCCTTATTGTCTACATCACACATTGCACTAATTGTGTGCTTTTCCTCTCCCCCGTCTTTTCTTTTTCAGTTGCCATTAATTTGATCGTCCATCACATACGAGACATTCTCAATGGGGGCATCAAAACGGAGTACCAGAACGGCAAAGCCAAGCTCATCGATGGCCTTTCCACCCCCATGCACACATCTACGCTCATCCCGTCTGGTCCTGTAGGAAGGAAAGCCTCAGAATCAGGAGGGCGCCCCCATTAGTCCACCGAAGGACAGCCATGTGCATGCTCTATTGATATGTGTGCACGATCACTCATCAGGGACATTTGTTATCTGTAGAAAGAAACGGGGTGGCTGAGTTTTAATCGGCTGATAACACTGGGGAGTCTGGGATAGGGTGACCTCATCATGACCTTCAAAGAGCACTTCCTGTCTCGTATTAATGTATAATATACCATAATGCCAGGGATATGGTTCTACACAAAGAGGTACCATACTTTCTTATAGATGGATATCGTGTGTGAGTGTGTGTCTAAAATGAATGCATGAGTGTGTGTGTGTGTGTTTTGCAGAATTGCAAAGAAATGATTGAGTGGCAAGTTTGACCTTCTTGAGCTGAGGATGCTAATGTGTGCATGAAGTTATCAATATTTGTGCTGATGATCCTCAAAAAAATATATCTTGAAACAGTTCCGTCATTACTTGCTGGTAAAAAAAAAGTTATATTGTAACCCATGTTTTCCCTTTTTCCTGGGTTGGTCGTTGATGTCCACAAATCACTTTGGTTTTTGTGATATATTATTGGCAAAAAATTGACTGATAGTTCAATCTGCTGAGCGCTAGATGGAGAGTAGATTGCTTCTAGTTATTCAATACCCTTCTGGCTCTCAGCAGACGCTATGTTGGGATATCAAAGTCACAGAAGAGGAGCAAACTTTGTTTTCTTTTTTTTCTGTGGGTGAGGGATATTGAAGTAAGAATTGACTTTAATATCCTGGATAACATGCTGCTGCATTTGCCCATAAGTAATGGATCACGTACGTGTATATGTTATACATTGGTATATGAATTCATGGTCGCATTCTTGATGACATACTTGATGGCATACTTGATGGCATACTTGATGACATACTGAAGTTACCAAGATTCACAGGCTGAAAATTTAAATGCTGTGAAAAGTTCTCATTGATTTGAGAAATATTCCTTCTGAATCATGTATAGAGAGGATAGAGAGAGAGAAAAAGAAAGAGAGAGAGAGAGAGAGAAAGAGAGGGGGAGGGGGGGGGGGAACTCTGATAGAACAAAAGGTGCTGATAATGATTTTAAATTGAATGTATTCACTTTAGCTTTATATTTTCATTTCAGTTTTCTCTTCATTAGACTATTTTATTTCAAAAGTAACATCCCTGTTCTCACCAAAGAACATAGTTGTTCTCTTGTGTGATTGTGCATTTCCTTATTTCTTTCCTTAATTTTGAATTTCATTTTTGTATAAATAGCAAATTTTTGGTTGATACTGTATTTGTTTGCTGCTCTTAATAGTACAATCAACTTTGAGCTTTGTTTATTAATTACCAAACATGTTCTTTCAAAGATTTGACTGCAGCCAGCATTTCAGAGTTACAATGTAATGGATGTTCTGTTTTTCAGTAGTGGCTTCAAAACCTTCATATGGATATATTGCTAAATGCTTTTCCACATTTGCGATTCAGTAGCTTTTTTTTTTTTTAAAGAAAAGTTTTAATTTTTGGGGTCTTCTCTTTTGGAATTGAGGAAAGTACAATTACATGTTTCCCTATTTGGGCACATGTACATGTTTGTACAAACTGGTCTGGTATGTTTAGCCTGATTTTTGAAATACCCTGTAAAGAATTACTCTGACAGACTCCATCAGGTTTTTGAAGCAGATGCCTTATGATATTACACACTATGTGTTAAGATTGACAACTCATGCAAAGTAATGCCATAGAAAAATACTGTAATTAGAACTATGTGCACTTTATCCTGCAAAAATGTGCTGTTGTGTGGATGTGTCACATGAAATTTGCATATGTAAATTAACTTTATCCAAAGGAGAATGCTTGTAGATTGTGTATTATCAAAACTTCTAAGTAATTGTTGACAGGGGAACATGTACTTACATCATTTATTTGTTTAATTTTTTTTAATGTAGAAAGACATTGTGTATAGAATAAAAAATCTAAAAGTTTGCATGTACATGTATGGTTAAAACTATTTTTAATGAGTTTGTAGTTTAAAAGAAATATTGATTCTTTATCTTAGTTTATTCCTAGTTCAGAAGTTTGCATGTACAGGTACATGAAAAATCTAGATGTATATTGTTTTCTTGTAATTATGATAGCATATTGCGAAGAGTAAGACTGTATTGATCCTCAGAAAGAACTGAAATATTGACCAAACCAAAACCAAGTGGTCTTTTTAGATTTTTTTCTTCAATTCATTTTAATATTAGTTTATATTACCTACTTCTATGCTATCTTCTAATTGTCCATTGACCTTAAAAGCGAGGTAGAGGCATGTTGCTTAGAGACATACAATGTATCACATTCGACCTTCCCTGCAAAGTATGCAGTATCTATAAGTTTTTCCATGAAAATCCTTATCTTTTAGATAGCGCTTTGAGAGACTATCATGTGTGACGTACATGCATGCATACAAACAAAGAGAAGCCTCTCATTCTGTATTCTCTTTTCCATTAATAATAATAATAATACATAAGATTTATAAGGCGCCAAATCCACTTGACAGTCAAATGCTCAAGGCCCAGCTTGTGTAAAAGATGAAATACATACATGATACATTTATACAAAGTGCGATAGGAAAGGTACAGACAAGAAAGGTTATGGTAATTAATTATAAGCTAAATTAAACCGATATTTCTTAAGATTGTTTTTTAACGCTTCAGCAGAACTGCTATTCTTAATCCATTGAGGGAGATTATTCCATAATGAAGGCCCAGCACGAGTGAAGGTTCGCTCCCCCCACTTTGTTTTAACCCTAGTAGTAACAAGTAAGCCAGAGTTTTGAGAACGTAGCTGTCTAGAAGGAAAGTGTACTTTGCAAAAAATGGTCATGGATGAGAGAAATTATTATTTTCATAGTCACATTTGAATGATTATGTGAGAGAATATAATGTTTTAATATCACTCGATGACTGTGGACAATATATATCCCATAATGCATTACATCATTACGCTTGAGTCTCACGGTGGGTTTGAGTCTTACCGAGTCATTCAATAAAAGGCATTATCTTTGTATTAAGACTTACAGGTACTCAATTATGAAGTTGAATATTACAAGTGAACATTCTATAATTGTACTGACATCTTGAGCATTACTGATAAGATACGTTTCATAGAAATGCACTGTTTTAAAGGTTAACTTCCTAAATGTCGACGACTCGAAGTTATAGTTAAAGGATGACAACAGGCAAAGTATTTTGACAATGTTTCCTTTAATTTGATAATCTGATATCATATGTACATGTAAACTTGCGGCTATTATCACACAGTATTAATAATGAAGCTATAGTTGATTAATTTTGTTGCAGTTCACGGCACGATATAAAAAGAAGGTATTTAACAGGGATAGATTCCTTTGGCGGAACTCCCATTTTTTTAAACTCTCCTTCCTTTAAATATGAAGCAGTAATTCAGACTTCAGGACAGGGGCAAACATACTTCTTCATTTAATGTTTATTATATGTCCATCGCATACATGTCCATTTCATGCATGGTATTTTCATTATAACTGCCCTATTTAATGTATTTGCACATTAACAAGTATATGTACATCCTATTTACAGGATGGTGGCATTAATTTTGTATGCATGTATGCATCCCTATTTTGAAATGACATTTACCTTTTCAAGATTCTTTTCTCTTCTCTGAAGTCACTTTGCTGTATGCAGGATCTACAAATGCATGAAGTATGTGAACATTTCAATCTACCTGTAATTGTACAGTAAGTAAGGTATTTTTTATGTATCATTATTATTAGTAAAAATTTGTTCGATATACTGTAAGTAAAAATGCTGTTAGTTATAGTGATTTTCAGTAAGAATGTCCACAATGGATGTACATTACGTGTAGTTTGGTCAGGCTTAGTTGTTTTGATTTATTTATTGACTGTTAACCTATTTCTTATGTCTATGATGTGCGTTTTCATTGTTGCTCTGAATTTCTGGGTGAAGTCGTGATAATTTACCGGTTCATCGAATGTGTTCACATTGCACCTCTAAATTTCAGGGTGAAGTCATAATATTTTACATTGAATGTGTTCATTCTGTAGCTCTGAATTTCAAAACGAAGGTGTAATTTTTTTTGTTCAATGTGTTTACACTTAATATCTGAAATTCAGAGTGAAATCCTAGTACCGGCATACATTGAAAGTGTTCGCAGTAGCTCTGAATTTCAGGGTTAAATCCTAAAATTTTACATGGAATGCATTTACACTGTAGCACTGAATATCATTGTGAAGTTGTAATATTATACATTGAATCAAATTGAAACATGAATATGATGCTTGATATACCCTGAATTACTTGTGGTACTACGTCATGAACAGGGATGTGCACTTATTATACACTCAGGAAAAATGCTTAGAATCAAGCTACAAAAGCGTGGCTTTAGAACTTCCATCAACTGGATCAGAAATGTGTCTGGAACAAATTTTTATAGGCAAGAAATCAGCAAAATATATGTAGCATTTATACATTAGAAATAGCCATAGGTGTCAGGCAGCAGTTGCGGTGTGCTGCGATATTTGAGAGATTTCTGAAGACATAGTTGTTCTATAAAGTCTATCGCTTACAGGAACTGGTTACTGTTTTAAGTCTAGGAGTATTAGAAGATTCAGTAGGCAGCTGGGATCTCTGTTATGTGCGAGGCAGGAAGATGCATTTAACACCATTCTTTTTAGGTCAAATTGCAAAACTTTCAGTTTCAATCGTCTGAGTAATGAGCTGTTGCAATGCATGGACTGCCATATGTTGCAATGATGTAGTCAAAGAATGTGAAAGGGTTTGAAAATGTACATCCTTCATTCGCACATCTATCCGAGCCTTTCTGCTGTGTACCTGGTACTCTACACATTTGTCATGGACACTAGTATAGTTGGTCACATGTGTGTTTTCTCTGTTTGGAATACTAGTATTGGGTAAAACGAAATATTTGGCTGTGAATCCAAGCCTACAAAATCAGTTATCTTGTTATGTTATTTCAGTATTGTAACTTTGCATGTATGTGATGTTTATCCTGGTACTCGGTTTATACAAGAAAGAAGAAGTTTCAAATTATTCAGGAGTACAAGGCAAAATAAACAGAGAAACACATGAAGAACACCTCAGCACATGTTCTTGAAGCGAACTGACTTAGGTCCAGGTGTACACTCCAACAAAGTGGGTTCGCTGATATAGGGAAAGCCAGGTGTCGACTTCTTCATTCCGTAAACATTTGTATAGTTCTGTAGGATGAAAACAATTCCAAAGATCCTGTCATGAAATCAATTCTTCATTTCATGACAGCATTTTGATTCACTGCAGACTTCCAGTAATTTGAACAGAATACAGGGGTGGTATTCTGAAAATTATATATATGTTTTTTTTTTAGTGAAAAGATGTTGACTATCATAACAAAATCAAAATTAGGACAAGTCATTGGGAAATGCTTTTAAGGCTGGCCGTGTTCACGTAAAGTTACGAGTCATCTGTGCTAGCTAGAACCAATGGTACATGTAAGTGTTAGTTCCGTGCAATCAGAGTTTATGACAATTAACATAGTTTCCCCTAACGTTAAAGATTATATTATTTTCAGAATACCTCCCCTGAACTAGACACTTGGTGCTCACTAAATCAATGGACAAAACAATAGACGATTCCAGTTGCCTCTCGATCATCTAGGATAGCATATTTTGTTTATTTACAGGTTTCCTATACCCTCCTCAAACACCTTGAGATGACTTGACATTCTGGAATACATGAACCTAAACGGATTTGTAAATAAAAAAACAAGTTGTGATGTAATTGTGTTGTAAATAATACCTAGGGTACATAGTATTGTACACAAATAGATAATGTAGTCAGTTTTGATAATGCTGGTTGATTTGCTTTGCTTATTGTAACAACGGTGAGGTGCATGTAAAGCTTCTTATTTGAGAAGCGAAGTTTAATTCATTCGACAAGTTTTTTGATGTACATGTACGGACAGAATCTTGTAACAGTTTGACAGTATTAAGGTGCTCGTGAAACATTGAAACAGTGAAACATTGCTTTATTTCTAACTCGACAACTTCCAAGATTTCAGTTTTTCATTTTGTCCTTCGTAACACTTGAAGCCTTATGCGATTGACCGCAATGCTTTCCAGATACATGTTTTCCAGACCTTTTTATTTTCTATTATTTTTAAGGACCTTAAGTTTTTGTGACATTCATCTTTGTGTCTTAATAACTCTTGCTCTCCCGATCTTTGATTTTTAATTTTCTTTAAGCTTTTTAGTATTTCTTAGCCATATGTTTAAAGAGTATTGGAAGAGTATATTTTCCACAAAAAAGGATAAACAATTCTTGATCAATTTATTATAGATAAATTTTAGTTTGTAGTTCAAAGTAAGGCTTTTTATTATTTTAATGCGTTTTGCTTGCAGCTCTTAATAGGATCGAAAAAGATTATGTAGCTTTTGCTTAATTTTTTGGGAGAACTTTTGATATTACATTCTTTTTTTGAGGTCCAGTTAATGTAGATATTTCTACCTGTTTGAAAATGATACTATCATTTTGTTATTGTCAAAACTGTATTTGATTACAAAAGACACATTGCATCTATTTATTTTCATTCTTTTCGATTTCTCTAAAATATTTATTCCTGTCTTCGTTTTCAATTCTTTTTTATTTTAATTGATTCCTAATCTTGCTTTCCTTTTTTAAGTTTGAATTTCCCATGCCTGAATCATTCATTATGTTCACTCTGATTAAGATTTATTATTTTCTGAATTGGATGACTTGTAATCATGTATTTGAACAGGAAAATGTTTATAACCCTGTTTACAATCGTTTACTGTAATAAATGCCTTTGAAAGGCCCAATTGAAATTTGGTTGCCAGAATCTAAATTTATTGCAAGTCCTGCCTTCTTCATGATTAACAAACAAGTACAGAATTATTCTAAACCCGTCTCTTATTCTATTTCTTCCTCTCTTCTTTTACAATACTTTACAATTTTCTGTCTTTCATTCTCGCTCTCTTTCTGTCACTCACATTCATTCTCAAGCCTTGCTCAGATATGCAGCAGTAAACCTCGCTGGGATTTTTAACGATGACGTTAAAGTGTAATACGCTTCACATTTCTGTATAATATAACAAAGAGCGCCCAGTTACCATTCTTTAATGTGAGAAAACTGGTGGTTTACCATGCCATATCTGAACGAGCTTTCACTCTCTATTTCCGTCGGTCCCGTCGCCCCCCCCCCCCTCTCTCTCTCTCTCTCACTCTCCCCCATCTGTTGAAAACTAAATTATCTCGCTCTCTTTACACATCGATTGCTTTTCACTTTTCCTACTCTACTTAATTCTTCCATTCCTCCGCTACTCTTCACAAGTTATCTATTCTCTGCTCGTTTCTCTCCTGTTTTCTACTTGTTTCTCTCCCGTTCTAATCTTGTTTCTCTCCCGTTCTAATCTTGTTTCTCTCCCGTTCTAATCTTGCTTCGTTCTCTTCTCTCAATCTCCCTTGCTTGCAAGATATGTCAATCGCCTCTTCTCTACTATAGACAAATCTAGAAGTAAAAGGACAAGACTCCCAACTTTGGACAAGATTAGTAATTTTATTACAAAAATCCTCATAAAACATTTCTTCAATCATACATTAAAGATAAGCTTGAGTTCTGGTAATGATAGAAAATAAATTCTCACAGAATTCAATTAAAATTACACTGAATGTTCAAGGTTACAAATAAATGACATGTGACATACAATTTTGGTAGAAAATGTATATGGGTTTATATACACCTGGAAGAAAATTATTTAACTTGCACTTTCACAACTGCACTCATTCCTATTAGGAGTCACATATATAAATGTTTCAGTTATGAGTGATATATATACATCACTTAGAGCCCAAACTAGTCTATCTTCCTGAACTTAAAAGTTGCCATAGTTGGCAGGAAGTAGTGAAGTTGTACCACGCGTACAGTGTATGTAAACATTTTGGCTCAGTTGTAGGTCTAAATCTGAAGACGTCCTGGACTTCTTTTCTTGCATGAAAAATAGCAACACTTCATGCAGTATCTCAATGGAAAGATGTGGTGTATTAATAGCTGCTTGGACCAGAGACTCGGTGGAAAGCGCTTTATAAGCACCGTTTTGTATTATTATTATTATAATGGATCAAATTGCAAAGGTTAATAATTCACAAGTTTAGTATTTTTTAAACAGGGTAGCCTCCACCAGTGATCAAAGCATTATTTTATAAGGGGACTGACTCTGAATGCAAATGAACCATATCATAAGAAATACACAGGAAAAATTATGCCATGATAATGACCTGAAATGAATGCTGAATATACGTCCATCATTGGTCACTCCTTGATATTAATTTTGATTGCTGGGTACATGTATCATTTAATCTTTCTCGCCATCACAAGAGGTCTGGAGAGAATCTATCGGATGCATGATCCTCCTTCAAGTAGTCCCACCTTTCTCCTCGTACTCGTTCCAATACAATTTGTACACACTCTGACTGTTTGGTGGTCCCTATTAAAGCCCCTCTGTACTAGTTTGGCCAGGGGGGATTAGACGACCCAGCATGGTCACTGGCAGGTGGTTATCTCATCAAATCAGCTCTCAATTAACATAAGAAAAGGAGGATCATGTGGGATCAACGGGTACCGCTTAGGCATTGTTGGCTGTATAGAGGGCGCAAGTAGCTATAAGTAGTGCAGTGGGGCTTTAAAATGTATCCTGTCATCTTCTTGCTGCTGAGAGAGGGCTGGATCGAATCTAGTTGATGCATGGAGCTCCCTCGCACGTTCAGCCCCTTTCTCCTCATACTCACTCGAGATGAACTTCTGACTGCTTGGTGGAATCTGTCTGACTATCATGTCATCTCCTTACGGCAGAAAGAGGGCTGGCGAGAATCTATAGGTTCATGTATTTGATGCAAGATACTCTCTCAAGCAGTCTCCCCCTTTCTCCTCATACTCGCTCCTTATAACTTGGATTAAAACATTCTGACTGTTTGATGGTCGAATAGTCAATTTCTTTCTCCTTATACTCTCCTTCTGACTGTTTGGTGTTCTCTAGGAATCATGTCATCTCCTTGCTGCCTAGAGAGGGCTAGTGAAGGACCCAGTGGATGCATGATGCTCTATCAAGTTGTCAATTCATTTCTCCTTATACTCTCCTTCTGACTGTTTGGAAGTCTTGAAGTATCATGTCATCTCCTTGCTGCCTAGAGAGGGCTAGTGAAGGACATAGTGGATGCACGATGCTCTAACAAGTAGTCAATATATTTCTCCATATACTCTCCTTCTGGTAGCTTTGACTTCTTGGGAGGTAGCTCTGTGTATACCTCGTCATCTTCTAGCAGCATATAAAGGGCTAGCAAAGAATCTATTTGATGCACGATGCTCTTTCAGGTAGTCTCCCCCTTTCTCCTCATACTCGCCCCTCGTTATGAATGATGAGAGGTTGGTGGTATCTAAGGCCCACTTTGCTGCTCCACACCATGCATCCAGTGAGGGGTTACCTAGCAACGAGATGATATAATATTTGTTCATTACAACTGATTGAGCAAGTATATTCTTCACAGTCAACCAAACAAGGGGAATTAACAGCTTCAAAACATAGCAAATAAATTTATAAACAAGGATTAATGAATGCTTCACAAAGTAGCACTAGCATTCCAACTTGGTTTCACACATCAAGATTAACAAACTGTATTAGTATGTTATCACAAAGTGTACAAATCATTTCCTCCTTAGACATCTTCATGATCAGAGAAACAGAAACTTCATCAATTCGATTTAAAATAGTCCCTCTAAAACACAACAGAAAGCTGTATTTCTCCAAACAGGAAGTTTGTGTTTACGCCCTAAGTTGACTGAAACCTGCCAACAACAAAAATCTACCAAGAACCCAAATCTAGAAAACAAATATTTGGGATATGAGGTATAGGTTTCACCTTGTTCATATATACTTACAGTCAAGAACTATGACTATTGGTTAAGTTGAATTTATTTAAAGCCCCTCTGCACTAGTTTGGCCAGGAGGGATTAGACTTTCCCTTCATGGTCCCTGACAGGTGGTTATCTCAACAAATCAACTCTCAATTAACAGAAGAAAAGGGGGATCATGGGGGACCAATGGTCACTGCTTAGACATTGTTTCTATATAGAGGGCGCAAGTAGCTATAAGTAGTGCAGTGGGGCTTTAAAGCAAGACAATAATTTAGGACCAATCCAAAGAAAATGGTACCGTCTTGCCTCCAGTATTTCTCACCTGCTCGTTTGACATTGAATACAGACTGGAAGGGTCTCATCGCCCTCAGCTCATGTTCTATCCTCTCCACCATGTTAGGGTAGCTTAGGTTACCTCCAGTCAAAAATACATTCTGTAAAAAGAGAGATCATGATCAATAGCTTTGGGGTTTGACTTATAAATAGAGCAGAGTAGCTGGAAGGGCCTCATGGCCCTCAGCTCATGCTCTATCCTCTCCACCATGTTAGGGTAGCTTAGGTTACCTCCAGTCAAAAATACATTCTGTAAAAAGAGAGATCATGATAAATAGCATTGGGGTTTGACTTATAAATAGAGCAGAGTAGCTGGAAGGGCCTCATGGCCCTCAGCTCATGCTCTATCCTCTCCACCATGTTAGGGTAGCTTAGGTTACCTCCAGTCAAAAATACATTCTGTAAAAAGAGAGATCACAAGAAATAGCTTTGGGGTTTGACGTGATAGACTGGAGTAGCATGGGTCCAGCCAGAATTCAAGATACCCATCCATTTCATTTATTTTATTCATTTAATCGTTCTAGTATCCGACTTCGCCCCATCCCAACCCGCCTTTCACGATTCAGATATTCATTTGTTCCCGACTCTGTTCTTAACAACTTTTAAGATTTGAAATACCAATGACCAAGGCTTAATTTTGAAACTCATGATTTGAAGTACCAATGACCATTTTTGTCG
Organism: Strongylocentrotus droebachiensis; assembly: GCA_035222895.1. Taxonomy (NCBI): domain Eukaryota; kingdom Metazoa; phylum Echinodermata; class Echinoidea; order Camarodonta; family Strongylocentrotidae; genus Strongylocentrotus; species Strongylocentrotus droebachiensis. Next base: position 152,274 of record JAVYIG010002838.1, on the reverse strand, counting down.
CTTCATTATCTTTTGCATGTATTTGTTCCTTATTTCATCTATTTCTATAAACGTGATGTATTTATTTCTTGTAATTATGTATTTTCTTGAATATTACTGTAACGCCAGTGGAAACCAAATTTCTATGTAATTTGTTTGCAAAGACCAAATAAAATATCTTGTATCTTGTAACAGACTAAACAGAGATTAAACAAATGAGCTCTGAAGGCATATGCAAGTAGTCAACACACATGTGCAGGACATCTAATGAAGGTGCTTTCTGCAGGGGTAGGGGGCACGATTGGCACAGCGAGGGATGGGGGGGGGGATCGGCCTTTCTAAGTGGATAACATGTAAGAGAATGCATCAAGGCTATCATAGAGTGAGGGAAGAGTGTGAAAACATGGATCATTTTTTCAAGATACCTTTTCCCTCTCCCTTCCTTTTTCTTTGCGATAGCTCAGTTGGTAGAGCAGTGGTCTCGTAATCCGGTGACCCCGGTTCAAAACCAAGTTGATGCCGTCGACCGTCTGGTTGCTTACCTACAAGCATTTATGCTTTCTTAGCAGTCAGGTAAAATTACCGCCACCACCACCACTTTCTCTCTTAATTGATAATGCTCCTTTTGTCTTCAGATAAAACAAAAAAAACACTAGTATGTTCACCTTATTGGTGATTCCTCAAGCAGTATGGTTTTTTCTGACAATTAATGTCCCCAAACTGTCAAACCCCGCCACAACTGATGACAGTACTGTGCCTTATAAAGGAGGGGGAGAAGATAAAAGGAGCAAGAACAAATAAGAGAGAAATAAAAAGGAAGGGAGAGGGAAAATTGCACTACATTACATCTCACCTGAACAAGTTTGTCTTGTGTCTCAGGCTCGTACTGCCGTAGCACAAACTCCATAGTCTCTGCCATTCCGCCCTGCTCTAATCCCACGATGCTTGGCTGGAACAATGTCTCCGCAACACGTATCCTCTCCACCCCAAGCACAAGCTGGTAGTACTCCGCAAGGTCAAAGGTCATTCGCTGGCTCACTGGGGATCTGTATTCTCTGTATAAGATTAGCAGATGATTCAATATATGCACAAAAGACAACTGCTCCATGCATAATTTCATAAAATGAAAAAACTACAGGCTTAGGGCTCGTATTGCACTTGGTTTGTAGTTTAGGTTTCTGGTTAGATTTAGGAATAGGTGGAGGGTGAGGTATCAGGTTAAAGAGAAAGTTGAGTTATGGTCATGCGATTGCATTATGAAAGCAATGTTGTGGAATCGATCAGCAAAGGTTGATCTTCTATCATACAAGTATTGGTGTGGTACTGCAAGGTTCTGGAATCATCAAAATTATGAGAAATTTGGCCCAGTCTTGGTAAAGTTACAAGCGATGTACAAAGATGGATGTACATGGGACTATACGAACATGTGGCATAAGAATCCGTCTCGATTTTTATGATGTTACATGCAATATTTAGAATATTAAGGCATTTGAAGAGCCATGCTTTTCAGGGAACATTTTTTATCTGATGTTCTTCAACACTTGCATAATACAATGATAACGCTCACAACTTATTTTTCACCTCATCCCAGAACTCAACCTTCTCTTTAAGGTTACACATAGATATGTAAAGAGTCCATTGTTGAAATTAGGAATTAGATAGTATTAGCAATTGACCAAAGAGCGATGGTTGCCCCAGCATATCTCATACAATTTATTAGCCTAAGTCATGAAAAACTTGTTTTTAAGAACTGCAGTGACTGGTAAGATTGTGTATGATCTACAAACAAGCACTGTACTGTTTTGTTTTTACATTAACATACCGGTACACCATAAGTGATTCCCAACTAAAAAACCTGGGCCCAACACTATAGCTATCCCTCAACCTTAACCTAACATGGATACATATCAAAATAGTAACAATAATAGCTACATTTATAAAGAGAGAAGTAGTCAGTTTTATTTCTATTTCCCTTGATTTAGGCACATCATGTTTGGAATAATAAATGCAGTTTAAGAGTGAAAAATTGACATAAGGCCTTAAATGGTCTTCAATACCAGGTGGCTTTTTTGGACAAACCTGATTAAAAATAGAGAAAATCTCAATTTGATATAAAAAGACTAAGGCCATGAATTAATTAGCCTGACAAAATGGTAATCTACTCTCTTCATGCAAGACTCACTTATTAAAATCTTGGTCAAAGACTGAGATGATTTTGTCCAACTCCGAGAGAACCTCTTGCTCAGCCTGGAAACTAAAGCCTTCAGCATCATCCTCCTGAGAAGAAAAACAACCCAAAACAGAGCTTTTAAATATGTAAAAATAGAAATTGTGAACTAATTTTCACAATCCATAAAACATTACCAAAAACTGTCTGAAGGTGCTAGCAATTTTACAAAAAGCAAAACTTCACACACATATAAGAAATTAAATGAGGGTGTACAGAAACAATACCTAGACTTGTGTGAGTGTGTGTAATTTGGTGTTTACAGACATGTATCAATCAGATATGATTATTTATATCTGGGGACCAGCCTTGAAACGTCACCATCCGAAAGACGTGACTCAGTTTTGAACCAGCGTCCTCGGTTGAATCATTTTGTAACTTCCGTTGTTAGCTGGATTACAGGCGCACGCCACAACGCCCCGTTACTTGTGAGCAGTGTGAGTAGTATACTCCCAACTCACTTTCTCATTAATATACAGAGTGTGTTTAAACTTGCTATATTCTCTTCACAGACAAATTGTTTGAAGCTGATATTAGAGATATAGTGTACCAGCAGGGAGCCCTAAAACTAAGAACAAAATGTCATGATACCACTCACCATTGCCTGAATGTAAGCCCATTCTGAGCCTTGGTCGTCGGTGGCTTGTTCTTCACTCTCACCTGTATACCACACAAGATATAAAACAAGTGCCAAATATACTATCACTTTTTATAACACTGACAAGTGAGATGTAAAATGTGTAGTTGTTATTTCTCCTTCATCCATTGTCTTCAATTTCTCAGTAAGTTGTTAATCAGACGATTACTAAAGATTGAAAATGTTGTTACTGATGTGCAATTATGAGGCTGAATTACATTTTCTATGATGCATAAATGTCTTGAGCTCTTCATTGAGCTGTGAGAAGCTGGGCCCTGTTTCATGAAACTGAATATGAATAACAAGTTCCAAGCTTCTGTTATAAGGTACTGAAATCATGGCATCTGATTGGCTGAGAATAAATTTGTCATAGAAATTTAGCAGTTGTTATAGATAACAAGTTTTATGAAATGGGCCCCTGGGCTGTGTCTCACAAAACCGTCATAAGTACAAGTTCACCGACATCCCGTTGAAACGTGTGTTAAACTTAATACATACACGGGATGTTGGTGAACTTGTACTTATGACGGTTTCGTGAGATGCTGCCCTGGTGCCTGAATACACCCTTTTACGGTTAAGGCCGCCATTTTAATATGCGCATAAACATTGCATCATCAATGTTTTCAGATGCGCATGTATTGTAGCGTCACTGCCTGGGCCTATGGGCTGTGCGCTCACATCATATTTGAATGGGCGCTATCTTAATTTTATGCGTAAACCACTGACCTCTAGAGGTCAATGGGGTAAACAGCTTTGTTTACTCGTAAATTAAAATGGCGCCCGTGTCTGCGCATGCGCACTGTTGTAACCGTAAACTGGTGTATTACCTTCTTGATCTGTTTCCATGGAGTCTGTATCCTTGATGTCCTTCAAGATGAGGAGCTTCTCTTTGATGTTCTGCCATTGGGTGTGGCAGGCGTTCAGTTCCTGCAACATTCCCAGGAACAAAGAAAGAAAAATGAAAGAAAAATGTAGAGGTGCTGTGGTTGAGTGGGTACGTCACCGGACTGTCTATCACAAGGTCCACAGTTTGTATCCTGTCGCGGCACTAATGTCCTTTGGCAAGACATTGATCTTTATTTGCCACACTCAACCCAAGTGATGTAAATGGGTACCCGGTAGGATTATTCCTTGAAATGCACTGTGTGCTGATAACGGCTGCCGGAGCTAAAGCTAGGGTAATAATTTCAAAAGCTCTTTGGAAGCGCATCGAGATGTTATTTCATAACGTATTATGGGCTATACAAGAACTGAATATTATTATTATTATCATAACAATGGATATTTTCAGTGCACATATTCACCAAGCAAGGGGCTCAAGGTGGTCTAATATTACCCCAGCTCTAGCTAGGCAACCAATTTTGGTTCTCACAGCATTCAAGAAATAACTTCCTCCAAGATACCAATTTAACCCCTGGGTGGAGAGTGGCAAATACAGATTAATGTCTTGCCAGAGGACACTAGGGCCATGCCAGGGCTCAAACCCAACACCTTCACATCTCGAGTCATGGCTCAAACCACTCAACTAAGATACCTTGACAAGAATACAAAAGTAAGAAGTCATATGCCAATTTCCTCACAACAAAGAATTTGAATTTTTCTTTTCCACTCATTTGCTTCTGGCACAAAATAAAAAAATATCTTGCAGCACTTAACATTAAAATCAACAGGACTAAAAAATGGCAGAATTATGGAGAGTTTATCAATAAATTACTGTATGACCAGCAGAAGGGTGCGGACACTTTCTGTCAAATTGCTTACCTAAATGTTTAGTTATGATCACTGGAATAATATTATCACTTTAACAATGTGGATGTAGTCAAAGAAGGGTAAAAAACTGTGTGATATATTTTGCTTGGATGTACATCCAATATCCGTTTACACCCTTCTGCCAGGCAACACAACAAACTCATTAGCATTAACACCAGGGGCCTGTTTCACAAAGCCTTTTTTCAATGACAAATGACAAAAATCAGTGACAAATCTGCTGATAACCAATCAGAAGCAAGGATTTCAGTAGCTTATAACAAAAACTGTCATTTGTCACTGATGACAAATTTTGTGAAACGAGTCACAGATATCCTTATTTCAAGATAGTATTTAGCTACCTCTTTTTGCTCCTTGAGTTGCTCCATGCAGTTCTTGAGGACATCATCCTTGGCTCCACCTTCCAGTTTCCTAGCCGACTCCTGCAGGAGGCCATCAATCTCCCTCTGGATCCAGCGAGCCCTCAGACTGTTCTGATGGAACTCCTCCACCAGTTCCTGGTGCTGCCTCTGGTTCCACTCTGCCGGGTCTAGGGCCTCAGGGTTGGAGCCTAGGAGGTCCAGCTTGGGCCAGACCTGGACTGTCTTGGGCTAAAAGAAAGATTGTTCAAAACATTACATTCAGTAATGGTAGCAACTGGTGGAATAAGAAGGGGGCACCCCCCCCCTCCCCATTTAAAAACCATTCTTACATATATGTACTTTAAAAACTTTTTTTTAAAGGTGTGCCCTTGAATTCTAAACCCAAAAGACACCAGGGGAGGGGGGGGGGGGGGGTGCATTTCACAAAACTTGTCATCAGTGACAAATGACAGTTTTTGTTATAAGCTACTGAAATCCTTGCTTCTGATTGGTTATCAACAGAATTGTCATTGAAAAAAGGCTTTGTGAAAGGGGTCCCTGGTTGGTTTGGTATATTTGTTTTACTAAGAAAGCATGTATATGCTTGTAAGTAAGCATCCTGAACACTGACTGCTTTAAGTCCTCTTTGAGGGACTTGGTAATGAGGATTAGTTTACATCCTGGTCCTGAAATGGTTTTAGGTGAGGTTAAAGGTTAGAATTAGGGAAAGTCTTGGTTCCAGGGAGGTTGTTTGAAGTTTGATTCATGTACAGAATTGACTGTACACAACTTTTTAGAGGAACACGTCTCAAAAAGACCTTGTAATCAGTGCCCTAGACAAAGCATAATGTTAAGGACAATGTTATGTACCTGATCCAAAGAGCAGTCTCGACCTCCCAAGTTGACCTTTGACCTCTGTACCGATGCATTCAGCATGCCTATATAGCCTGCCAGGTCATCCAGTGTGTTCAAACCAAGAGCTTTCAGAGATTTCTAGGGTGAGAAAGTATTACAAAGTGTATATTGTACATCATCTTTATTCCAGTGCATCTACAGGGAAAGAGAGAGTCAGAGATTGAATGCTGAGAAGAAATAGAGTGAGGGAGACAGAGTGAGAGAAAGATAAAGAGAAAGAGAAAGAGAGGGAGAGAGAGAAAAGGAGGAATGCTGTACTGAAAGAAGTCTTGCTTGAAGAAGAAAATTACTAGGAGAGATAAAGAGATAAAATGAAGAAAAAAATTATATGCAGAGAGAAAAAAAGAGTTCTGAATTCCTTTCTTCCCAGCTGATGTAAATTCACCATTAACATCTTTAACTTTTATAGAGAGATATCAAGCTTACAATATCTTGATTAAATCATTCTACATTCATGTTTACTACTTGAAAAATAGATTCGAAAAAATAAAGACAATATGTGCTTAAAAACATTTAATTGCTTAAAAAAATGTCATGGTTAACTGTTCTAACTTGAGTGTACATATTCATAATTCACCTTCTGTGATCCATCACTGTCCTCTTGCATCTCTTGCACTGCAATGAGGGTTCTTAACTTGTCTTCGGCTGCTGATAACTACATAAAGGAAAGAGAATTGTGATAATAATATTTAGTTCAAAGAAAGAAATGGTTTACTCACAGAGATCGTTTGTTTGATCCATAAATTGATAAAAAATACAATATCAAAAGATGAAAGAAAAAAATTGAACCAGGGTTATTTTTTACTTGAAAATCGCTACTTTTCATGACTAATCTTGAAACAGAACAGTCTACATGTAATTGATTGATTTGAATTTGATCATTCTCATCTAGACCGAACCCGATGATGCTAAATACATCATCTGACTATTTGCCACACCCATACATTTTTTTCCATTCTACAAGTGCTTTCTAACTCAACCTTACATTAAGCAACCATAATCCTCTGGCCATCATGCAAGTGCATACAAAATTTTGTTATCAAGGAAACTATGGTGATATTTATAACAAGAAAAATAATAATAGTGCAGTCTTGTGTAGCGCTCATGTCTGGCACAATGCCACTCCTGGTGCTCCATTGTTATTATCCTGGCTTTAGCACGGCTGCCATTACAGCGCCCCAGCATTTCAAGGATTTTATTCCATGCAGGTACCCATTTACCTCACCTGGGTAGAGTGTGGCAAGTGTAGAATAATGTTTTGTCAAAGGACATTAGTGCTGTGACAGGGTTTTGAACCCCATACCTCATGGTTCACATTCCGGAGAATTATCCATTGGACCACAACACCTCTACAAGTTATATGTTACATATGCAGACTTTGGTAATAAAATCTTTTATTAAAATATACAGACCTTTTCCTCTTTCCACTTGAGATTAAGATCCTGTAGTTGTTTGATACATTGTTGTCTTCTCTCTTTCTTGCTGCCTACAGACCATCCTGGCAACTATAATAAGGCAAAGGATTAGTCTATTAGTGAAACTTATCTCTCCATTCCCCAGCTCTCTCTGCTACTTTAACCCTTACTGTACTGGGGGGGGGGGCCTGGGAGCCCCCCCCCCCTCGACATTTTCAGGGATTGCGCCGCAACCGCTTGGAATTTTGAATTGTCGTTTCATGACTTTTTTTCCTCAAGTCTTACGCACATTTTGATACCATTTTCGTCGAAATCGGATATACCTGTAAGGCGTTACATAACAATTAGTATGCGCATGTCATCAAAAAAACAAACAAAAAATAAAAATCGCATCAAAATTTGCATAAATTATCATTATTAATTACATTAAAATAACTTTTTTGTGTGAAAAAAGAAGTTTCATATGAATAATGAGTTATCACATTCAAAAAGTGGGGTTTGACACGTTTTCTGTAAAACGCATAAAATTAGCGCATTTTGCATAATTAATTAGGCTAACGACAAAAATTTGCATATTCGGAAAAAACTAATTATACCATCTTGTTCCTTACGTAGATATATACAAACATGCAAATTTTCGTGTTCATCGGAAAATCGACGGCCGAGATCATAGGGGGGGGGCCTCCCAGGCCCCCCCCCCCCAGTCAGTGGGTGCTCAAAATAGCCCAGTACAGTAAGGGTTAAGTCATTCTTATTTGTGTTACCCCCTCCTCCTTTTTTGCAATTCTCTACCCTCCCACACCCCTTAACTCATCTTTTGCCTGAAAGAATTTCCATTGTTTGAATTTGTAATTTTATTCTCCTCCTCCTTTTCAGTACTGTTCTAAACTTCACCTTATATTATCTTCATGTATTCCCAACAGTCATTTCCAATGGACTACTTATAATTTTTGCTCTGATTAGAATTGATTATTTCAGACAGGGATTGTATAAATTTACAAATACATTTACAAACATAAACATTTTTATAAAATATATTATGCTATCCAGATCAGTCTACATTTCGAATATATAACTTTCTATCTTTATATTATTCATTCATTTCATAAATAATACAATTTATTTAACACTATCAATCTATAATGAGACAATCCTATTCATAGCTGAATGAATGATACATACTGGAGTATAAGGCAGCTGAATCTTGTGCACATGTTTCTGGAAATATTCTGGGCATGACCAATCATCATAATCAGCCCAGCAGTCCTCTGATGCATAGACATGATCCTTCAACAACTCCTGTACACACAAAAGAGACAAAGTATTACATTTGGAAAGCTGTTATGGTTCAATTAAAGCTGATAAATTATTGATGCTGATAATCATACTTACACATATTACACTGAAGTGACACACGGAACAAATAATGAAGTTTCATCTAGTTGTCATTTCATTCTCTTTTCTCTAAGCACATACCTATACCCATTCTCATACTTCTCTTTATTTATTGATATTACTTCCTCCCTCCTTTCCTCCACCTTCACTCCATCATTCCTTCCTGCTTTTTTCTTCCCCCCCCCCCCCCCGTCTCCTCTGTCTCTCTTTCTCTCTTCCTTACTCCTTCTATTCTTCCATCCCTACCAAAAAAATCCTACCTCAGCTCTACTCAGGTTAATGCTAGACTGATGTGCGGGATACTTGAGTTGTAGTAGTCTCAGTAAGTAACCGGTCAAATGGGTGCCACCGATATTCAGCCTGCGGCAGTGGGCAGAGTCCAGCTGACCGTTGATGACCGGTAGAATGTGAGTTGTCTGGAATCCAGAGGATAAGACTAGGCTACAGCCATTCACTGCACACAAAATTACAAAAATTAAATTTGTTGACAGAATCCAAGTCTAGCTGAGAAACCCCATCCTTTCCAAGAAAAAAAATGTCATTGGAGGTTTTTTTTTAAACTTCTCTTACTCAACTTTCCTTCTATCAAAAGGTTTTAACTTGCAATTCAATTCAATTTCGGTTTTATGAAAAATATACCAAATAAAAAGTTTGAAGACTAACAATACTTGGCTCACATTGTATCATTTAAAAAATGCATAAAAAAACAGGGGACTAAAACAATTCAGTAATAAGTTAAAGTAGAAAAAACATTAAGAAATAAAAAAAAATGTAAATTATGAAATGGTATATTAATATAAATACTACATTATGATGATATTGATTCAAATTGATAATTGATATATATTTAATGTGAAGGATAAGCTTACTATATATTTGAAGAAAATCATGGTGATTATCACTTTGTCAGTAAATTGAGAAAGAAAAAAAATAGTGAGTGAAATAGTGAAAGAGGGGAGAGTGAAAGGATGAAGAGAGATAACATTTTGAAAGAAAGAGAGAAGGAAAAACAAAACATCAATCAAACCCAAGCCTTGCATTTTTTTCTAGGCTTATGCTTTCACTTTCGCATCAGTTTACATGCAAAGATGAAAGCAGAAACCTAGTTGGAAAAATTAATTGGTAATTTCAAATATTCTGACATGTGTGTCATAAATTTCAAAGAGCCATTAGAACTATCCCTCTACTTACCAGACTCAGGACAATTGTAGTAGAGACTGAAGAGACTGTCAATGCCATAGGCAAGATTGGGTATTTGATAGCACTCAAACAACAGTTCAGACATTGCTGTAAAGGAATGAAAAAATACAGAAAAGTGACGACTCATCATGAAAATTTGGGATCAATGTGAAATAATACCAGGAAAAATTACCATAGAGATTTTGAAACTGAAACAAATTTAATATGAAGCTTTTGATTTGGCAGGAACTTATATCTCCTTATATTTTCCTAAACTACCAGCTGATTACAAACAAATGCTAAGTTATGTTTTTATAACTCAATCACCAGTTCTTCTTCTTCTTGTAATCTCCAATGAGCTATGCAGTCCATAAAAGATCGTAATTATTTAACTGTTATAATTGTGTTCACAAGTTTATATCGTTTATATTATATCTGATTTTGTCATCATTGTATAAGATAAGTATTTCTGTTAATTCATGCATAATTAAATCTTTAGATTAATCATATAATTTATTGTATAATTAATTGTTGTAAAACGCATAGAGAATTTATAATTATGCGCTGTATAAAAATGACTTTATTATTATTATTATTATCACAAAGATAATAAACTAATTCTGCATGGATTGTCTACTTAATGATTTTTTTCCTTCATAAAGTTGCTCATGTTCATGGTTCTCTTTGTGTTGTACAAATTAGTTTAAAGAAGAAAAAAATAATCATATAACTGAGCTTAAGATACTTTTCTGGCACTCAAAACTCACTTTGTCTGCACAGATTAGGATTACATGGTGTTTCTGTCATGACGATAGGGTGCTTCACAGCCCCCTCTGAGTCGATGCCTAATCGCTGAAACGCATGGTCAAGAATCTGCTCTTGAGCATCATAATGTGTCACCACGTCTCGATCAAACTGAGTCTTCAAGAGCCACCGTACGGTCTCTACGTTCGGTATATCATTGCCAATTTGAGCCTCTGAATCTTTCTTTCCCCTTTGTCTGGCAATGATGTTGCGAAAGGCGAGTCTTGGCGTGCCTTCAGAAGCCCAACCAACCCTGCTAAAGCAAGACCCTGTTCAAATGAAAAATATGCTCATCTTATGGTAAAAGATATTTAAAAATTGGAAAGATGTACTTGATTAGTGTATAATTTAAGCTATTCTATTATAGTAATAAATGAGTTGATTTTGTTCGTGCCAACCAGCAATGGCCTGTTCAAATGAAAAATGTGCTTATCTTACAATAAAAAGATATTTAAAAATTGGAAAGATGTAATTGATTAGTGTATAATAAGCTATTATATTATGAGTTGATTTTGTTTGTGCCAACCAGCAATTAAATTAGCAGTACACTTTTGATTAATCCCCTACATTCCTTCTATATCTCTCTCTCCCCTCTCTCTCTCTCTCTCTCTCTCTCTCTCTCTCTCTTGATACAATCATATCATCAGTTTCAAAGCCTTAGATTGATTTTTGTTCAATCTACATTATCGATTTTTATTAATTCCTTGTTCAATCTTTACCACATTAGATATTTGCCTCAACTTCCTTGTTTCTATTCCTGATCTATATTCACATGGCCCTCTTTCAGATTCTCTATCTCTCACTTACTTCCTCCTGTTAATATCTTTCTTTTTTTCCCCTCATTTTTATTCTTCTCCTTCTTCTTTGTGTAGGCCTTCTTTTCTCTCTCTCTCTCTCTTTCTCTCTCAGTCTCTTCATATTCAGTCTTGGCATATATGAAACAAATATAAAATCTCACCATTGTCAATGATAATTGCTACATTGTCATTTTTCACTTTCTCTTGGTAAGAGTGTACAGGATCAGCTTTCAACTTCAAGTAATCGTCTTTGAATGAAAAGATGTTTCCCGCTGCATCACCTGAAACCAACCAACCAATAAAAGGAATAGTTTAATTATTTTATTGCAGTGAAATTCATGCAGCGTAAAAATAGTACAGGTCAAAAATCATTCTAAAATGTAATCCTCCTTTGGAACATGTATTTTCAAGCTGAAAGTTTGCTTTAGCTTAGCAGCTAGCTTGCAACTTCGACGTTTCGCTGCAGTAAACAAACCTTACATAAACTCGTATGTGCGGGACGTGCACGTAGAGAAGTATCAACAAATAAATTCGTGAGATTGCCATTCTTTACACTTTATTTTACAAAAATACAAAATGTTGTTGTATACAAAAGTAACACACACACATTCACATAACAATATGATTAAGAATAACTCACCAGGTACAGATTCATGGGTCATAATTGTCTCCTTTCTTCTTCTTTTTCAACAGACACTGACAGAGCTCAGAGCCGCAAAAACTTGCTATGGAACGCCAATTTTTTTTTTCTTCACATGATTTGGTTTTATTCCTTCAAAATGTGTAATACAAACGAAAAACATAAATTGAACAAAATAAACGCCAATTCTTGTTTTTTCAAATAGTTTTTTTTTATTGATTAGAAAAAATACAAATCAATCTTAGAAATTAAATACAGTTGTTTTTCATCTTGACATGAATTCAAAACATTTTCATTACATACATTGTACGATTGATGAAACAAAAAATGAAAACATAAAACAACCCCATCCAACCAAACACACTACTACCCCCCCCCCCCCCCCCACCACGCGACACACGCACACACAGGCGAGGATCCAGGGGGGGCCGAGCGGGCCTTGCCCCCCCCCCCCCCCCCCCGCAAAAAAAAAAAAAAAGAGAAAAGAAAGGAAAAGAAGGGAAAGGGAAAGAGGAGAGAAAGGGAAAGAAAGAAGAGGAAGAAAAGAAAAGGGGGAAGAAGGAGATCGGGGGGCCGAAAGGGCTTTGCCTCCCCGGCTGCTGACCCCCCCCCCCCCCCCCCCAATCAAAAAAATAAGAGAGAAGGAAGGAAAGGGAAAGAAAAAAGTAAAAATAGGAGATACTGGCGTACCGTGATAGGGGGGGGGGGGGGGCTTGGGGGAAATCAAATTCAAACGTGGTTTATTTCTAATTCCACAACGGTGGATTACAAATAATGCTGAAATTACATAATTTCCGAGATTTTTCCTCACTTTTTTAGTAAATTATACGTTTGTATGTGTTTGTTGGAAAATGACAAATTCCTAAATTTACAGCCAGGCAAGAAATCTGATTCTTGAGATTCATATATGTCAGGGCCCGAGGTAAGGCCGCGATCGGGAGCTTCGAGCTCCCTCCCCCTCCCCCCCCCCCCCCCCCCCACTTTTTTTGAAAAAGTATATTAAAGAGAAATAAAATAGAAGGAGAGCAAGAAAGAAAGAATAGTTATATTAACTGCCAGTGTTAAAAAATAATGAGGCATCAAAATATGCTCATCTGACCGTGATTAAATGCCTACTAGAAACCCCTAAGCTTCCGGGGGCTCTGCCCCCTGGATTCCACCTAGGGCCCTACGGCGGGCCCTTAGATGTTCATCTGACGGTAATTTAATGCCTAAAACCCCTGATTTTTGGGGGCTCCGCCCCCTGGACCCCACGCCAAATAGTGACCTGCCAGTGTCACAAAATAATAAGGTATAACACAAAAAATGCTCATCTGACCTTAATTAAACGCCTAAAACCCCTTAGCTTCCGGGGCCGGCTCCGCCGCCTCAACCCCACCAGGGGCCCTAAGGCGGGCCCCTGAATGCTTACCTGACCGCAATTTATTGCCTTAAACCCCTGAGCTTGCGGGGTCGGACAAGGTATCAAAATGTGTTTATCTGAACGCAGGCGCGTAGCCAGGGGGGGGGGCGGTCCCCCCCCAAATCGGAAGAGGACGTAGGAAGCAGGAGCAAAAGAACATCTTTGAAATTCAGACAAGGATTAAAGATAAACTTGAGTTCTGGTAATGCGATTGCAATGTGAAAGAAAGGTGTGGAATGGATCAGAAAAGTTGATCATATAGCATGTAAGTAATGGTGTGTAATGCAAGGTTCTGGAGTCATCAAAATCATCATAAATTTGGCAGAGTCTTGGTAAAGTAACAATCACTTACATTGAAAGATTTATATGGGACAACACACATGGTGTCGGGGCTAGTACTACCCTGATTTCCTTATCTTTCTATGCTCACTACTCAGCCAGTATACATTTTCTTCCAAAATTGTTTGGCACATGACATTTACTTGTAATCTTGAACATTCAGTGTAAGTTTCGTTAGATTCTGTGAGAATTCATTTTCTTTTTTTTACCAGAACTCAAGTTTATCTTTAAGAGTATAGAGAACGGTACAACGCATCGTCTTCTTTCTCTAATAATTAAATGAAACGTCAAAGCTTCGCGCAGGAGATGATCGGGGGGGGGGGGGGGGGGTTGTATTCAGACAAGGAATAAGAATCGAGAACGGTACAGCGAATCGTCTTTTTTCACTCATAATCTTATGAAACGTCAAAGCTTCCGCACTTCGCGCGGGAGGGGGGGGGGGAACCTGAATTCAGAGGCGAGAACGGTAATACGAATCTTTAATGATTTAATGAAACGTAAAAGCTTCCGAGCATTGCGCGGGATGGAGGGGGAACTAAATTCCGACGAGGATTATTTTCGAGAACGGTACAACCAATCGTCTTCTTTCTCTAATGATTTAATGAAAATTAAAAGCTTCCGCGCTTGGCGATGGAGGGGAGGGGGGAACCTAAATTCAGACGAGGATTAAGAGTCGAGAACTTTACAGCCAATCGTCTTCTTTCTCTCATAATCTTATGAAACTTAAAAGCATCCGCGCTTGGCGCTGGAGGGGGGGGGGGGGGACCCGAATTCAGACGAGGATTAAGAGTCGAGAACTGTACAACGAATCGTCTTCTTTCTCTAATGATTTAATGAAACGTAAAAGCTTCCGCGCTTCGCGCAGGAGGGGGGGGGGGGGGGGCCAGTGGAACTGAATTCAGACGAGGATTAGGAGTCGAGAACGGTACAACGAATCGTCTTCTTTCTTTAATAGTTTAATGAAACGTCAAAGCTTCCGCGCTTCGCGCGGGAGAGGGGGGGGGGGGGGGGACCTGAATTCAGAGGCGAGAACGGTAATACGAATCTTTAATGATTTAATGAAACGTAAAAGCTTCCGCGCTTCGCGCGGGATGGAGGGGGAACTAAATTTCGACGAGGATTATTTTCGAGAACGGTACAACGAATCGTCTTCTTTCTCTAATGATTTAATGAAAATTAAAAGCTTCCGCGCTTGGCGCTGGAGGGGAGGGGGGAACCTGAATTCAGACGAGGATTAAGAGTCGAGAACTTTACAGCCAATCGTCTTCTTTCTCTCATAATCTTATGAAACTTAAAAGCATCCGCGCTTGGCGCTGGAGGGGGGGGGGGACCCGAATTCAGACGAGGATTAAGAGTCGAGAACTGTACAACGAATCGTCTTCTTTCTCTACTGATTTAATGAAACGTAAAAGCTTCCGCGCTTCGAAATATTGAGGGGGGGTATATCCCCCACCCCCCCCCCCCCCCCCCCCCCCCCCGGGATCGACACCCATGTTCACAAGTTCCCACTTCTGTAATTGTAGGCCTAAGGCTAATTTACCTGCCCTCCCTGCAATATTCTTTTCTTCTTCCCTAAATTCTAACAGTTCTTTTTGAAACTCACCCAAAGACAAATTACGGACTTTCCCCTGCATCTATATATATTAAATATTTCATTGCAAAAATAATTGTATTAAACATCTCTATTCGTAGAAAATTACCGGACAACCCTAAATGAATATTTACCCAGTCGATAGATCTTAATTCCCTTGGCTCAAACTTAGCTATTACATTCCATAAGCTATGAACATAAAAATTATTACTCCCAGAACAAGTGTACATATTTGTGAATCTTTTGCTTACAAAATGAGCACAAGTTATCTTCAACAAAGCCGAATCTGAATGTTCTCTAGTGGGGTCTATATATTGCTCCATGAAGCAGTTGATACTGAATTTCTCTTAGTCTGTTAACAAGAGACACTTTCCTATAGGCCTACAAAATATCTCCCTATAGGCTCATTAGAAAAATCTGAAAAACCCCGTCCATCATGAATCTCCAAAACAAATAAATTGTGTTACTTCTCTATAAAATATTCATAAACCTTCCTCGATAATAAATCTCTGAGGAGCTTCACAGTCCTGTTAAACTGCATCAAAATATCATACTCTTTTACATCCACTAAACTCCAGTTATCCTTTTTTCCGCTTCTCAAAATAGCTTCCCCAATATTCCATACATCAACAATTTTGTTTCCTTTAGTTTTAACCCCAAATGTTGAAAATGAGATATTGACCGCATGCCATTTTCAGCACAAATATCTTGAACTGAAATTATATTGCGTGTAAACAACTCCTCATCAAAAATCATTTTCTTTTTAAATAAGATTTTTTATTGTTAAAAAAAATTGGATTATTCTTTCCATCAAAATTCCTACAACCTTCTAACTCTTCCCATGCTTTGATCATTTCTAAATAAAACTTAGGTATACTTTAAAACTTAATAACTTGGAATCATGGTTTTTTTTTTTTTTTTTTTTTTTTTTTTTTTTCCTCTTGTCAGAGGTACTTTATTCATTTACAAAAATAACCAACACACAAATCATTACATCATAACAAAATTTTACATTCACTTTAAGTATTTTCTTAAACTATTAAGAGAAAATCTTCAGTGATATAAAATATCCCCGAAGATTTTCCTTAGTTCCCAGATGCTATTTCAAAAGCTCTCAAAAACTCTCCAAAAAAATACTATGTCCCGAGAGCCCCTGAAACAACATCCGAGATGTTATCCAAGAGTAACTCGTATTTAAAAACATGCCATATGAAAAAGCTGTTGTATGGTTTACCTTGAAAATAATTTAACATATACATCAAATAGATTGCGTATTGAGCATATGCAACGATTGTATTTATATCTGCTCCATTTGCATGTTTGAAATCAAAACCAGCAATTAATAATTCTTCGTTTAATATAATTTTTTCTTTAAAGTTCAATTCAATCAATTCCACAATACGTTTCCAGAAAAGCTTTACGCTCGGGCACTCTAAAAGAACATGAACGAAAGATTCTGCTGTTTTACAAAAAATGCAAAGGTTTTCATTTACAATTTTCCATTTGCACAGATTGTATCTAAAGGGTAAAATCCTATGAAATGTCTTAAAGTTGAGTTGTTTTATTTTATTGTTTTTCAATGTCTTAAACTTAAATTTTAATGTATCTCTCCAATCAAAATCAATGACAAGGTTCAGTTTACCTTCCCAAAATGTTAATACAGCTGGTTCTCTTTTCTTAAAGTCACACAATAGGCTATAGAAATAGCTAGACTTCATTGAAGATAGTCTTATAAAATCAAGTGTTCTTATTTCGTATAAGTCGCCTTCGACTTGGAATCATGGTTACACACAAACAAAAAATCGAATTACAAGCCGCAGCTGATTAATTTTGGTAAATTTATGAGGAATATGTATATACATGTCTCTACCAGAGAAAGTGTTTGGGTTTTAGTTATATTAGTGCCGGACTGCACTATTACTGTCTTGTAGCTATACTTGCGCCCTCTATAGCAAACACTGCCTAAGCGCTGCTCGTTGGTCCACAATGATCCCCTTTTTCTTATGTCAATAGCTGATTTAATGACATAACCACCTGTCAATGACCTTGCCGGGAGGTCTAATCCCTCCTGGCCAAACTAATGCAGACGGGCTTTAAAGCGGGGCTGCACTATGTGTATCTAGTACATGCGCACTCTAATTTTGTACAGCATGCGTACATTATTTATGGCTCCCCATTGGAAAGAAAATTCTTGTCAATAAGATAAGTTAGTTCAAAAGATTTTTATTAAAATAATTGCAAGGTAGACGTTTAACAGTTAGTACTATTCGTATGAATTTGGTTGTTACTTTTTTCCAGGCAAAAAAAAAAAAAAAAAAAAAAAAAGATAACGGCCGCTCCTGGGTGGGCTCGAACCACCAACCTTTCGGTTAACAGCCGAACGCGCTAGCCAATTGCGCCACAGAAGCTTGCATGTCCCTCGAGCGGCCTGTTACGGACAGATTCCTTATTTGGAGTGTTAGCGCCCTCTTTTTCAACATACTAACTGAAATGGTACTTTATTTCATATGCCCTTTATTTTGTTCCAAATGCCCAACTACTTAGTCAATATAAATTCCTACTGGCTACCAAAGAATACAATGAGTTTGGTTTGTTGGTTTATTCCTGAACAACATGAGCCAGGCACTGATATTATTGTTCTTGCCTCAAAAGGAAAATAAAATTAACAACTGTTTTTTTTTCCATTTCATTTATTTTCATATTTCTCATGTTAAAATAAAGTACAAGTTTTGTTGTGTGTGTGTGACACAATAACAATCAATGATACATAATAAATAGCATAAAGATAAGTGGTCAATTTAATGATGGGACCTATACATGAAAGCAAGTCTGTAAAGCTGTAGGCCCCAGTTGATGTGGGAGACATTATTTTAAGTAGACTTTTTATTTTGAAGGCCTTATCAAAACAGTCCTTTTTTCAAGATAAACAAACAAGCGGTCAGGGACTAATAACTCTAGGCCTCATAATACAAAAAGAATGATGATCACGCTGGTGTAGTCAGAGAAATCGGAATTCATTAAATTTGGCATCTTTGCTGACTACCCAAACTTTGCATATTTATGAAAAATAGGAGAAAGTGTAAACAGAACAAAATAAACAAGCGAGCAAACAAGAAACACAACCCAAACTGCAAAGACAAAACACATAATTCAAACACTTTTTTCATTCGTCAATCGTTTAAATTTAAATATCAGACAATTAAACAATGAAAGTTAATATAATGATAATATTGCCGATGATGATGAAGATTATGATGAAGATGATGACGATAATAATAATAATGATAATAATGATAATTATAACAATAATAAAACTAATAATAATGATGATGATAATAATACTAACAATGATTAACAGTAATGATACTTAATACTTAGTGATACAAATGAAAATGATAATAATAATGGTGACAATGTACAATGATTATGATAATAATATTGATGATGATAGAATGATGCATGATGACAGAAAAAGGGGAAGAAAGGGGAAAAAAAGAAAGAATATATATAAAGGAGAAGATATTATATGGTCGCATGAGCTAGCTAGGATCATGATATAGACCTATACCGCCAATAGCCCAATAGAGAAGAAGAAGGAGCAGTCTGTATCTAGATTAAAATCATCCTCGTATGATCAAAGTCATACTTTTTTTATCCGATGATGCCAGGATGATGCTTAGGAGATGAATGAGGATTATGTTAGGTGTGATGGGGTAATACTTCCACAGCGAGGATCACAGCGATGGGGTAATCGTGGATCCGGAGGCCGAGGAGGAGTAACAAAATAAATCCTAGTTGTCACGTGACTTCATTGCTGTCGGTTGTTGATCAAATTACACGGACGGACTAGGGATTTTGAGGGTATTAATGTTCTCCAAAATCGATGTTTGAGTTAATACCAGGGACATGGAATAATGTCATTTAAGGAAGTAAGAGAAGCGAATGCGGAATTTACTGTGATTTTGACATCGTCAGGAATTTTAAAGGGATAATTTCAACTTACAAGGTGTGATCGCAAACGGGTTGTGTGTTTGAGCACCGCACCTACCTGAGGGAGAGCCATTCGCTCAAATACAACGCCCGGCTGAGCTACGGCAGCGGTCAATACATTGTTGTAGCCTACGCAGCTGCGGCCCACCGCGGGTAGGAAAAGAATTCCATTCAGATTGACTGCTTGAATAACATGGCTGCCGATTCGAGTGCTGTTTTAGCACAGGTAAATTGAACTTTAACTGAATTAAGCTGAATAAATAGGTATTTAGATGGTGCTTAACATGTACTTTACCCGTGTTTAAAATTTAGAAAAAGAGGAAGTTAGTGTCTACCGTCTACGACTACGTCTACGGTCTAGAGTCTAGTCTATTTGAACTGTGTGTGTCGAGTGCAGTGTACTCTGCAGCTCTGTAAAGTGTCCATGATGATGATTCTTATGGTGTGAAGTTTGAAAATTGTTCTTAACTCTTGATCATGCAGTGTCACTAGAGAATTATTTTGAATGGTAGATACAGATCTCTGTTTGTCATGCTCCGATTGCTCGTACTGACTTTGAATTCTGGATTTAAATTACAAATAATTTGCCCATGTAAAATTTAGAGCAATTCAGGCAGCTCTAAAAATGTCTACAAAAAGCTCCTATAAGTTTAAAATTCGTGTTTGTAGAACTTTTTTCATTTTTACATGTAATGTATATCAATCAGATAACCATGTATTACAACGACTTGGGCTCGACTCCTTGAGTGCAAGTGACGTGGCCTTCCATTAAGATCACCATCCAAAAAGACATGAATCAGTTTTGAACCGGGTTCTAAACAAGTGTCAGATCACTACTGCTAGACAAGGACTTGCTTTTGATATTGATTGAAACGCTGAATTTATTATTTTCATGTACATGTAAGAGATTTGTTATTAATTGCAGTCAATAATTTTGAGCGGAACAATTTCAACTCATTATTGTTCATGATTATGAATTGGGAGGGGGGGGGGGGGAGGGGGTCTAAGAAAAAAGGGCGTTTAGTCTATGGGAAATTGCAACAACAAAAAAGATGTATAAAGGTTTCAGGTCTGCTTCTAGTCTCCGGCCTAGTTCACACCAAACTTCACGCACATTTGCATTTTGGCCCGGATTAGTTTTAAAGCTTATATTTGCTACATATTACTAGTCCGTCAATTCGTCAAATATCAAAATTTGTCATGTAAAAGTTTTTAGATTATCTTGCACTGATGTACTTTGATTTGCTGACCAAAGTTTTGGATTGATCATTGAACTACGGTATTGTTCATTCAATGCTTGGTGATTAATATTTTTCATAAGAAATGCTGTTTGTTGAGTACTGAAGGCCCCTAACCTAGGCTATACAAAGGAGTAATGCCTGTCAGCTCTCAACGGACAATATATATTTATTCAGCACTACAGTAAAGCCTCAGTTGAGTTGCTGTTGATCAATGTTTTTGGCTGTATTACAAGATAAATACATGTAATTGTACAATGCTGTGAAGTTGTGAACACTATTAAAGATGATTGAGTATTAAATGAGGTACATGTACATGTAATTAAGATGCAAAAGTTATAGGTCAATGACAGATCAACATGATTTATCCCTACCTCTATGATACATGTATGGCTACTGCTTAAGTAATTAAGGATAAGATACATGTAGCGCCCCTCCACTATATCATGCAGTGCATCTTCTTGCAGCTGTTCGTTTTGTAATCTACTCACATAGTATTAATTACTTGCGCAATTTGAGCTACATGTACATGTACATGCTTTTAAGCTTGCCTATAGATGTATCTGATGACAATCAACATTGTACGTGTAGCAAGTGAGAGGGAGGGAGAGCTACAAGGCATCCACAACAGGGATCAGGCTTTATTTGATATGTATTCTAGCTACAGGGTGTACATGTACCTTCTTGAAAAACTTTCCTGTAAACTTATTTCTCACTGATGAAGCAAAATATTAGTTTATCTGTAATGTTTGTTCTTGCCGTCCTTAAAAAATCAGTTTTAAACTTTGTCTCGACTTCACAGCACCATGGCGACACTCTAGGGACCTACGTGGAGCAGTATGGCGGCCATGAGATCCTGGACCTGTCTGACGCTAGCTTTCAGCAGAAGCTGGAACAGATCAAGGACCAGATCAAGAAGGAGATCCGCAAAGAGCTTAAGATCAAGGAAGGGGCGGAGAACATGCGCAAGGTGACCACCGATAAGAAGAGCCTGGCCAATGTGAATAACCTGGTCAAGCAGGCCAACGCGAGGCTGCAGGAGCTGCAACAGGAGCTGAACGAACTCAATGCAAGGATAGTGGTCAACACTGAGGATATGGCACCTTCAGGTAAGAACAATTTATTTGTACATTTACTTCTGAGTTCTGATTTAGAGAAGGAAAAGAATGAAAGTTCAGTGTTGGTACCTTCAGAATGTACAGTACATGTACATTTACTTCTGATTTAGAGAAGGAAAAGAATGAAAATTCAGTGTTGGTACCTTCAGAATGTACAGTACATTTACTTCTGATTTAGAGAAGGAAAAGAATGAAAGTTGAGTGTTGGTACCTTCAGAATGTACAGTACATTTACTTCTGATTTCGAGAAGGAAAAGAATGAAAGTGTAGTGTTGGTACTATTAACTGCAGTCATACCCTCTGGATCAGCACAAGACTGACAGCAGGATGGCTAGGTTATTGGTTGGTTTAGAGTCAGTTTGCCTGTGTGACTGGGTCATTAGAATGAAGTTACATTGTCATACAAAGACGTGTCCCTAGCCTATTTAAGTTCTAACGGTCATTAAAGCAATAATAAAAAGTGAAGTGTACGAGTGTACATGTACATATATATGCTCATACAAAGGAAATGTTGCGCTGCTTTTGAGGAAAGGAAATGTGTGCAGTGTGCAGCTAATTTTGGTAATTGAGGTCTTTTAAAGGTTTAAAAAAAAAACTAATTTAGTATATTATTGCCATTCGTTACAGGAACTGGCAAAGAAAAAGATGCTATTTCTGATCAGTGGCTGACATTTGTAAGGCTTCATTTAAAAATAAGAAATGACAGAAGAATTTCCAAGTACACCGCTGTCCTGACCTAGTACATACTTGTACATGCCTACTGCGTATGTACGGTAGACTTTTTCTGAATGACTACTAAATATACATGTACAGTACATGTACAGGTGTAGGCTGATTCTGTCAAGTGTTTCAAACTTACAGTTAAAACTTCCATTCATCTTTCCAAAGCATTTCACTGACACGTAATTTACATCGACATACTATATCAATGTGCCACTCAAACAATGACTTTGCCTACATTACATGTGTGGGTTAATGCAGGCTTATACAGGTACCCTTTTCTAACTGCACTGATTTTCATCGGATGCATCCGGACGCATCCGATGCATCCGGACGCATCCGATGAAACGGTCAGTTAGAAAGCAACAGAGGAGAAAAAGGCGATTAAATAGCCGATGAAAAGAAGAGAAATAGGCGATTAAATTTTCCTGCTTAAGAGCAGGAGAAATTCTCATTCTATCGGTGTTACACCGATGAAACGACCAGTTAAAAACGTTCGGGAGAAAAAGGCGATTAAAACAGCGATTAAAATGGTCAAAGGTCGCAGTATACGCGCACTTTATCGTAACCAGCTGTGTTTGTTGACTTATGGTTGAACATGCTGCATGCTACATGTAGCTAGATGGAGCGCGGGCTTAATAATTACACAATAATTCTTCACTTCCGGCAAGGGCTCGCCACAGCGAGTGAATTTCACTGGCAGTTAGAAAGTGACAGGGGAAAACTGCGGTTTCACCTTTGTTTACATTATAAGGAAAATTCAATCAGTATTTTCATCGGTGTGACTCCGATAGAACCCAGTTAGAAAGCAGTATTACATGAACATATAAAATTGTTATGATTTCACACCATTTATAGAAGTACAATGTACATGTATAATGTCACTGTTATTTGCTACATACATGTACTGTACAATGTACTGTAGTTTGGAAGTTGTATGCACAAGTAGTTTAAATACGTATTTTTAACCCATTGCATTCTAGAACCAGGTAGTTCCAGGCCTGATAAAAACCCATTTAAATCGGTTTCCCGATTTTTCCCCGATTTTTTGTTCTTCCCGATTAAAAAAAAAAAAAATCCAGATTTTTTTTTTTTTTTTTTTTTTCCAATTTTTTTTCTTCCCTATTTTATCCTGATTTCCCGATTTCCCTCTTATTTTCTCTATTCTTCCCTATTTTGCCCTATTTTGCCCTATTTTTTTCCATTTTTGTCCCAATTTTCGTACTCGAAAGGGGGGAATGTTGTTAGATGCCATTTTTTCCCTGCGAATCCTCTTTTTTTTTTTTACTCAAGGGGGGCGTGGTTGAGGGGAAAACAAAAAACCTATTTTTTTTTAGTGCTCACTATCACCCCTGTAGTTCCTGTATTAAGTCTATGGGGAATGAGAGAATTCAGTGGTCAACGGGTTAACCTTATTGATTGACCGAAAAGGCTGAATTGACAAGTAAATGTACATGTACTGTAGTCAAGGAAATCATGAGAAAAAAATACAGGTGTACATACATGTACTGTATACACTGTATGTGGTTGACTGTTTGCAGACAATGTGATTAGGCTTCTGCATCAATTATCTGTGCTACTTATGTATAGGAGCCCCATTTCTGAATTTGTATTTTAAGCTATGATGTCCAATGCACATTCAGTGTACATGTACATGAACATGTATGCCTTGCCTCAATAGTTGCTACTGGCGGAAGTAGAGCCAGTTTAAAAAATGAACAGTAGTTGTTTCAGTTGTTATTGGACACAATAAATACTAATTAATCAGTTTAATGACTTGCAAAGATTGTACTGTCAATATTTACACGTACAGTACATGTACATGTACATTGCCCTATTTCATTGTGTAAAACTGAAGGTATTTTAGTTATTATATGTTCAACCTTTTCATTACAAGCACTTGCAGGCCCTGCAATGTACATTACATGTACATTGTACATGTGTATAAAGTAAACAAATCACTATGTGTGCTGTGGTACTTGTACAATACATGGTGTACATTTTAGTCATGTACACCTGTACATTCAAAATGTTCATTTCTAAAATGCTTTAAGTGCTGTCAAACACATTTCTCAAACACATTTCTACATGGACCTACACTGTACTACGAAGTACAATGTACATGTATGAACATACGTACATGTACAGTGTAGATCTACATGCACAATGTAAATTTACATGTATTGTTCATGTATAATTATATAGAAATAGAAGTCTGTCTACCTAAATAAAAGGCGTTTCTAGTAGGAGGAGGAGGATGATGGCTTGCAGTGCAAGTATTTGCCTGGAGTGCCAAGGGTCACTGAATGCTCTTTAATGGCAAGAGGTCATGATTGGGGATGCTGCTATGCATGTAGTCTTGTGTGCAGCCTCCAGGCAAGTTCGGCAGTGGGCCCTACACATTTGCAATGTACTTTTACGATGTATGTGTATGATTCCTTTAATACCTGTACAACGAAGCAATACATGTACTGTACATGTATGTGCTGTCTACATCTTACTCTTTAATAGTAGACTCAAATGTGTTACAAAGGAAATTTAATTTCAAAATAACAAGCACAAAACTTTGTTTATAACATGAGGACCTATCCTATTTTCACTTTAAAACACTCAAGTCAGTTGAATGTCATTTTATAAACACACTGATCATTCAATGTTGATAGACTTTTACAGTATTTGCACAGTGCAATATGAAGATTTGAAGAAATATGCACTGCATCCATGTACATAATGCAGGACAATTGGCTGACAATTGTAGCTCTAAATTTTAAACAACTCCAGAAAGAAATATGTAGGCTACATGTACGTCACAAAGGAATTTGATATCACTGATCCATGGCAAAATCATTGTTATTTTCCCCTCGATATCTCTTCATAAAAGAGCAACCATAAATATGCAAAATTGTACGAGCAACAGAACTACCTCCTGTAATTGTAAGGATATTTTCATCAATAAAGTACTTACACACTTTTTATTCGTCCATTCTTTTTTCTTTTGAGGCCAAAAGGCAAAAACCTAAAATCAATTTTAAAGACAAGGTAAGAGTAATATTGATGTTGTGACCTTTCTCATTCTTTTTAAATCATTTTGAAGGCTGTCAGCATACATGTAGAAATTTCTCCTGAAAAGGATTACAGGTAGCTCTTGAAATGAACTTCAAAAGCCGACAAATTGCTCCAATTTTTATGCACATTTTCATGTCACATACTGTACAGGTGTACATGTGTGTATGTATATAACATGTACAATGTACAATGTATGTACACATACACACATGACATGTACACATGTAATATCTGTGTGTGACATAACTTCTAGACATACTTTAGTCTTTTAAAGTGCTATTACATGACCTGTTCTCCAATTCATCTCTACCTTCAGGTCAGTAACATGTAAATAAATATATAAAGCTGTGGTCTCCCTTTTTGAAAGCTCTTCCTATTTGAACAACTCTTTGGGTGGAGCCATTGTCAATATTGTATGACCAGTCCATAGAGGTTACTGACTGGGAAAAATAGCAGGCAGAAATTAAAATTCACGCATATTATTGGTGATCATAAAAATAACTTGGTTATTTAATACTACATGTAATGCCAAACCACCACTTCCTATTCAAATAGGTCATGTCTTGTAGAAAAAGATAAATCTTTGAGAATTGGAGTTTCTAAGCTTATTGGATTTAAGAAATGACTCACAGTTGGAATGACAGAAGATGGCGGTTGATGTTGTTTTGGCAACCATGCTGATGGCAACTGTTTCCATTTTTAAAATTTTTGATTACAATTCCATTTTTTATTTTTTGTAAATTAAACCCCCCCCCCCCAAAAAAAAAAAAAAACATTGTTATTATTATTATTATTATTTTTTTTTTTTTGGGGGGGGGGAGATGTTTTGAATAAATGTCTCATCCCATATTTTGTCTGTGTACATGCACATACATGTACAGGCAGTACTTGGCAATGTACAGTTTGTATGGGACACATGATGATGTACAGTACATGTATGATGTACTGTATGTTGTACAATGTAAATGTAAGGCCTTCATGTGTACATTGTACATGCAGTCTTATGTACAAATTGTAGGCCATGAATAAAATTGTATACAGGGATATGGCTTCAGCTCCTTCTTTACAATTGCAGTAGAAAGAAGATTTTTACACAAGCAGTTCTAACCCCATTCCCTCAGATCACAATGGCCTACAGTATTATCAGTTTATTTTTAGCCCCCATTGATTGGCCAATGTGTGGCTTAAGTGATTAGCCTCTAGATTAATGAGCTTAGCAAAGGCTCTATCTGTTGGAGATTACCTGTATTCTGTACTTACACCCTGTACATATGCACAGTACAGTACAAGTTGATATCATGGCATACATGTGTAGAACAGTGGCTTTGTTTTTTACGGTACATGTATGTAATATCCAACGGTAACCATGATTTAAAAAAAAAATTGTGGATATTTTGCATTACAAGTATACATGTACAGTACATGTACATGTATATCACATTTAAGTTTTGCAGTACCGGTACTTCTTTCTGATATGCTCTTTAGAAACAAGATCAGTTGACAATGAGGCACATGCACACTTGTTTTTGTTTCGCTTTCATTAAAAAGATTTTCCCTGTATACCAACAATAATCAATTCCCATTTTGTGAGGGAAGGGGGGGGGGGGGGGGGGTCGGATTCATACAATGATTCATGTATTGATTCTATGGAAATTCAGACCTTCATTTCTAGAATTTGGTGGAGCTCTATTAATCCCACTCCTTGTTTTGCCAAGGAGCTCAAATTGAGCTCCTCAAATAACTCTCCTGGAAAGAGTGAGGAGCTCAATTTGAAAATTGATGTTTTTACCTTGTATTATTGTGTGTGGGTTCAAAATGCTGTAATAAAATACATATCAAACAAGTGTTAACTGACTGACCACCGTGTTGTTTCATTTATTGAAGTTTCAAGTTACTGCAGTACACTCAATTATCATCATCATAATCAACTGAATTTGCAACTCAGTTTGCTTGGTCCACTCTACTTTAGCTTAGACTTAGACTAGAGGTCAATTATTTCATCTTAATTTTGAGGAGGTGATTATACTGCTGGTTATTGCCATTCATGTTCAACTTAAGTAACTTCAGTCTGCCTCACAGTCACCCTGTAAATTAACAGTTCAGTTTTTGGAACAACGTTAAACAATGTCAAACAATTTAAACGTAACAAATGGGGGTCTTTCCGTAACGCAAGACACCGCAGCATAATTTTCGCGCAAAACGTACACAAACACCCAATCAGTCTTACTGCATTTCGAACCTACCATTTTTAAGTCAAAAATAAAGATGTGCATTAAAACGTTTTTAAAAATCTGTCTCCAGTCAAAGGATCTCCTCCTCGGGTACTCGCTCTTTTGAGTGAATCCATGATAATATTCAGGAAGAAAACACCTCGTTCAAGCGTCGAATGGCAAATTTGTATCGACAGTCAAATAGCAGAACTCGTATCCTACACACGCACACGTACACTCACCAGTACCACAGACACACCAGCCCAGGCCGCTAGGCCCGGCGTTCATGAACAACAACACACCGTATACCGCACTTCATGACTTGCAATGCGCCCGCTCGCTGAACCACCAAAGTCTTCGCTACTATACTTTGAATGGGTATTGCGGGCGCCGCGCGCACGATCATCTACCACCATGCTCCCCCCCAAAAAAAAGCACGACCGCACGTAGCATACTCGTATCAAAACAGAATTAACGGCGGCCGTGTTGTTTCGGAATTAAACAAGATGGCGGCGGATGGACCATGTGCGCGAAAGTGCCTATCCAATGTAGTCAAATTCAGTGAACTACGTGCGACATGCAGCGCTTTGTACGGAGGCTATGTGATAAGGCGGCATTCGCTATAATGTACTTTTATTTATAGTTTCCCCGTATTTTGATTGTTTACCGTAACGCCGTAACAAGAGCATTAAAACCAAGGAGCGCTGTAAACAACTCTCCTGATTATTTTTTAGGAGCGCTGTAGGAGCGCCGGCGCGATCGCGCTCCATAGAAATGAACGTCTGGAAATTCTTAAAGTATTATTTCTTGACTTATTGTTTTTATTATTTCATTTGATATGTGAGAAATATCTTTCCCTTTTGCGTAACTCAAGATTACCTTTAAAGTTGATACTCTAAGCAAATAAATGTCCCTTAATTTGTTACCTACGGCAAGTATATGTTATTTTTAAGTTTTTCAATTACTTAGTATATCACAAAAAAATTCTGTCTACTCGAAATCCTCAATTGAAATGTCTAAAATATCCGCCTCTCTTTGCATAGAAAATCAGTCACGACGCTGGTCTACTATTTATGACCTCACGTCCGGGAGAGAGTATATTCACGTACCCGGATGTTCCATAGCAAACATGTGCAGAGTGATACGATTTTCTGCATATTTTTGTTTCAAAGGCTGAAAAGTCTAATAAATCATAATTCTATGTACAATTCTTTACCTTCCCCTAGTACTTCATAGTATTAATATCAATTCCCTTTTTAAAAATTATGACATATACATACCAACGATGTGCCATTAGTCGATATTTTCACCATGTAATTTTTGTTTTTGGTGTTGAAATCGGCCCAGGCACGGAGTGAACAGTAGCTGTCTACCCATGCACAGTTCATTACCATACACTACAGCGATCTCCCGATGGTTTCTTCTTCCTTTTTCCCATGTCTTTCGCCTTCCTTGGCCCTGAACATCCTTCATCTACCAATTTTGACACCGGTAGTCAGGAGCAAGTCTTTGTTAGTTGTTTTTCTTAGCTGGCAACGTCGCTTTCATTCTCTTGCAATTGCCGATAAACATATAACTAGCGCACGTACGTTCCATCACAAGCAAGCAGCGCCTAGAGCAGCGGCTTGGTCTTACCTCCCGATTCTGCTCGCTCCACGAACGTTCATGCAAGAGCCGCATCACTCGCCAAAATATTATAGAGGAAGCGCGCTTGCATGATCTCGTTCAAGTTTGATATTTTACAACATAAAATGTTTAACTGGTACTGTATCCTTTTTTGAGGCAGTCACACACATCTATGATAAGTACTATCATAGTTCTAGACCTATTCGTTTTACAAAACTGCTCATGTGCATCTGATGACAATATAAGGCATCCGCCTATTCATAAGTGCACGATTTAACTTCAATTCCTAAGCAGTAAACTCGTCTTAAATCTCTACCAAATAGGTGAATATGAGGATATAAAAAGAAATCAGCGACTGGAAAATGTTGCTTCGTTATTCTTCATTCAATTGAAAACAGAAAATCCATCAAATATACTCCTTAACAACAACAAATCTAAGCTCTGACAGGATAGCATTTACGTAGGGATATCACTGCCATTCACTCTCACTGAGCCCATGACTCCCGTTCGTGACGTCACGGATAGAGGCCCGACTCTACGTGCACTTCCGGGTTTCAGACTTAGATATTTTGGTAGAGTTTACTCGAATAAATTCATTATTCTAAACTTGTTTTGTCGGGTGGACACCATTTGGTGTTATTATGGGGGTTAAAAGCTTTCTATTTATGTAATTATCTCAGTATTTGGGATTGTCTTAGAGTATCAACTTTAAATACACAGAGATCTAGAGGAACACCTTATCCTGCACAAAATAGAAAATCATTCAACCCTCTCAAAATATGTTATTAATCATCAGCTCACATTGACAATGACTTGTGTTGAAAGGAATGTGTTGATATCTGTCAGCCTTTTAAACTTGAAACCGATAGAGAACAACTGTGGGTGTAATGTTTATACAGAGATCATGCTAAGGTGTCGAGCCAGTATTTGAATACCAATGTGATATGTACTTTTACACACTCAAGTATGTTTGAACATGTACATATACACTGTACTATTAGTTAGCCTATTAGTTAATAATAACACCTTTCATGCTCTCAACAGACATAATTGTACTGTACTAGTAGTAGAGACTTCAGTGGTAAGAGTTTTATAAGTAACGTTTTTATTATTATTATTAGTAGTAGTAGTAGTAGTGCATGTATTGTACAGTATGTAGTCCATGTACAATAATTTATACAGCGTATCATCAGCTGCCCACAAGAAGGCCTTATGATACTACATGGATGTTCATGTATTGTCTATGGGATTAAGAGCCTTCTTGCAGGGCAGTCCGGAAATATGACCTTATTTACTGAGTGGTTCAACTTTAATACACAAGGATGCATATAAAGTTCATTCACATGTATTGTACATGTACACTAAAAATATGGCTAAGAGAGATCTGTTGGTAAATGATGTTCTGTTTACATAATATCTTTGATACTGTGAATCAGTGGATGCCTACACCCATTGCTCCATTTAGGAATTTCATTCAGCTCCGGCCTTATTTGCACTCTGATGACCGAATGCTGAACAAATAAATGCTCTTTTGAAATCACACACATGAAGAATATTAGTAAATTATTTACCATGTAGGCTTGGGGAATTTTTATATTGAGGTCATCAGTGTTTGATGTAAAGAAACATCAGAGGCTAAAAATAGATTTAATACAGGTTTACATACATGTATACACTTTGGACAAAAAACTGGACTAGCATTCTGACTGCATCACCACTTGAAGATGATCTACATGTATATGTCCTGCAAAGACTGTTGTTAAACTTTAACATATAATACATGTTCAATGTACATTTAGATCTATACTTATTGACAAAAATAAGGCTTTAATGATTAAATATGTATATTTCATCCAAGTATTACCGGTAGATCATTTCCTGATATTTTTTCTAAATTTTAATCACATTGGTTGTGGATTGCAAATGCCAGAAAAGGTTAAAGGTAAAAAGACCAGTATTGGTAACGCCCCAATTTCAAAAAATGAAATGGAAGCTCTCATTACCAATCATGTGAAAGAATATGTTTTGACTAATACATGATGATAAAAAAATTGCCGGGAAACCGCCTACTAATTCATGTATTTGGTAAATTTGTTTCTCTCATGGTCGTGTGAGAGATATAGGGTAGTCCCATATACATCTTTCTGTGTATAGTGCTTGTAACTTTACGAAGAATGGGCCAAATTTCTTATCATTTTGATGATTCCAGAACCTTGCAGATGCTAGATGCTAGATGATCAACCTTTTCTGATCGATTCCACAACGTTTCTTTCACAATGATTGATTGATCAATTCTTTAAAATGTTGATACATTTTGATGCCCCTGTGGATGTATTATAAGCACTATAAAAATTAGCCCAGGGCTATTAAAACACTTTTGCTTTCGAGAAGTTGAATAATCAAAATTTAAAATATTTCAAAATTCAAATAGCGCCTAAGGCCATTCCATGGTAGCTGCGACCATGAAAATCTCTGAATACCAGTTATGATAATTTCCAAACAGGAATAGCAAATCGGTCGATTGTAGTCAAGAAACATTATTTTTAATAGAGCTAAAGTAATATCAGTCTTGAGAGGGCGCTATACAACATAAAGAGTTTTTTTATTTACAATTTCATTACTTTAGACTCAATTTCAACCGCAACAACGATCATTGAATATTGTAAAATCGCTTAGGCTTCTAATATGTTCGTTTGAACCAAATTCATGACCCCTTACCAAAAGTTTGTAATACCTTTAAGTGAATTAAAATTTTGCATAACATGATTTTTATTGCAAGTCTGAGGAAAACCATTAAAAATTAGTTTATTAAGTTTCGAATGTTTATATTTATACATGTATACAGTGGCAACTCTAAGATTTTCTTTGCAAACATACATGTACATGTACAACTGTACATGTAAATGTGCATGTACAGTACAGTGTAAATGTACTTTACAAACTCACATTATATGATTCAGCAAGAAGTTTAATAAAGGGATTAAACAACAATATTTGTGAATTCCTGTTCCGGAGGGAATTTCACAAGTTATTATGAGGAGAACTTCGCTTTTATTCACTCTGGTTTAAATGTATGAATGGTATTGAAGAAACAAATTCTATATCAATTGTGTCCTGAGGTGAAGTGGTCTTGAACTGAAATGCAAATAGACTTGTGTAAACACGATAGCACCATAAATACATGTACAACTGTACATCTACTGTGTATTCGAAATGTAGGACATTGGGTCAGTTATATGCAGTAAAGTCTCACAAATTTGGGGGAAAATCTTAATTGTTCCTGAGCAGTGTTTACATGTACTTTGCATGGATTTGCAATATTTATTGGCAGTAAAATGTTTTTTTGAAAAAGTGCTTCCTGTTTTGGACAGAGTACAACCAAATAATGGGAATACTTGTGTTGATACTGAGAGATTTGCTATCAGTAGTGTACATGTATGTGCAGGCCGCACCTTTACGCTTCTATCATTAACAATGTACATTGTAATTAGGCAAATTATATCTATATTTAGTTTAATGTAAAGATTACCGAGGGTCCTTTTCAGGACTCCCCAATCCTCCCCCTTCTCTCACATGGTGCAACTGCAAACCTACTGTATGATATCAATTCTATTGTACACACAGCAGTGAGAAATATTTGCTATTGAATTATGATGTGTTCTACTAGAAAATATACCATGGAGACAAGTACAGTTCATGTAGGCAAAGGGAATGGAGATGTTTTTCATTCCATCACAGGCCCAAACGATTTGTAACTCCAGGGGCTGTAACCCAGATTTTCAATACACTGCCTAGCATGTTTCAATCAATGAAGATGGCATCTGAAGGATACTGTACATGTATACAGGTCTATACAGACTAGAGGAAATTTAAAGAAACTTTGTATGAGGTATCATAGTATGAAAGGGGCATACATTTATACTTGATAACATCATTTAATACCGGTATACACTACAAAGAAACGGCATGTAGTTTGGAAGTTCATATGACAGCTGGCCAATTATCAGTGCATGCTCATGATAAGCCCTACCCATACATTTTTGTCTGTGTTATGACTTACAACTTTCAGAACTTCAGATGACTCTGTTACTTGTTTGAGTTGTTTTTTGAAAACGATGCTCAAACATGATGTTTTGTTATACTGTATAACATTCAGACAAGACAAAAATATTAAATACTTTAATATCGTAGATACATGTACCGTTATTAACGGTGTATTAACCACACTTTTTTGCCGCCAAAAAAAATTCAAAGTTGGTGTTGCGTCTTATACACTGTACACACACACAAACAAAGAGTTGTTAAAGTTTCAATTTATGCCCCTCCAGCTGGCGCTATGCCTGGCAATGTCTCCCAGCTCAGTAATGGGTGTGTTGACTCACCACTCTGAAAATAGAACAACACTCAAATTTGTCTGTCATCTTGGTTTGAAAGTAATCTTTCTAATAGATCTCACCTACTCAATATGTAGTTTATAATAATAATTCCTCCAATTTTTCTTCTATTACATGGTGTACCACAAGGTTCTATCCTAGGTCCTCTACTGTTTTTTAATTTACATTAATGATCTTACACATTCAGCTGCACCTCGCAGTTAAATGAAAGGCCTTCCCGCATGGTTTTTTAAAACGGACCTGGCTTGCTGCCGACAGAAAAGAGTCAGATTTTTTTTTTTTTTTTTTTTTTTAAAATAATTTTTATTAGGGTGAAAAAGAGAGGTGCAATAATACACAAGGGCGGTTTATACACTGTTAATTACAATATATGGTTTTCATAGAGCTTTTTGTAAACGATAGTCAATACTGTTGGTAGTCTGAATGGGGGTATTCTGACACCAGAGGGGAGATAGTGTCCATGATTTATGACTGAGCAAGCAACATCTGTGTTGGGGTGCAGATGATATCTGAACTTGAATCTGAAGCTTTAGAGGTTCTCTTCAAAAGAACCAAAACTCATTCCTGGAAGTGTACATGTAATGTACCTAGAGGGGGGGGGGGGGGGGGGACGGGGGTGGTGTAACAGAATGAGAATTTTGTTTATTTTGGAGAGGGAGTGGGGGGGGGGAGTGGTCTCTTGAGTTTGAGGGTGCTCTTATGCTCAAGGCTTTTCTCTGTCAAAGATATACGTAGTATGAGGATTACAGTTACATGTAGGTTTAGGGCTAAGGTTAGGAAAAGGGTTACAGGTACAGTGTTTAGGCTAGGGCTAGGGTTAAAATTCCTTAGTGTGCATGTAGATGTAGGATATTGACCTGTAAGCATTAGTCGCTGTAGCATGTTCGTAGAACTGTCCTTCAGGGAGTTTAGAAATAGTAATACCATTAGTTTAATAGTCCATGGTAAAACTAAAACCTATTATCTGTATCAACAGACTGGATCAGCCTGCAGTGATTAGCTGATTCAGTGTTCCATATCTTATATCCCTCTAGGTACTCTTAAGTCCAGCCCAGTGCCCGATTGATTTATTGATCCCTGTAACAGGAGATGCTCCTTCAACCGTGAGGAGAAACATGACTGTCATTGTTTCCGATTTTGAATCGGACGTTTGCCGGTACAGTCAGGCAAATGGAAAAAAATAGACCGCCTTACATTTTTGTATGTATTGTAACGAGGTGTATATTTTGACGGGTATCCCCTGTGTGGGGTACATGTAGACACTCTCGAAGGTTTTCTTATTGTCTTGTGAGCCACCTTTTGTTTATGTTTTTGAAAATGTTTCCTGTGAGTTTATAATTTGTGAACGGTCAAACATTTATTGGCAGTAAAGAAGATGAGCTAAATTTGATGGATATTATTGTATATTAATGAAAACATTAAATACTCTTGTGGCTATGAACATCTACACTGTATTAAAGTAGTTACTGATTGATAGAACTGTGAATCAAAATTTGTTAAATCATGTCTTGGAGTTTGTTATTTTACACACATTTTTAAAAGCCCATATATATATATGATTCATCTAGTCAACAATGCTCTGTTTTGGTCAATTAAACTAGAGGGCTAATTAAAAAACACAGTATCAGATTCTCTCTTTTACAAGGAAATCTTTTTCTTTTAAATTCTTACTTTCAAATATATTTTGTTTAATATTCTGTGTCTCAGAAGAAGCTGTATTTCATAATTTCATTCTATGTTGAGGTCCTTCAATACCCACATGTATGTATTGAATAATCATAGTTACAATTGTAATTGAAACCAGAATCCAGTTCAACACAAAACCATACTCTTCAATCTGCGCAAGGGCAGGCAATGCGCTATCAAGTGCCTTGTTTACAAGTACCAAAGTGGCAAGAGAGTCCATTAGTGGGACTGTTCATTCCATGTTCCAATCATACAAGCTTCATTTCAATAATGTGCACTCGTGCTGAGCTTTAACCATTAATTTTTTCTCGGCCTGCCCCAGGGCACGGAATTCCAGGGCGCACAATTTTGCACCTACTGCGATCTGTGAAATAGCATCATACCCTCCATGTTATGATATGGCACTCAGACGTTTAGCCTTTAAACCAAGCTTGTAATTTTTAAAGGGGGAAGGCTGCAGGGATTTACATGCTCTGGACATACATTTTGTATTTGTATTTGTTTGTGGCATGGATATGGTTGGATGCATGCAATAGAAACTAGGCCGATTGGCTTCCTCTTTTTATGATATTCCCACTATAAAATGATCAAACCCTGAAAAGTCTGAATGGACAATCATATTTTTCAGTGGTACATGTATACCGGTACATGTCCAAAAAGATACATGAAAGACTCCTTATGAAACAAAATATTGTAGGAGTAAAAGAAAATAAATAACTATGGATCAATATCTGACAATTTTTGTCTAAAGTATATAAGAAAACAAAACAACAACAACAACAAACTGTATACAGTTGTGTATTTATGATTGAAATTTACTCATACTGTACAATGTACATTGTATTATTGGGAGTACCGGTAACAGTTTTCTTTGCTGAGTTAAAGTTTTATGACATTTCTTTAAAACCTTATTACAAAAAAAAGACATCGTGAAAAATATTTTTCTTTGATTAATTAAGGTCTTAAAGAGAAGGTTGAGTTCTGGGAAGAGGTGAAAAATAATTTGTGAGCGTTATCATTCTTATTATGCAAGTAAGGAAGAACATCAGATAAGACATGTTCCCTGAAAAGCATGGCTCTTCAAATGCCTTCATATTCTAAATATGCCATGTAATGCCATATGCCATGTAATGCCATATGCCATGTTTTTACGCCACGTGTTCGTGTAGTCCCAGATACATCTTTCTGTGTACAGTGTTTGTAACTTTACCAAGACTTGGCCAAATTTCTTATCATTTTGATGATCCCAGAACCTTGCAATACACACAAATTCTTATATTATGCTAGATGATCAACCTTTTCTGGTCGATTCCACAACGTTTCTTTCACAATGCAATCGCATGACCAGAACTCAACTTCATCTTTAAAGGTAATGCTAAGTATTGGTATGGGGTCATGAATTTGGTTCAAATGAACATATTGGAAGCGTATGCGATTTTACAATATTCAATTCAATGATCGTTGTCGCGGTTGAAATCAGGTCTAAAGTGATGAAATTGTAAATACCGGTAATAAACTCTTTATGCTGTATAGCTCAGTGGCGGATCCAGGGGGGGGGGGGGGGGCCCGGGGGGCCCGGGCCCCCCCCCTTGAGAAAAAAATCATGTAAAATCACGCAATTTTTACCTTTTTGGGGGGTTGGGCCCCCCCCCGCTGGCGCTCAAGGGGGGGGGGGGGGTGCAAATTAAAAATTTTAGAGGACCAAAAAAAAAAAAAATGTGCTCACTACCAATTAAAAAAATTGCACAGAATAATATAATCTGTTGCACTTGCCATCCAGCAACAGCTAGTGCTACACATTTCCTTGATAAAACTTAGTCACATAAGTTGTACATATTAAAGTACATTGCACAGGTACTCACACAAATCGCCTTTTGTCAAAAGTGAAAGTCTGACAATTTATACATCATTAGCTGTCTAAGTATGAAGATACTGTATATCATTAGTGTACATGAAAGTGCAGATGAATTATTAAATCTTTATCCTTGCAGTATCTATACTTCAGTTTCATAGAAGTTGTACATGTAGTAAGGACTTATTATCAATTAAAACTGTCGGTGAGCTTTTATTGACTTGATTGGAAAGTAAATTTAGCATGTCAGGCTGTACTTCATAACTTGCAGACTAGTTTAATTTTTCCATAAAATCTGCACTGTTTCAGTTTCCCATTTAAAAGCAGATGTCTTTTATTTCAATTCAGACGTAAATATATGGTACAATATAATGTACAGTACACATATACTGTATGTGCATTAAAATTATGGTGCAGTGATGCAGTCTAATATAAGAATAACATTGTGTCTTTCTTTTTCTTTTTTTTCCAATGTCAATTATTAATGTCAACAACTTTACACAAGTCCGGCCTACAGTATTATACCTGTCTAAATACAATATTTACTTGTTTATTTTATTAGTATCCACATGTCACTATTAGTTATGAAGCATTTAAAGTGATTACAATTTCAATAATTCATGGCAAAATCTTTTGATGCTCTTTCAGTGATTTGTGATGATTTTACATATTGACTTAGCTGTCTGTTAAGTACCAGTTCTAGGAATTCCCTTGGCGACATATTTCTATACTTGAAGTTACCCTGTGAAATATGATCATACAATTTTATCATAGGTTCCGGGAAAAATGTGTACCGTTTGCAAATCTTAGTTACATTTATCGTTGAACATGTTTATTAAGCTTTTCCAGGGTAAAAAATTACTGTGTTATGATTTTTAATGGGGGAATTCTTTTACACGACAGCATTTAAGTGGCAGAATTTTTCGCGGCAGAAAACTTGCACGAATCACAACAAATTAAGGATTTGTCAATTACTTTGTGGCATGAAAATCCGATCCAATGCAAATCCGATCTTTACGTGAAATGTCCAACCATTTCATGAACATAATTTGTCTGGCTTTATAGTATGCTACTGGGTTAAACTCATGGGCCCGTTACTTTGATATTATTTTCAATTTTTATAAAAACTGGTACACCTGTCTTCTTGATGAGTTTGTATTGCTTTAAGGGCAATTCAAGTTTTATACAAGTTGAATTTGTGAATGCAGAAAAGTCACAGAAAATGACAACAGTTTGAAAGAAGTTGGACAAATTATAAGAACAAAAAAATGTTTTGAGAGTTCAGATCGCAAGGCATGTTTTTCTCCCATTTACAATATGTTCATTCGACTGGTACAATAAGAGGACATAGAATATGAATTTCCATTTTCCTCAATAATTATACCCTCAGGCTGAACTCAATATCTATTGTGGATGGAATGTTGTTATTGGTCTTTCAAATAAAAAGAAAAAAAAATTGTATTGTCATCCTTTTGCATTGTCCATCTACTGTTTGTAGGCCGATACAACAGTGACCTTTACCAATTCAAAATTCCCAAATACAATTGTAGTGAAATGAAACTTTTAAAAAGTTATGTCTTACATATTTTATTATCTGATTTTACCTGAGCTTTCACCCATCTTAAAGCCAGTCTGCACTAGTTTGGCCAGGGGGATAAGACCTCCCTGCAAGGTCACTGACGGGGGGGGGGGGGGGGATCTCATCAAGTCAGCTCTCAATTAACATAAGAAAAAGAAGATCATTGGGGACCAACAGGCACCAATTAGGCATTGTTTGCTATACATGTATATAGAGGGTGCAAGTAGCTATAAGTAGTACAGTGGGGCTTTTATGTACTTCTATGATTTGCCTCCTTTGCTTCAATCCTTCAGAGCACCTTACTCTCATATCAAGTCAAAGTTTAGTTTCCATTTTCCCTCTAACCAGCTCTTTTGGTAGCTACACTTAAGTTCATCATTGCTTGTACACTGTAAGTTTTTTCTTCAACTGCTTCTGTTACTCCAAGAAATCTTTACCGTAGGTGTTCACTACCTCAACAAACACAGAGAAAAGGAACAGTAAATGAACTTTAGTTTATACACACTCTCTCACTTGCTCCCTTTACTTTACATTTCACTTCTCATTTCCACTTTTCAATCGAGACTTGCAGCAGTTACAGTAAAAGCCATAAATACCCCTCATTATGTAATTCTCTTTGAAGGCCTCTTGACCTGTCTAAGGGCGCGTTCATGCTTGATTTTGAAGGTAGAATGAGCGATCTGAAACGCTCATCGTAAACGCTCATCGTGATCGCAGTTCCACGGTGTAGCTGTTCATGCTTACTTCTCTGGCTCAACCAGGCAATTCTCCTTGTGTGGCATTGTGTGACCTTCACTGTGCATGCTACGTAGACCCACTAGAGGTCAGTGCGTTGAACCCATTTAAACGCGTTTACAATTGTAAACGCATCTTTTTGTGAGTTTACGATCGGCGTTCGTGATCGCCGTTTTTCGGTGATTCTACAAAAGTGAGCATGAACGCAAGCGTGTTTTAAACTAAACACGTAACAGATGCCTGATTCTGGCCGTCAAAATCAAGCATGAACGCGGCCTGAGTAGTCCAGCACTAGTCTGTAGGGCACAGACCCTTGTCAGTCGTATAACCTAAATGATACCAAACACTGTCTGAAGTAAGAGACTATGCAGGCTGCATGTTCTATCACACCCTATAGGCTCTGTACTTAAGCTGGTTCTAACAAATTTGACACAGCCATGTTGTTGTTGTTTCAGTTTATAGGCGTTTGTGATTCAGAAGTGAATATTTACGCCTCTTCTCTTAGGATTGTTATTCCTTTAAAATTAGATTTACTTTTTTTGATATATAGATTTGGATAAATTGGATTTTTAAAAGTTAAACTTTTGTTTAATGTTGAAGCATTCAACCGACAGAGATAGGCTTTGCTCTAGACTTGATGGAATTGTATTTAGTGTCAAATTAGAGTCTGTCCCTGCAGACTAGTCCATCACACCCTGCGCAGTGGTTCACTTAGTGTGAATGAATCCATTCTTCTGTACCCTTCCTTAATCCTACCACAAAGGGGCGATGACAATGGGTCCATCCTCCTTTTTTTTCACTTTTCCTTTCAAATCAAATCACCCAGGTCATATAAGGGATAAAGTCCTTTTTGTGTTCGGCTCCAGTGTCCCTTGGCTTGATATAGGGCTTCTTTACACTCGAGGTTGATACACTCTAGGAATTAATCCTCCATTCCTAGTTATAAATAATGGAATTTAAAGGCAACATTTAGGTAGATGGTTGTGAAATGTATTTTGTCTGTTGGGAGCCAGATGGGCATTAACTTAGTTTTTGTCTTCAATACAGAGTTACCACCCTTCTGGCTCTGAAAATTTGAAGGAGAAGCTGATTGAAAGTTAATCTTGATATCATGTGTCATCATACACTGTAGGGCTGCACCATTTTTATTTGTTTTGACTTCCTAAATGTAAAAAAGATTAAGAATAGACAAACAAAAGATGAAAGTACCAACTCTTAGAGCCTATAAACACATCCACACACATTGTACATGTACTGTAACAAAGAAGATAAAAGGTGTCCATTTGAGAGATGTACATGTACACATGTAAGAGGAATTTTCTCAGAGTATACTCTGCTATCTTAATTTGAAAAGAGATAAGGTAGTGCCAGCCCATATATACCGGGTAACCATTTGTAACTGTTTCTACAAAAATGTATGTAACAATGAAAATATGAAATTACTCATCCCTTTCCCTCTCTCTCTTGATCAACAGGTGGGGAGAGCGACCCCCTCTCGCCGGACCAGAATGACGCGCCCCCACCCAAGCCCAACCCTAACAGCCGCATCGGTGCCCTGGAGAAGCAGCTTAACATTGAGATGAAGGTGAAGCAAGGGGCGGAGAACATGATCCACATGTACTCCTCCGGCCCCACCAAGGATCGCAAGCTCCTGGCTGAAGCTCAACAGATGCTCCAGGATAGTAAGACTAAGATCGAGTTCATCCGCATGCAGATCTTGAAGACGCAGCAGGCGCAGCAATCGCGGCAGATCCCCACCGGGGAGAAGGAGGCAGGAGAGGTCTCGGATATGGGTGAGTTGGAGTCTGCAAGCATAGACTATAATTTTATACCAAAACAAAAATATAGGTTCTGTCTTGTTTAAAGCACCACTGCACTACTTATAGCTACTTGCGCCCTCTATATAACAAAATAGGTAATAGGTGACCATTGGTCTCCCATGATCCTCTTTTTCTTATGTTAATTGAGAGCTGATTTGATGAGATAACCATCTGTTCAGTGACCTTGCAGGGTGGTCTAATCCCTCTTGTACACTAGTACAGATTGGCTTTAACCCAGCTTCCCAAACGGCTGGGACAGGGCCTGATAGAGATGGTCTAGAGCTTTGAATGTTCAGACCCTAATACCTGCAATGGCTGATTGCGTTTATAGTGCCTGCAGCTACATGTAGGCGAGTCAAATAGCAGAATTCAAGTTTGAAGGTGAAGCCAATGGAAGATTTCAGGGGGGATGGGGAGGGGGCAATTATGCTGTGTCCCCTCCCGTTTGAAACGTGAGTGGTATCTCTTTATAGCAAAAGTCAAAGTACATGTACATGTACATGTATGTGCCCTCTTCCAATATCAAATTTTCCCCTTTTTTGTGGTCCTGTCATCAAATTTTGTAGTACCGTATATAACGGTGTATAAACCGCACTTTTTTGCCGCCGAAATTTTTTTTTTTTTTTTTTTTTTTTTTTAAAAGTTTCAATTTATGCCCCTCCACCTGGCGCTATGCCTGGCAATGTCTCCCAGCTCGGTAATCGGTGTGTTGACTCACCACTCGGAAACTAGAACAACACTCAATTTTGTCTGTCATCTTGGTTTGAAAGTAATCTTTCTGATAGATCTCAATATGTAGACTAGTTTATAATAATAATTCGTCCAATTTTTCTTCTATTACATGGTGTACCACAAGGTCCTATCCTAGGTCCTTACTGTTTTTTAATTTTCAGTACCGTAATGAGCTTACACACAAAAAAAAAATATCTCGGCGAAAAAGAGGGGTGCGGTTAATACACGAGGGCGGTTAATACAACGTTATTTACGGTACATGTTTCCAAATCAATTTTTTTGCTATTGACAAAGAAGGGGGGATATTTATGATTAAACATGGAGAAAAGCATGTAATTGGTATCAGAAATGGGATTTTGAAAGATCAGAATGATTTTATAAATGACATTCAGGAATGTATAGTTATTTAACTTTGGGGAAAAATACCTGCCAGTATGTTTACAGAATACAAAAATAAACAGCCTGTCTGCTAGTGTAGACAAAAATGCAATAAAACCAGTGCTTGCTATACTACTTCTACAGTGCTTGACAGTATTGCGTTTTAAAGGTACAGTCAAACCTGCTTTAGCGACCACCTGTATAGAAAGATCACCTGTCTACAAAGACCACATTTTTCTTTTCCCTTGAATAGGTTTCTCATTGAAACATGTACTAAAGGAACCTGTACATAAAGACCTCCTGCCTATAAAGACCTCTTTTCTTGTCTCCCTTGGGTGGTCTTTATATAGACAGGTTTCACTGTTCCAATGCAAATATTGAATATTTTGACATGCATGGTTGTGACAGTACATGAACATTAGTTGAAATGTTTATTGTAATGTCAATATTTTGAGTTCAAATAGAAAAAGGACCTTTGAAGTTTTAGGAAGAACTGTCAATGTTTCATAGGGGAAAATATATTGTTCATTTTCAATATGAACAATATGAACTTAATTGATATACATGTACAGCAGTAATCCCAGTATTGAAAAACCTTGAATTCTTAGTTGAACATTTACATTGTAACTAGGGGGTTATTTTAAAGAAATTCCATACCCTTGTTATTTGTGGGTTTATTGGCACAAACAAATATGGCTGTATGATCATACATGTACAGTATGTGACTTTAAATGATAATTTGTGAAGCTTTCATGTTTGGAAAGTTTCTAGATTTTCATGAATACCTTTAAAAACTTGGTAATGACATTATTTACTACTGACT
Source organism: Strongylocentrotus droebachiensis (assembly GCA_035222895.1). Classification (NCBI taxonomy): domain Eukaryota; kingdom Metazoa; phylum Echinodermata; class Echinoidea; order Camarodonta; family Strongylocentrotidae; genus Strongylocentrotus; species Strongylocentrotus droebachiensis. The sequence continues at coordinate 108,879 of JAVYIG010002838.1, read as the reverse complement.
GGCCTGATGCCTCCACTGTGTCTATACTTCATCCACTTCATCCTCCCTCAATTTGACCTTCTGACCTCAAACTTGACCTCTCCATTCCTGAGGCGTTTATGTCATGTTGTGTCTTCTGATTATGTGTCATCACACCAACAATATGATACTCTACCACTATCCAGTGCATGCAAGTGTTTGGATTTGGCATTGCATGGAATTTTTCGTTGTAATACATCAGTCACTACACTTTACAGTGTACATACTGTATACATATATTTTTACAAGTTCCAAATGTATTACCGCACTTTGACAATGGTGTTTAATACAAACTTACCTTTTTTCTTCACCTGTGATGATTTTGTTTGGAGTTATAGGGAAATAGGATACCCAGTACCATTTTATTTTTTAAAGTTGTTTTTATGATCTTCAATGGAATATGATTTTCCCTTTGAAATTCTCTCCTGTTTGTCTGTAGTGTGTCTATTGAAGTTAAATCCCCAAAGTTCTACAATAACATTGCATTATTTCATGTTTTTCTGTACCCACCAAATATGCAAAATGAAGAATATAAAGCAAAACAAATTGTGACTTCATGAAAATTTGCATCATGCATATTTTATTCTCTGCTACCCATTTCTTGTTACTTTTATGCATCATTGTTTATACCTCTGTCACAACGTCAAACAGACTCCATACCGGCTGATTTTCTGCCATAGGGGTAATGTAATTTTTTGGTCGGTCTGTTGTCGATGTGACTCACTCAGGTATTATCTGCAACAGTTGAAACATTTTTAGGTGGGATGAAAATAGGTTTCAAACTTTGTTTAGTGGGATGCGTGAATGTGCGTGTGCGTGTGTGGGTGAATGTATGTGTGTGTGTGTGTATAAGCAGGACAATAACTGGACACACCCCATGGACCCTAAAGCCTTCCGTCTTTACAATACAATGCTGACATGAATGCCATAATTATGGGGCTTACAGTTTGTGGTTGGGTCCACAGTGAAATTCCCTGACAATCTGTCTATGTGGTTTCTGTTCATTCAATCCTTGTAAGTTTTGGCCTGATTCACTCTGTAGCGTGGCTACCAGGGTATTAACCAGAATTATTTTCCACTCAATGCCAGTATTGTACATGTCATGTACATGAACAGTTGGCATACAGTTTTCCCTAGCTAGCAAACATTCTGCTCTAGCTCCTGGCACTAGTCTACAAACAGATTATTGATAGAGTTTCATATCAATTCCTTTCATAGCAAAAGCGCTCCTCACAATTTCTGTAAATTTGGCCGTTTAACGCTACGCGTACCGCCTTGACCGGACTGTGCGGTATCTGTGCAGTTCTGTGTGTAGAGAGGTCGGGCCGTATTCATTATTTCTTGGGGGTGCATAAATTGCTCCAATTATACGTACGCGTGTAATGCGCAAGTTTATTGTGACGGCACTAAACCCATCCCACTCATTGTTCCCCTATTTTCATAATGGTACTGACCCAATGAAATGTAGTGCAGTGCGCTCATACGTGCTGCGCTGCGCTGCGTGTGTACATGTACTGTACATATGCATGTTCAGTTGTGTATGCATAGCATTACGTACATGTATGCATACACGGCTAGCTGGCACAAAACCCTGGGTCGGGCTTCTAAAATGGGACATGAAGCATGATTTGACATGAAAATTGACGGGGCTAAAAATGAATCAATCAAAATGAAATTTATATGTATGAAAAGCTTACGTATCATATGTCATTGTCTGGGATTGAGGATTTACAAATTTGACGCAAAACGCGTTGCTGCAAAGTTGAAGATTGGTATATTGAAAGGCAATCGAGCACAGTGCGACCGATCAATGGACATTATGTATGAGAAAGTAAAAAAAGTTAAATGGATTGTAAAGTTTAACGTCAAAATGACGGAGGTTTTTTTTCAATTAAGTGCATGGTTTTACATGGAATGTAAAGGAAATGTTTCCTTCTTCTCATATCTCGATTGAGGATATTATACTCAATTTCGATTTTTAATGGTAAAGAAAAGTGTAAAAAGATGTCGAGAATTTTACAATATGTCATGTAATATAAAATGCGCGCGGGTCGGTTGATCTCCCAAAAGGAGCGCGAAGGAATTGATATGTACCAGCATTCTGTGTCTTTGGTCAAGCCTAAATCAGTTTTACTATGGTTTTACACATGAATATATATGTATTTTACATTAAATGTACATTGTATATATGTGTAGGCCTATATAATGCAGCATGTGTACATGTTTGTATATAATAGGTCCCAGATATTTAAAGGTACTACAGTGTACAGGATGTATGTCCCATTTGCAGGCCATTTTTTAAAAAATATGACAAGGAACTGTGGCTGCAAAATTTCTCCTTTATACAATATGAATAGTCTTTATATCAGACTTGGTCAAATTTTTTTTTATTGAATTGGCAAGAATAAGATCTACTCAGCTCAGGAGCAAGGCTATTAAAGGTAAAGACCAGTATTGGAAACGCCCCAATTTCAAAAAATGAAATGGAAGCTCTTATTACCAATCATGTGAAAGAATATGTTTTGAATAATACATGATGATAAAAATGTTGACGGGAAACCGCCTACTAATTGATATATTTGGTAAATTAGTGTATCTCTTGCCTGTTGAGAGATACAAATGCAAGTGTTTGCACGTGTGTGTAGTCCCATATACATCTTTCTGTGTACAGTGATTCTAACTTTATGAAGACTTGGCCAAATTTCTTATCATTTTGATGATTCCAGAACCTTGCAGTACATCTATGCTAGATGATCAACCTTTTCTGATCGATTTCACAATGTTTCTTTCACAATGCAATCGCATGACCATAACTGGTCTTTAGCTTTAAAAGTCAGAATAACTTGTTTGCTTCAATGGAAAGTTTGAGAGATATGATCCAAGGACTCTCTGGGAAGGTATGACATTCATAAACTGCCAGTGCATTTTATTTGTGTGTGTTGGTAGCAGTGTCATTTATGGCAAACCACCTATAAATCATTGCCGATCTACATGTACATGTACATTACTATACATGTTGAAACTAGAAAGCAATTTTACAAAATTATCCCTATGTATCACTTGCATTTTGTACTAAAGCTAAGATCTAAAAGTATTCAACAAAAGCCCTAATTCAACCAGTCCACCTGTAATCCTTTGTTTATGACAACCAAAAAAGGTCAAATTTACAAGGGGTATGAAAATTTAGTTGTTTACTGTATATGTTATCTAGTCTGAATGCTCCTTTTGCTATACAATGATTCTTTGTATGACGTATCTCTATACAATTTTCTTATACATTCTTATACCGGTAGTCTGAATGGGGTATCAGGCTATAACTGCCAACTCTCACCGACATCCTGCTAAAAAAACGAAGAACTGGCATTCGATCAAATACCAAATCATTTAATGATGTATCTTAAAATTCCATCCTATTTCAATGTCTCTTACATATATTTCAGAGTAAATATTGTTTTAGAACAATATTTCATGCGATTCTGAGGTACTTACTATTTATCAGGTGTCTTTTATAGTTTTATTGACACTACAGTGTACATGTACATGTACCTCAATCACAAAGTCAGTAATCTGTTCCTCCTTTACTATTTGACTAGGCTCCAATCAACATTCCAGATTTAATTTGCCTTATGATTAATAATTAATCTGTTCATAGGGGGCCTCCTTTGTTCGCAAATGTGTGAGATTGAAAAGAATTTAGTGAGTTGTCAGATAACATCAATATGGTACTTTTTTTTTCTTTAGGATCGAATTGGTCTGATGACGTCATAAACTGATGCCGCGATGCTCACTTAATTTGTGGCCTAGATCCATATTATTAATTGCATTGTGCACTCTTTTGCAGGTCAAGTGGAAAGGGGCAAATTTTTGTAAACTTCAATGAATATTGAATATTGATGGACTTATTTTTAGATTTAGGTTAAAATCAAACACATTGCTGTAGACTTCACACCCAATGAGGTGAAGGAAATTCAATTTGCATGAACAATTATATCTGCAAAGATAAAATGTATTAAAATTCCCATTGCTCATGAACATAGTGGCTTTTGATGTAAATATAGTACAGTATTGTGTGGCAAGTGAATGATTTCTCTTTTGTTCAATAAACAGGCTGGATTGCAATAAATGACTATAGCACTTTATCATGATTTTGGAACAGTAACACTTTTTTTCTTTCCCGATATCACTTTAATCAAGTGACTGGAATGCGATTTCCTGTCAATGATCAAAACCATCATAAAAGTTTAAATCCCCCCCCCCACGTAGGATCCTTTTTACATGTTCAAGCATTTTTATGCCTCCGCCACCGTAGGTGGTGCCGGAGGCATCATGTTTTCGGGTTGTCCGTCCGTACGTCCGTCCGTACGTCCGTCCCGTTTGACCGTTATCACAATATCTCAAGAACCATTTAAGATTTAAACTTAAGACTCGGGAATAGTATTTATCACCATAGGAAGACGATCTAATTAGATTTTGGAGTACGTAGGTCAAAGGTCACAGGTCACAGAGGTCAACTTATGAAATTCCTTGTATTGAGTTTGTTAGCGCGATATCTCAAGAACCATTTGAGATTTAAACTTCAAACTTAAGGATAGTATGTATCACCATAGGAAGACGATCTGATTAGATTTTGGAGCACGTATGTCAAAGGTCAAGGGTCACAGAGGTCAACTTATGAAATTCCATACATTGAGATTGTTATCATGATATCTCAAGAACCACTGGAGATTTAAACTTCAAACTTAGTGATAGTGTGTATCACTATAGGAAAACAATCTGATTACATTTTGGAGCACGTAGGTCAAAGGTCAAGGGTCATAGAGGTCAACTTATGAAATTCCATACATTGAGATTGTTATCATGATATCTCAAGAACCACTGGAGATGTAAAAACTTCAAACTTAAGGATAGTATGTATCACCATAGGAAGACAATCTGATTAGATTTTGGAGCACGTAGGTCAAAGGTCAAGGGTCACAGAGGTCAACTTATGAAATTCCATACATTGAGATCGTTATCGCGATATCTCAAGAACCACTGGAGAATTTTCACTTCAAACTTAATGATAGTATGTGCCAAACTTTGGTCATGTATGTATCTAACAGAGCCAATGAACTGATTAGATTTTGGGGTCACGAGGTCGAAGGTCAAATGTCACAGGGCTCATTATGTATACAAAAATAGCTCGTGATCGCGTTATCTCAAGAACTGATCAATGGATTCCTGCCAAAGTTGGGTCATGTATGTATCTTGCAGAGCCAATTAACTGATTAAATTTTGGCGTCACGAGGTCAAAGGTCACAGGGCTCATTATGTATGCACAAATAGCTTGTGATCGCATTATCATGAGAACCAATAGACAGATTACTATCAAACTCAAGACATGTATATATGTATCTTGCAGAGCCAATTAAATGATTAAAGTTTAGGGTCATCAGGTCAAAGGTCATGGGGCTCATTATGTATGACAATAAATAGCTTGTGAATGCATTATCATTAAAAGCGACAGATGGATTACAATCAAACTTGAATTTTAAAAATTGCTTCCGTTTTGGTTTGTAAAATTGCTCCATGGCGGAGGCATCATATCTAGTTTAAATTTATTTCTTTATTTCTTTATTTCCTTTTTGGGGGGGGGGGGTGGGGGGTAATTTTTGTTTGACCCCCTCCCGTGCATTACTGCATTGACAATTTTGGATAGTGAACTGTGAATATCATTTGTTTTTTCTTTTTCGGCCCCTATTTGTAAGATTCAGTATTAAACCCATTGTATTATAAGCCCAAGCTGCCCAAATTTGTATTACATGTACATGTACGTAGTATGATGCCGGTAAGTTCATGTACAGTGTACAGCTTATGAAAATAAATTTAATTAACCTGAACTTGGACATAATTATCATTTAATGTACCGCTTGCTACATTAACCATCTGTTGGAAGCGTCACAGTTAATTGAGGGTGCATGATTAAAGGTTCTGTTTAACTTTTTAATGATGATAGATTTAGTCTGAAGCAAGATAATATGTGTGGTAATTATTATCTCAGGAAATTTCTCTGAAATGAACACCCTAATTTTGATGAATGTGGAATTAAATGTATTTGGATAATGGTATCAATAGATACTCATTGAAAATAAACATTGTTTTTCTATTTTTAAATATTAAAGCTCATCTGTACTAGTTTATAGGAGGGATAAGACCACCCTGCAAAGTCACTGGACAGGTGGTTATCTCATCAACTCAGCTCTCAATTAACATAAGAAAAAGAGGATCATGGGGGACCAATGGTCACTGATGACATTGTTTTTCTATAGAGGGAGCAAGTAGCTACAAGTAGTACAGTGTGGCTTTAAATCAACAACATTTTGACTACATGCATGTCCATGTGCAGTGTACGTGTATGACTATTTACAGCACAATGTGAAAATATACATGGTACGGTAGTACCTTTTTGGAGCATATCCCAATGTATAGGCTTAGTGTGCCCCATGAAAAGTAGATGAATTGGTTCAATCCTGGAAAGGCACTAATGTCCTTTGGCAAGGCATTAATCTACATTTGCCACTCAATACTCAAGAGAGAAATGGGGACCGGGTAGGATGATGAAAGTATTTGTGTTAGTAATTGCCTACAATGTATGCCCTCACATTGACCATATGGTACAGTGTAGAAATACTCCCCGGGGAGTGGAGATGGTGCACATTGTGCGTGAATGAATCCGATGACTGGGGTAATAATATCTGTAAAGCGCTAGAGAGGGTACTCCTTATTAAGTGCGATATAAATCCAGATTATTGTTATCTGAACGAGGCCTTATTAAAAAATGTTGTTCAAATGATGCATAAAATGAAATAGAAATTAAAGTAAGTAACACTTGAAACCAAACTAGGGAGCTACATGTACACATGTATGTCTGTGGTTGGGATTGTTCTGATGGTGGATTAAGTGACCTTTGACCTCATACAGGGTCAAGTTATCCATCAGTCTGACTGAATAGTCTTTTCAACCCATACCCAATAGCCAGTGACGGCTAGAGACTCTCGACCACCTTTGACCTGGAAGTACTATAACAAAGGAAGTATAGTTGACAGGCCTACCTGTTTTGGACAGTGTAAAATGCAAAGTAGATTACTCTGTTCAAGATTACTAAAAATAAACATGCTTTAGGTGAGCTGTTCATATGGTTGACATTGAAGAGTTTCAAAGAACACACAATAGTTGATCAAAGAGTCGTTTCACAATGCAGTGACCCAAAGTACACAAACAGTACTACTGTATAGTTATAGTTGTTTACATCCAGAAATCTACTCGTCTGTAATAAACACCTGTCTTTATCAATGGCCCTTTAGTACTGGTGCCATGCTTTTACTATTAATCATATTCCCTTGTTAGTATCCACACAATCCCTGCATGATATATACATGTACAGGGTAGTGTAGATTTCAAAGGAATTTGGCAGTTCTGCTGAGGAGACTATGCGTCTGGGTTATTTTCATATGAGTCCAATTTCGATTTCAAATAAAGGCATTCTTTGTTGATTGGCAGTTTGGACCTTATCCCCCCAGAGCAAGCAATCATATTTCTGATGTGTTTTTCAGTGAGCAGACCACATTTCTAGCCATTATTGACTTTCAGTTTGCATGTATGAAGCACTCATATCACAGCGAAGGAGGTTAAAGTCTTGGCATGCCTGGTACCACATGTTTGTGCATACATGTATCATGTGCTAACATAGGCAGATGAACAATGTCGCTTTCTGTTGGAGGGAATGTGGTTTGAGTTGCTGTGACAACTTGGCTACATGGAGCTTACCAATTTGAAGCTAGGAAGAGCATGGTTTTAGACGTATGAAGAAATCCGCTGACATTCCTGGAAAGAAGAGTCACGTACTACTTGAGCATTTGTTGTTGCTGTTGATTCATTAGATTCTGATAGTTTGTGGTTATGGTTCTTCTTACTTACAAGGAATCTGTGTCTAAATGATGAGTGAAACTGTCATCTGTTGCTTTGGAGTTTTTGTAGCAGCTGAAGTCATTCAAATTTTTGGCGGGTGTTCAGAATCAATACCAACGCGACTACATTAGCTAGAAAATGGCAGGGGGCTTTACTTCTGATGTGGAAAGAAAACATTAAAAAGTCATAAGTATATTGGAGGTGATAATTGGAACTTTTCACTTATTCTAGAGAGACAACTATTGATCTAGATCCACATTAAATGCTTGATTCTGTTACTAGTGTTTCAATAGATGTATTTCTGCGATGACAACCAGATGCTGGTAATTGTACGTCACGGACAGATGCAATAGCATAAAATAGTGTACCATTGATATTCAGAGAGAGTCTGAGAGATCAGTATAGCTGAAACATTACACCTTCTCATCGAAACTATTTGAGTTCAGTGGATATCCCTTGGTACCTTATGTGTTACTTAGCATGTTTAGTAGCACCAGAAATATGTATTGGACACATCTTTGATCTTGACTTTCTTAGCCAGGCCAAGAGTTTATCAACCTCTCCAAACAAAGAGCAGCAATTCCTAGTTCACATGTCAACCATCCAGCAAACTAGCCTGAACTCTGTTGACATTGGCCACCACAACCCCTGATAAAAGACATGTGTGCATTCTCCCTCCCACACTGCAAACTACCATCACCAACATCAAGATTCCCATGCCTAGAGTAAACCCCATTGCAGTGCTGGACCAGTCCCCACCGCCCCACCAGCAGCAGTATTCCAAGCAAAGGGATGATTCATCCTGCATCATCTGTGCCACACCAACACTGGTAGCCAAGTCTACAGGGACTCCCTTTATTATTACGAGGTGCGAAACAAAGGCGGGTTCTCATAACACCCTTCGTTTGCATGTGTCACTCTGCATAGATCTCGTTCTGAATGCTAATATACATGGTTGTATTTAGAAACTCTCCATTAATTGAAGCTTTGGTGGTCTCAGTTTCGCAGTGTTCCTTTAGTGTTATACCATCTCATCCAGTCAGTCAGTCCTCCTTCATCAGTTGCTATCAGACTACTGGAAGCCTACATTGTGTATGTAACTGATGCTGCGTGTAGGCTTACTGTGTCAAAGCTGTCTTCCTCAGTTTATCATCTGTACTTGCTTTCAATCATCCAGTTCAGGCTTGGTATCGTGGTAGCTTAGAAGTCTGTCAAGATGTATATCTGTGTAGTTGGTAAGTATATTAAAAACACACACAAATTTTCTTATTTGTGGGACTGTTGTCTGATTCTGAATTCTTTTGTCTGTGGACGCTAAAAGTAAAGTTTGCTAGTACTTCAAATGTACATACTATTACCTGTTGTTCACAAAAAGAGCAGTTCATGTTGATTACAGTTTCAATAAACATCCACTGAATCAGAAATTGTAATAAAGACCAAATCGGACCAATATGCTTTTCCTTTGATTCAGGTGCTGAAGATGTGATTTGGTAGAAAACTATTTTAATTTTCTGCTACTGTAATTTAGGTGCACGCATGATGCTTTATTCCAGGGAATTTTTGAATTATCCACGCATTTTATGTTTTTGTTTGAATTATTCAGAACTTTCTAAGTAATATATGAACCAGCTGAAGATGTCAAGATGTTTTTGAACTTTAACAAGGGCCTGCCATCTGCTTAGAGCATGAATCGGCCATGTTGGGTTAAGAGCAATTTCCCCTCATTTGTACGTCCATTCACAGCAATTAAATATGAATGAAGACGTCCCTTGCCGTACACGTTAATACAAATTAAGGAGCCAGAGATTGATTTCGCGGTAGCGGCTGGAGAATGAATTTTCAAGCTGGGAGCGTGCTGCAATCACTTTGGCGGACTGTGGATAGGTAATCAGGGAAATTGGCATAAAGTGGTCGAAGAATTAGAAGAGGAGTAGGAATTACGAGGAAAAGATGTGTGAAGTAAAGGTCCCTTATGGTTGCAAGTGATGTGTTCATGTACTGTACCTGATGGGCAGAATACGTTTAAAAGCTGAAATAATGGATTGCCGATAGTACCAATTTAAGAGTGATTATGAAGAACAGATCACTCTCATAAAAGTGCGCTGCCTTTGTAGCTACATGTAGGCTCTTATGCTCTGATTTGGTATATTGTTGTGTCTTTTATGGGCCATCTTGAATCGTCCAGGAAACTGACTTTAGAAAGTAGAATCTGTAGACTGTCTGTAGATGTAATGCTTCTGATGAAACCATACATATTGGTGCCCATCTCCCCAAATTTGAAATAAGTAATTTTCAGGGTAGCGAGGTAGTCATGTACATGTACATGTACATGTAGTATGTGTAGTTTTTAGTTTTTTATTTAAACAAAAGAAAAGAAGATGTATTGTTATATATATTTTTTATTTACTCAAAATTGTCGTTATTCACTTCACGTAGGTATACTGGCAAAATTTAAAAACTGGACAGTTGATATTCAGGCTTGTTTTGCAAGGGATATCCTCCACTGAGGCTCAGCCTCCCCCCTCCCCCCCCCCCCCCTTAGAAAAAAGAGCCCCTAGGCCCTACCTGTAGTTCCTAATGACACTACAATCTCCACTCCCTTCAAATTATTGAGCTTGATAGGGGATGGATATGGAATATTCCTTATCATAATATTTTGTTAACCTTGTACAGCTAAATTCAGCCCTGTCCCATACCTACATTGTTATAGACCATCATCATTATGCAGTTCAGCTGCACGACCTAGTCTCTAGGTGCAGACTCAGTTTGCTGAATTGTGTCGTTTTATGGAGGCTGGCATATCCTACATCAGGGCTCCACACAAGGGATTGAAGATTTTAGGATCTTTGTTCCATTTGTTCATAAGATAGGACTGATATACAAAATTACAAAATATGATATCTTTTAGAGGGGTGGGGGGGGGGGGGGGGGGGTCTTGAGTAGATATTCAGGCAGGGACTACTGTCAATATTGAATTTAGCCCTGCCTATATTTATTTACTCAGGTGAAAAGTCCTGATATAACTGCAGCAACAACAGTAACAAATTATGCATATTTGTTCATTACAAAAGTGATAGAAATGCAGGTAGTAGTGCCCCCCCCCCCCAAGAAAAATAGGCATGACAAAATAATTTCACAGGCCACTGTTTTTGTTTGACTCACAACTAGCCCAAGGCCTAAAAATCTACAAACCTTTACAGATCTCTAGAACTATACCGCTCATCCTTTTCAATTGCATGACCAGTAGAAACTTCAAATTTTGTTGATCATAGTAGATCAAAGAGTGATCCATGGTCAGATTATCATAATTTGGGCCCGCCCATGCTATTGTCCATTAATACTGTCAGTATTTTGTCACCAGCAATACATTCTTTTATAGAGAATACAAAGCGGTCTAATGATGACTCAAAACTCTGGACATTATTCAAGGGATAGGATAAAACCTTCCAGTCATATTCACAGAAAGAGCTTTAGAATGGTTGAGCTCAAGGTTTAAGAGGATTTGATTTTGTTCAAATAATAGAAGTTTAGAGTTTAATAGTAGGCATATGCCCTATTAAATTTGGAAGTTTGACACATTCTGTACGCCTGTACTTTAAAAAGTACTTACATGTTGAGTGGAGTGTGCTACCCAGTCTTTTGAGATAGGATAAGGACAGCTTATTTTTGCCTGGTTGTTCTAATATACAGGAGCTGTAAAAGGCAGCACTTGATTTTTATAATCATTGATAAGGGTAAGGGGGACACAGACCTGTCTAAAAAGAAATAAGTATAACAGTAAGGTTTTCTGAAGCTGTAGGTCTGAATGTGTCCAATATCTTAAGGCAGAAATAAAAAGGTTATCCACTTATTGGGGCATTTTTCGTAAATCATGGGTGCATCTCCCCCATCCCCCCTCTCCTCGCACGTAAATGTAGCGTTCCTTTCGATGTAATGTACAGCTGTGTACAATGTACTTGTATCAATTTGAAAATCACTCACTAGAGTAGAAATATTATGTTGATTTTACAGGTTATAGAGTATAGACCACTCAAATGATCTTTACTTTGATGATATTGCACATGACAATGTTTCATTTCATAATTGAAAGTGATATTCAAAGGACCCATGAATTTTGGGGTCATTGTACTTATGAGCTGTTTCAATTTATGTGCGTAAAGTGAGGATTGTTTATAAAGGAGGAGAGTTTTTATTTTGTTGTTGCTGTAATTGAAGCAGAAACATGGTACATTGTAGAAATATTTATTTTATCTCAATGACCCATACAGTACTCCTGTTCAATAAAGTACAAGCCTACAATTAGTTGACGAAAAAGTAACACTAAATTAAAAATAACGCCCATATTAGAGTTCAATTAAAAATGTTACTAAATTGTAACTTTTTGAGCACCTTCACGTCCAATGTAGCTACTGATTTCTGTAAGCTTGATGCAATTAAAATCCAAAATGATTAAATTGCATATTTCATAACAAAATTCTTCCCTATAATGAATTTCAGTCTTTTATTATAGTCAGTAAAGCATAAGAAAACACATTTCTTTATTTTATTATCTCATCAAATATAAAAGATATTCATCTCCCCAAAGTTTGGGAAGATTTGTGTATTATTCATACCCTGGGGGCGTTGCTACAGGAGATTATGTTGGCAAATTAGAACATTTTCAGCAAATTGGTCAGAACCCCCACCCCCAATTAAAAGTGGTCTGACGATGGCTGTGATTATATTTGTGCCACTCGTGAACTAGTTCTGTACAAATCTATCATGATCAATTTTCCATTTTATTTGGTAATTTTTCTCTGATTAATGACATATTAACTAAATGTGAGACTTAAAGGTATAGACCAGTTCTAGTCATGCGATTGCATTGTGAAAGAAACATTGTGGAATTGATCAGAAAAGGTTGATCATCTAGCATAGTATTGGTGTGTACTGCAAGGTTCTGGAATCATCAAAATGATAAGAAATTTGGCCCAGTCTTGGTAAAGTTACAAGCACCGTACACAGAAAGATGTATATGGGACTACCCTATATCTAACCAGTCCGGAGAGATATAATAATTTATCAAATATATATCAATTAGTTGGCAAAATTTGTATCATCACGTATAAGTCAAAACATATTCTTTCACATGATTGGTAATAAGAGCTTCCATTTAATTTTTTGAGAGGGGGGCGTTTCCAAAACTGGTCTTTACCTTTAAAGAGAGGGAGATAAATACTGTCTAAAAATAGACTTAATTTTAAAAGCACTTTGAATATATTATCAAAACTGCGGCGCACACCAGCACCACTGTCTTTGATTACTTTGACATTTGTTGTGACTGCTTTAGCCAGGCTTCAAACTGTGTGACTACGGTTCATGTGTTGTTTTTTAAGATGGGGATGTGGTGTTATATTGTAATCCATGCTGAGGGAACCAGCTGGTAATATGCAATATGAAAACATAATTCATCTGTTAAGAGCCATGAGGGCGTTAATTCTGTGTTAGAGTATATGAGTTAATGCTCTTTTGCCTCCAAACTGAGGATATAAATAAGCTCAGTATACACTGTGGGTGTGTAGATGGAATTATTATCCTTGAAACTGAAAGGTATTCATTGGCAATGGCTTCTGTTTTGAGTAGGTACATGTAGGTAGTAGATGTACAGTAGGGGCATTTACACTGTCATCCAAACACGCCAAAAAATGCCAAACCGGAGCCTGACCGCGATGTTACCAAGGGCAACTACGCATTACCGGCAGAAATGCCAATTCCAAAACATTCCAAATCGAAGTGTGATCTTTTTGGCGTGTTTTGGCGTGTTTTGGCGTGTTTGGCAAGTATAAACGCTTGCAGTTGTAACATCGCGATGTTAGGTGACGTAACTTCAGGAGCGGAGCTAGATGTCGTCCTTAAGGAAAATGATAGAACGATATACAATGAATAACATAAGAGAAGGTGATAGAAGGAAGAAACAAATAATAACATAAGGAATAACATAAGGAAAGACAGAAAGAGAAAGTGATAGAAGGAATTAAGAAACAAAGAATAACATAAGGAATAACATAAGGAAAGACAGAAAGAGAAAGTGATAGAATGATAAAAACAAAGAATAACATAAGGAAACACAGAAAGAGGGAGTGACAGAATGATAAAAAACAAAGAATAACATAAGAGAAGGTGATAGAAGGAAGAAACAAAGAATAACATAAGGAAACACAGAAAGAGGGAGTGATAGAATGATAAAAAACAACGAATAACATAAGAGAAGGTGATAGAAGGAAGAAACAAAGAATAGCATAAGGAAACACAGAAAGAGGGAGTGATAGAATGATAAAAAAGAAAGAATAACATAAGAGAAGGTGATAGAAGGAAGAAACAAAGAATAACATAAGGAAACACATAAAGAGGGAGTGATAGAATGATAAAAAACAAAGAATATCATAAGAGAAGGTGATAGAAGGAAGAAACAAAGAATAACATAAGGAAATACAGAAAGAGGGAGTGATAGAATGATAAAAAACAAAGAATAACATAAGAGAAGGTGATAGAAGGAAGAAACAAAAAATAAATAAGGAAACACAGAAAGAGGAAGTGATAGAATGATAAAAAACAAAGAATAACATAAGAGAAGGTGATAGAAGGAAGAAACAAAGAATAACATAAGGAAACACATAAAGAGGGAGTGATAGAATGATAAAAAACAAAGAATAACATAAGAGAAGTTGATAGAAGGAAGAAACAAAGAATAACATAAGGAAATACAGAAAGAGGAAGTGATAGAATGATAAAAAACAAAGAATAACATACATGTAAGAGAAGGTGATAGAACGAAGAAACAAAGAATAAAATAAGGAAACACAGAAAGAGGAAGTGATAGAATGATAAAAAAAACAAAGAATAACATGAGAGAAGGTGATACAAAAGGAAGAAACAAAGAATAACATAAGGAAAGACAGGAAGAGAAAGTGATAGAATGATTAAAAAACAAAGAATAACATAAGAGAAGGTGATAAAAGGAATAAATAAAGAATAACATAAGGAAACACAGAAGAGAAAGTGATAGAAGGAAGTGATAAAGAATAACATAAGAGAAGGTGATAGAAGGAAAAACCAAAGAATAACAAGGAAAGATAGAAAGAGGAAAGTGTTTGCATCGGAGTGCCGCGCATGCGCATTACCAACTGAAACACGCCAAAACATCACTGAGCTTTTCAGTCGGTGATGTTTCCGCACAAGTGTAAACGGTGTGCGCGAAACATCGCGACTTTTCAAAATGAGGTATTTGACAGTATAAATGCGCCTAGTGTGTACATGTATATTTCATCTGTTCATACTCTCAGAAGGAATCAGGCTCAAAATAGATGGATGTTTAGGTAGAACATTGGAAATCATTCACAAAAACAATTTTCACATTCATGATATCCATCCTTCCATCTGTCTGCTTTTGGAGAATGAGACATCATGTTATTATTTTTCCTACATGCTATTAAAAATTACCAGATTTCAGTGATGCAGTAAAAGTGAGATACCTACCGGTATTCAAAATAAATTTCAAATACCGGTGCATGTATTTTTAAAAAAAATCAGTGAAATAAGAATATATATTGTAATAAACAATACTTTTTCCCAATTATACCCCCACACCATAACTCTTGGCAAGCCATTATAGTCTACAGTCTAACAACTGTAAAATTGTAAAATTGATATCAAAGGAAAATGTTAAGAGTTCAATTGTATTACAACTTCTCCATACCTGTCAACCCTTTTGAATAATTCTTAATATTCTGATTTTTGTTCTTGTTGTTTGTTTTGCCAAAGCCAAATTAAGCTTCTTTATCATGTGCCACGATGTGAGAGTTCACGTATTTGCGTGCGTTGAATGGCTGCATGATCGAGCAGCGAGTTTGTATTCGCTTTTTTGTACAGATTTACTGCGTATTTCCAGTTACACTGCTGCTGCTTGTTGCCTGTTAAGGGTACAGATTTCTTATTTTCAAAGTCATACCGTGCTAGAAATTCCTAATTCTTATCTTCAAATGTTGGCAGGTACGCTTCTTAGATATTAACAACAACAAAATTAAATCAGGAAGGAAATTGTTTAAAAGCAAGAACACTTTGATTTTTTTGTAGGTTTCCGGCGGACGTCAGCGGTGGAGCTTCAGCTGACTCCTATTGAGTTCCGTGTAGAGGAGGTGAGACATCACTACAAGGTGGAGCTAGCCCTGGTAGAAGGATTCAAGAATGTGATCAAGATGTACAACAATGCTAAGACTTCAGACAAGAAAGGATTAGCAGAGGTGAGTTAATGTTCTATGCCTCTTCCTCCTTCTTGTCTGTCCCTGAGACTGGTATTTCCCCTGTTCTGCCTCCTCTCAATCCGTCCTCTCTTCGCCATCCCTCCTCAATCTCTTCCGTTCGTTTGTTCGTTTATTCATTTCATTTTTATAAAAAACACATCAATTGCAAATTAACATACTAGTATATATACGTACAAAGAATGTTCAATTAATACAATAACTTCAAATGAAATAGGAGGAACAAAGGAAAAGCCCATAGTGGCCTTGTTTAAAAAAGTTCCCCTGAATATTTACAATTTATATTACTGAGTATACATTAGGTAAGGATATCACAAAAGACAGCGATAAACACAATATGAAGACCAAAAACTACAAAAACCTGTACAGTGTATGAAATAATTAAAAATTGGAGGGGGCAAAAAGGTTTGGAAGGTAAATTCAACAATACTCAGAATACAAGGTCAGTTTCTCTTCTGTTCCTTCTTTTCTGTTTCAACTTCATCCCCTTCTTCCTTTAATCCTTTTTCTTAAAAACCTGCTTTGGGGGCATTCAATGCTCAACTTTGAGTATCATGGAGAATATTGTGTGTAATTAGACACCTTTTTAAAATCAGGATATGTCTGTAATTTCTATGATTCTAGAATTTTTATGATTTTTAGAAGTTATCATTTGGGTTGTGCTCTTCCTAAACACCGGTCTGATTGTGCTTTCATTTCCTTGTAATGATCACCCTCCTCTCATTACAACCTACTTTTTTTTCTTTAAAGGCCTCTCAAATCTCATTCTTATCTCCCCAAGCTCATGTTTGTCTCTTTATCTTGAATATATTGTTACTTGGTTCTAAATCTGTATGCAGACACTATAAAGTTGCTTCCAAGCGTGTTCCCTTACAGATACTCTTGCGGGAAGCTTTCAAACCCAATGATAATCGTATGCAAGTGTTAATGGGGGGGGGGGGGGGAATCAGGTCTTTGATAAACTTTGTTAGATTTGCAAAGTTGCACTGAACATTGTCAAAATGTTATTTTTTAGAGGAAAACTTCAGTATGTACACTGTACTTTTCATCCATATTTTTATACTGGATGATTCTACTTCCAAAAGTGCCATAATATGACACTTTTGACTAGGTTTGTGTATAATGTGGATCACTGCTGTGCCTTTAATTTCAAGCACTCATGTTGCCTGCAATAACAGTGAAGTTTAATGTGGCTGTTACAGTTCAGTGACTATACTATGAACTCCATCTGGAGCTATGTTTTGAGCACTTGTGTATGTTCTCTTTGTCACTGCTATCATCTGACTTGTAGTGGCACAAAGTCGGTCCAAAGTGTAATTGACTGTTTTGGGGGTTTTTTTTGTGGGGGGGGGGGGGGGGGGTAAAAATTGCTCCTACTTGTAGTACTAGAGTTAGTAAAATTAAATGTTATGCTTTGTTTTCACAGTATGTATACTTTCTAAAGGAATATAGAATTCGACACCCTAGATCACTTTTGCATGAAACTTCCTGTGTAATGCTATTTATTTGCTATGCAATGCTATCTATTTCTAGAGACTTTGATGGATAGTATAACATGAATTTCGCAGAATATAAGCACTCTTGAATGGCTCTTGAAAATACCTCATTAGATTGATAAATATAGTTGCAATGATGATTAGAAACTAAACTCAATTGTAATACCGCATTTGCTCTCTTTCAAAGCTAATTTATCTTTTGACAAATAAATAGGCCTACATATTCTTCAGTTTCATACTGTAGGAACTATCAATAATTTCTCGCCCATGCACACCGGTAATGTAATGCATTAATACAGTGAATGCAAGCAGATACAGTTTATCCAATATCCTCTCCTCTTTTCAACACCTCTCACCACAGTCAGCTTTTCAGTCTGATAAACACATCAAATGTTGTTGATTTATAACATGTAACATTATCAGCATGACCATCGGGAGTGATGTAGAGCATGGTGGAAAAGTGCACTCCTGGTGTATCAAGAGTTCAAAGGTCATGTAAGGTCAGAGCAGTTGGAATGTTCACTGAGAGGGAACATGTATTCTGCCAATATGGAGTGTCATATGACTGTGATACATTTGCAGTTATGTTCTGTGGTATCAGTGCATATAAGTGATTCCACATACATGTAGGGGGAAACGAATTTGACTGTGCCTCCCCTTCTGAAATGAATAATTACACTGTTGACACCGTAGGTTATGCTCCCCAGATTTTGTAATTTTCAAAGAAGACAGCCTACACAACCTACATGTACTGTTCATGTACATTAAAAACCCACAGAGTAAGGAGGAAGTCTTGTGTAGTGGTGCACCTGCACATCCCCAAGTAACCAAATTTAATGCATACGTCTAAATTATTTCATTCACCTGTTACAAATTATTGAATTTCAATAGTCAGAATGTGAATTGCATACAGTATTTGTTGCTAGGTATAATAAACATTATGGATTTGCAATACCTAACAACATATAATATATGCAGTTTAATAGCATTCTGACTGTTGAAATGCGATTATTCTTAACAAGTGAATAATATAATTTGTATTGTGTCACACTGTCACTCCACAGAGATGTAGGCATGACATTTGGTTACATTACAAAAGTGGCCTATTACTATAAATTGGAAGCAGAAATCAGGCTCATATTGATAAGATGGCTTTCCCCCTTTATAAGCATAGCTGATATTGAATTTGTGTCATTTTGTGATGCTGAATATTTTAACCATTTGCCTATGGGAACCAGGTAGTCCGTGTATTAAGCTTTATATGTGAATCTGAGATTTCAATAGTCTACAGGTTAACAACAAAGTCTTCTGTTTTTCTCTCTGCAGGCACAAAAAGGTTTGGTGGAAGCCAGTCACAAGTTAGATATCCTTAGAGAAGGGCTTGAGAAGAGAATACAGGAGCTACCCCCGGATCAGACCAGAGTCAATCAAATCAAGGAAGAACTCAAGTCAGGCAAAATAAAGGTATGTTTGAACAACCCCTAACCATATTGCCATAGGGATTGTGTGTGCGATACAGACATGGTCCAAAATTCTTGCCTGATTGTGTCTGTTGATTGGTTGGCTAATGGGTGTGCAGGTAGGTCTGAACAGTGAATATATATTCACAAGCTACCTCGAGATCAGTATGAGTATGACAAATCACAGAAGAACCAAAGTCGGGCAAAATGAAAGTTCATGTTCATCTGTGAACAGTTCCTCGCATTTTCACTGGTGAATGCGCAGTCCTAATGTCCAACTATGTGGATTGGTTGGATAGCAGAAATTATATTGTGCAATGCTTCATGAAAATGAGACTTCATCCAGTCCAGTTCTGTGATTGGAAAGGTAATTGTTACCATTATAGGAGAAATACCTCTGGACTACCTTGCCTCCTGGCAGTTATCCCCTTGGACAATAACTTCTTGTAAGGGGTAAATGTAATAACAAAAAAAAAAAAAGGGGGGGGGGGGTAATCACTGTACTTGGAGATAATTTTTCTTCAGGGTCCAGATACAGATAGATTTTAACTATTCACTGTCTGAGGTTTCTTTCTACAAAGCTCCAACTGTAATGTAAACCCTTCATCTAATGTCCTTTGGCAAGAAATTGATATACATTTGCCACACTCAACCCAGGTGATGTAAATGGGTACCTGGCATGAATTAATTCCTTGAAATGGTAGAGCGCCGTAGTGGCAGCCGTGCTAAAACGAGGGTAATAATCGGGAGCGCCAGGAGTGTCAAGTCTGAGCGCTATACAAGAACCCACTATTATTATTATCATTATTATCTTTCTTCTTACTCCAGTCTGATAATCCCCTCCCTAAACCTGCTGCCCTGACGGGCGTCCTGGAGGTGAGGATCATGGGGTGCCAGGACCTGCAGGAGATGATCCCTTACAGGGCCAGGAACAGTATCACCTCGTTGAACAGTCCCAGCGAGAGCAGCAAAGGGGGCATCCTCAGGGGCAAGGCCTCCTTCCACGGCAGGAGCAGTTCACGATCCTCAAGCACAAAAGAAGAAATATCAAGTAAGTTTGAGTGTAAGGGTAATAGTGTTCATGTAGCCGTATGTGAACTGACCCAAGAAACAGCTCAGAAGAGGAATGGTCAAGTGATTTCGTTTTAAAGGTAAACACCAGTTTTGGAAACGCCCCCCTCTCAAAAAATGAAATGGAAGCTCTTATTATCAATCAAGTGAAAGATATATGTTTTTAATAATATGTGATGATACAAATTTTGCCGGGAAACCGCCTACTAATTAATATATTTTGTAAATTATTATATCTATCTGGACGTGTCGCGTAGTCCCATATACATCTTTCTGTGTAATCGCATGACCAGAACTGATCTTTACCTTTAATTGCTTTTGTGACTGTGATGAGGTAGCCAAAATATTTATCAGTGTTTTGTTCTGTTATGAATCAAATGGTTTTGCCATAAGAAATATAGGGAATTTATACCGATGATAAGTAAGATTAAAGAATCGTAAGGAAATGGGTTGATATACTGAAAAGAGAACTTATTCTGAAGAAAAAAAGTGGCTGTGGAATACCTGGAAATGACCTTTTGGTAGAAACAGTCATTGTACATCTATCTCTCTTAAACAAAGGTAGTCATACCCACATATATCAAGTACATTGTATGTCAGCATTAAACACAGTATGATGGAGAAAACTTTCAATGGTCGGGGTAATCATTACATATATTTTCAGGCTTCTAAAGTTCTAACAACCCTAACATTTTGCCTACCTATGGTTGGTGGAAGCCTAAACTACTTTTTTTCAAACCAGTAGTACCAGTAGTATCGTTACTTGGTAATTGTGTTTACATGTGACCAAATTTGAACTTTGTAACCAAACTGTAATTTGGGGCCTTAGGGAAAGATCTGAAAAGAAGCCCTTTGCTTTGCTATTATAGCAAAGCAATTAAATTAGTGCCATTGCAATTGTTCTAGTGGCTTTCACATTAACTGAAGAGCAGTTTGACCATCTGAAACTTGATCTTTCTTATAATATCTAGCCATCTAAATTTAGTGGGTGTACAACAAACAAAGGCAGTTTGAATTGCCATGTTGTATTTGCTGTTCTGTGCAAGGCTTGTACAGACTTTGTTTGATATTAACTTTAATCTAAGGTGTGTATCCTGGCTACTTCACCGGGCTTCTTGTCGTGTTTACAGAACAAAGTGACCATTGTTTAGTGATGAATGTTGATTTAACACGCATTATCAGAAGGTAGAGATTGCACAATAAGTTCAAACCTTGCTCTTGTTCCTTAGTAGGCATGTATCTATATATTTTTACTTTGCCTAGAATGTTGTAAAATTGGAGGTTTTAAAACATTCCTCTTTTTTGTCTTTTGTACAATTACATTTGATATGTATATATAGAGTACAGAAATATAGAGAAATTAATGTTTCACGTCTAGTCTTGTGCTGTCCTATCATATTTTTAATTTATAATTGATTTCTTAAAATTAAGAAAATTTCTCTACTGTTCTGAACAGCATTAGGACAGAATGTGTTCCTGTTTAATACTCCAGTGCTGTAACATTTTTATACAGTTATTTTCTTTGCTCTGACTATGAGATGGACTTTCTTTTTGCAACAAATGGGTATAAGAAATATAATACAACATCACAGAGGGAAAAGGGGAGGGGATGAATCCAGTTATGATTATTTTCATTCACAAGAGCCCATCTTTTTTATTCTTTTACTTTGCAGATGAAATCAGTGCCATCATGAAGTTAGATAGTGTACTAGTTGGCCAAACACCATTCAAGCCTATTAGCAACCAATGCTGGGATCAGAAGTTTCTCTTCAATCTAGATAAAGTAAGTCCTCTGAGGTGTATGAGTTGATTGGTAGAATATTTGTGGATATTTCTATCACTGATCATGATGATGTAGGAAATCTTTTTATCGTTCATGTTGGTGGAAATTCATTTCCTGTTTAACTACGAAAGTATCTTATTGGAAGTTTCAATACAGATACAGATACTGGATCAAATAGAGAAAGGTTCAAGGCAAAGAGACATTATGGAGAGAGAGAGAGAGAAAGATAGAGAGAGAGAAAGAGAGAGAGAGAGAGATTATGAAGAGAGAGAGAGAGAGAAAGAGAGTAAGATGGGACAGACATCGAGAGAGATGGGGTGGTGGGTGAAGAAAGAGAAATGACAACAAGCGAGAGAAATAACGTGAGGAAGGAAGAAATAGAAAAATATTGAAATTGAGATGACAGTTTGATACGAGTCCAAACACTTCCCTCTTACACACACTCAAAAGAAAAGAAAATGATTAAATATAAAATGAAAAAGAAAAGATATACAGTAATTGAGCGGGGCCTGGAGAAGAGGAAGCAGACAGAAATAGACTGAGAGTGATACTTTAATTAAGAATATAATGACATGGTTGAAGTAAAACAGAATAACTCAAAGGAATTATGATATCAATCTTTTGAGCACACTTATTCTTCCCAGTTTATTGTGGATGAATTTGTCTCACCATTAAAAAAGTTCAAATGATATGACCTAATATAATGTAATAATGTGATACTTTAATTAAGAATATAGTAAACATGGTTGAAATGAAACAGAATAACTCACAGCAATTATGATATCAATCTTTTTTTAGCATACTAATTCTTCCAATTTTTATTGGATGAATTTACACTGTACCTCTGTAACATCAGCCTACAAAGAGTTCAAGTGATATGACCTACTTATATACCGGTAGACGTAAAAATAGGGATGACATTCAGCAAATTTCTTTGCCTCTCATCTCCTCTGAAGGTCGCAGATGGATAAATAACCCTCTTCAACGACCACGCTCTCTGTCTCTTTATTTTGGCCTCTACTTGTAGCTCCTAAAGCC
This sequence comes from Strongylocentrotus droebachiensis, assembly GCA_035222895.1. NCBI lineage: Eukaryota > Metazoa > Echinodermata > Echinoidea > Camarodonta > Strongylocentrotidae > Strongylocentrotus > Strongylocentrotus droebachiensis. Next base: position 85,769 of record JAVYIG010002838.1, on the reverse strand, counting down.
TAGCTCTGCTCATTTTCCACCTCGCCTCCGTCACTGAAGGAAAACTATGCGAGTTTTGTCTTTAAAAATAGCTCCATATAAACATGAAAGGCAGAACTTGCCGTCCTTCCCCTTTTATAGGGGATTACTGAATTAGAAATATGATACCTGGAATTGACGTATGAAACCTTGTATTCTATGTACCCTGAAGAGTTGTTTTCACTCCACCACTATGTTTAGCATTTGATTTTTCTGGGAGATTTTTCATTGCACATAACATCATGTTTTGGACAACTGTCTTCCCCGCTTTTAATTTACTTGAAGATACTTAGTAGCTCTTAACATCATGTTCAAGAGAATTATCTTCCAGTTTTTCTATTTACAAAAGATGATACCTTGCAACAACAAAATAATCCATTTTGTTGTAGTGCAGATGTTTTTGTGTAAAATCTTACTTAAAACATTTACAAATGCAATATATTTTCATCATGTTTAATTAAAATGTTTGGAAAATTGAGTTATTGGTGAGCAAAATAATATTGTGAGAGAAGTTTGAGATTTGCAAATGTGAATGGTCCATATACATGTACATACATTCAGTGAGATGTTTATGGATGCTTCCTTCCAATGCTTAAGACAGACCTTGACATTTGTTATCAAGACAGAAATACAGGATTATAAAAAAGAAGATGCCAGTGGTGTTTTACGTCATCATGTTTTCTTAAAGTTTGTAGTGTATGAGAAGCTGCATGGTAGATACATACATATGTTCAGTTAGGGTGTGCATCAAGCTGTGTGCAAGTATTATAGTCATGCTTGAGTTTATCTTTTATCTTTAAAGTTCAATGATGACAGGGATCATAACCTAGAAATTTAAGTTCCATAATGTTTTGTTTTTTTAAGTCACAAAGGAAATTCACTTGAAATCTAATTTGCAGAGGATTGGCAAGAGTTTGCTAAATACACTTCCTATTTTCATATTTAACTACTTTTACAAAATTGATTCCCTGCTATCTATCTACCTGGTATCTATGTTCTGTAAACTATCTGATAAACTTATGAGGTAAGATAGAAATATGTCATAGTACCCTGTGCTATCAATTTTCCTTGTATTACATGCATCTCTTGTCTGTATCTTTCTGAGTTCCTATCACTTTTTCCCTATCAGTTTTAATGTTTCATCCTTTCATTCAATATATCCATTGCTTTTTTCTTGTCTAAAATCATTATGGTATATTATACCTACATTGTAGCCCCACAAATAGAAAATCACTGTAAAATGGAAAGACTCATGCTCAACCTATGCTATCAAGTTTCCTTTGAATATATCTCTTTTCTCTATCTTATTTTATATCTCTTTTTATTCTTCCTGCCTTGTTTCCTTGAAATATCCATATTATTTTTTCAATTCTTTAATTCAGTTTATCTGGGGTTCACCTTCTCCTCTCTTAACATTTTTTATGATTTTCTTCCTTCCTTCGAGGCTTGTGAATATAAGATCAATATAAGGTGAACACAACCATAGATCACTCAGTGCTGTAAAATGTGCTTTTAATATCTCTCTTCTCTCTATTTAATTTTCTTTTTGTTTTCCTCTTCCTACTTTCTTTTCTCAACATATCAATACTATTTTTCAATTAATTAATTAATACATGCTTCTATATTATTTTTGTCTCTCGCTTCCTTGCAGGCCCGTGAATTAGAGATCAACGTAAGGTGGAAAGACCAGAGATCACTGTGTGCTGTTAAGTTCCTCAGACTGGAAGACTTCCTGGACAACCAAAGGCATGGCATGTGCCTTAACCTAGAACCTGAAGGATTATTATTTACCGAAGTAAGTCCTACCTATAAAAGATAGTAGCGCGCTTTCGCAAACACAACGAAAGGCAAAGACGCCGTTAACGTGAGCGAAAAAACAATCTGCGCATGTGCGAACCAGAATTTTCTCCGTCCTGTTGATTTTCACGACCGTACGTGGCCATTATAGCATTCGTTCCCTTATAACACGACGGATCCCCGTAATTCTCCCGTTGTCCTTGCGAAAGAGCTCTATTGTTTAGTACAAGTAAGAGCCTGATGGGCGAAAAGTCATATGCTATAACACAGAGTTAATGCCCTTATGGCTCTTTTCAAGGTTGTTGGGTGGAACTGTCATGCTGTTTAATGAGATGTACCTAGGACTTGATCAATACGAAGCATCGGTCCTGAATAATACAGCTTATTCGTTTGTTATTGTAACATATTACATGTACTGTACATGTAAATCCCGTAGAAACATTTATTTGACAGGGTTTTGTTGTACTCATATCATGAATGTGGCATTGGAGACTTTCTTTTGGATGTAAATGTTGTTAAATTCCATTCATGCTGGGCCAAGTTTAGTTACAGTGTAGGCAAAAATGGGGAAAGTGGCTGAAGAAATCAAAGATCGCATCATCTGTGTCTATTATTAAGTCCAGTGATACATGTATGGTTGTTTACATGTATGTCCTGGGACTGCTACATGCAGCTATGATTTGATCCAGGGTCCATCATAGTTGGTTCGTAGGTGAAGTCAGAGGGCTGACTGTACTGATACTCACATCTTTTTACCTATTCTGCTCCGATGCTTAATACAGGATCCATCTCAGATACATATAAGGATATATTATATTAAATACACAAAATTACATATATTTTGTGATGATAATAATGATAGTAAATACCATCTCTCAGCGCTTTACAGATATCATCACCCCAGTCATCTGATTCATTCACACACAATGTGCACCATCTCCACTCACTAGGGGGTATTCCTACCATATGGTAACTGTGAGGGCAAATGGCAATTACTATAACAGAAATGCTTTCGTCATCCTATCAGGTCCCCATATCACTCCATATTAATTGCCATTCATATTCTATGTCTTTGTTTTATCTAGTGACTGTCTAATATTCTTTGTCTTTGTTTAGATCACATTCACCACACCTGTGATAGAGAGAAGAACTAAACTGAGGAGGCAAAGGAAGATCTTCCCCAAACATAAAGGTAAAATAGTGATTTTATTGTAAAATATCTCACATAGTTATACAGTTCATTTCAGGAAGTCAGTTTCTTTAATAACACTCAACATTGTATTATAAACTGAAATGTGCATACATTGCTCACAAAATAAAAATGGGATGCCAACATCTACATGTAGCTAGATATGTTATGATAAAGTGAGGAATTCATGCTCAAGCCCCTTCAAAAAAGGAAACACTTGATCTCAGTACAAAATTCTTCTCACATAATGTAGAAAGGCATGTCGTTATTTAGATTGAGTTTTGGAATTTATAAAATGATGGCATTCATGTTTTTGAAAAGGGGCTTTCATTTATTAGATTTTCTAAGAAAATGTGATGTGATTTGATTATTTGGATGATTCTTCAAGGGGGGAAGGAACGAAGAAAAACTACAAGTGAAGAGCTTTTGATCATTCATTCAAAAGCAGCATCCTTGATCTGTTCAGGGGGTGTTTCACAAAGATCCTAAGTTGAACTTATCTCTTATGGAAAGCCATTAGTATCCTTGAACATATTTTGTAAAAGTTATTTGAAAAGGCACAATATGTGGATTCAAATCATTCATATTTCTATTATCAAGGAGATTTCATGTTCTTGATGTGGAATTTATGAAAAGTCTAAAAATACTTGAATTTTTGCTTTTGAATATATTTCATTAGAACGCTACAAATTACTCTCCATAATATTTAAGTCCAACTTAGAGTTCAGTTCAACTTAGAATCTTTGTTAAACACCCCCCTGATCTTCTTCTTTGAAATCTTAGGAAAGAACTTCCTTCGGGCTGGTCAGATGAACATCAACGTAGCCACATGGGGGCGCTTGATGAAACGGCAAATCCCGTCCACCCTCACTCCTTCCGGGACGTCGCCCCCGACAGCCATCAGGCCCCGTCCCCCTATCCAAAGGTTGAGCTTTGGGGAAGCGGACTCGTCTGAATCAGCAGGAAGTAACTCACAAGAGGGCGGTGCAGGGTCACCGTCACAGGACAAGATGGGTGGAGTAGAAGTACAGGTAAAGAATTATTATTATTTATTAAGTTTATTCCTTTCCATAAAAATCACATTGCAAGAACATATACATCTGCAAAAGGTACTGTATATAACATGCAAAATCTTTCACTTGAATACATAAGTACATTAAAACATTAAACAATAGTGGAAAAAGGGAATAAATGAGTTTGTCGAGATATCTCCCCCAAAATAATTAAACAAAATGAATTCATCTATGAGTTGAACTGTGGAGATTTGCACAGCTTTAGAAATGGTGAGAGAGAGAGAAAGAAAAGATAAGATGGGTGGAGTAGAACTACAGGTAAAGAATTCATCTAGGAGTTGAACTGCAGAGATTTGCTAAGCTTTAGTAGTAGTAGCAGTAGTAGTAGTAGAATGGTCTTATTAGAACAACTGAAAATGGTAGCCCTAAAGCTAAGTTACATTGCAAGTTTTACAAGCTCAGTTTTAAAAAGCATTTCAACAGAACTTAGATATAGACACGTACAAATAATACACAGTAAAATAGATCATAACTTAGAAAGGAAGAGAGTGAGAGAAATGCGAATATAGAAGTGAGAAAGAAAAGATAATATAGAAATTTTGAGACTGGGAAGAGGATAAGAGAAATAGAGGGAGAAGACAGGAACTGAAGATTTAAGAAAAGATATGATCCTTACATACAAATAAGTACCTTGAAGAAATAGAGAGATAATGAGCAAAGGAGAATGAATCAGGTTAAAGAGAAAAGAATAGATCAAGTCCCATTGAATAGAAATACGAGCAGACGAGAGGGAGGGAGGGAGACAGAGAAATGCAGAGGCAGGGAGAGAAAGGGAGGGTGTCACAGTGAATGATAGACTGAGTGAAAGAGAGAAAACAGGGAGAGAAATAGGGAGAGAAAGGTTGTGAGGAAGAGATAGTGGAAGGAGAAGGAAGGAGGGGTAGTGTGTGAGGGAGAGAAAGACACAGGATATAGTATAGCTTTAAAAAGAATTATCATCAATTATAAAATGATGACGTAGATCCTAATCAAATGATCGGTTGAAAGCATAAACGTTACCATGCATTTATTTAGCCTAACGCGAAATTTGTATAACTACCGGTCATTGCCGATCATGTTTTGTGATCGCAACCATTGAGATTTATTGTTTTACTTTTGCTCACGAAAATGGCTGCCGCAAAATTTAAAACACATCTAGATCAGTCATAGATGTAGACCTAGAATAAGTAATATACAGACTTTAAGATGAGGGTGATTTATCAAATAACAAGGATCCACGTCATAATTTTGTAAAACAAATAATACACAGCATTTTGTTCAGGCATTAGTAAAATTACCAACACTCAGTACCTTTGAAACAGTCCAAACACCCTCGGCTATCGCCTCGGGCGTGTTAGACTGTGCCAAAGGTACCTTGTGTGGGTAATTCTTACTAATGCCCTCACTGCAGTGCATTATTTGTATAATATGTCATATTGTCAGCTTTGCAAAATATTTATGGATTTTTTTCTTGCCCCCCCCCCTCTCCTCTATACATAGGATGCCCTTTCATCATTTGACTTCCTCAACAATAGTTCGTCAAGCTCACCCAAGGTCAGTTCACCCCTGACCCCACCAGCAGCACAATCCTCACCCCCTCCGTCACCCCTGACCCAGGACCAGGGACAACATGGAGCACAAGAAATATCAGCCATGGATGATGGGTAAGAAAGACTAGTCTCCTTCACCACCTTGTTTTGGGCCGTGTTAGTGTAAATTAGCGAAACATAAAAGAAAGAAAGAAGAATATAAAAAGTAGATGCATGTGATTAAAAGGCTGGAATTCTAAGGCAGGAGAATGTATTGGAAACAAGTAGTACAGTCAAACCTGCTTTAGCGACTGCCTGTATAGAAAGACCTAACTTTTAATTTCCCTTGAATATCGTTTCTCATTTAATCCTGTCGTAAAGGAACCTGTACATGAAGACCACTTTTCATGTTTCCCTTGAGTGGTCTTTCTATACAGGTCTCTCTTTCTATCTCCCTCCCTCTCTCTCTCTCTCTCTCTCTCTCTCTCCTTTTTCTCTCTCTCTCTCTCTCCTCTCTCTCTCCTCTCTCTCTCTCTCTCTATCTATCTCTCTCTTTAACTCTAACTTCTTCACTCTCTGTATCTCTTATGTGCTCTCTCACCTCTCTTTGTCTAGATTTCTGTCTGTTCTCGTGACTATCTTGTTGTTTTTATCCACATCTACCTCTATCTGGATTCTCAGTAAAAAGAATCCTTTCTTTAATCTTATCGATGTACCCCACTCACAAATTTCTACAATAGCAAATGACACTACCATTTCATCTACCTGTGCTTTATTTTCAGAACCCTGATGACGTTGGAAAACTTCCGGTTAATAAGCGTGTTAGGGCGTGGTCACTTTGGTAAAGTGCTGCTGACAGAGTACAAGACGACGGGGGAATTCTTTGCCATCAAGGCCTTGAAGAAGCGTGATGTGGTTGCACGAGAAGAAGTAGAAAGGTAGGCCACTTTTTGTCTTCTAAGCTTGTATAGTTTGTCACAGGTTTCGCAAATTCATGTATCTCCAGTATTTACATGTAGATGTAAGCCGACATGTGTAATTGGTTCACAAGACCAGTGATGATTTCTATCATTCCTACACTGAAGAATATTGTTGCATCTGGGCCATTCCATGGTAACTCGCGTTACACCTAATGGGTACATTGACACGATAATGTGCCTATATCTTTAGAACTGCTAGGATCTGCAAGATACTTTTTTCAAACATGGACAGGGTAGATATAGAACAACTGAATGAAACAAAAAAGAAAATTGAAGAACAAACATTTTTAGATTCTTGGATTATTGAATTTTGGTAACTCGCGTTACAAAAAAAGGACATGGTCAATTCTATGAGACCCTCTTTTGGCAAAGTCTCCTCATACTAGACAATCTTGACAAAATCTTTCCTACGTTGATAGTAGGTTGAGACTTACTAGTATAAGATCACAATATTAAAGATAAGAAACAATGGACTAGTAAAATTCAGGAAGCAAATATGTCGGTAACTCACGTTACGGTAACTCGCGTTACATTTTGTCCGGAGGCCATTTTCACCCCTATGTAATAGATTAAATATCCCAGGACCCCTTAGAAAAGGCTTAGAATATGGAAATATATTAATCTTTTTCAATTTAGCGAAATTTTCAGGAAAAAATATTACAAGAATCCTGTGTAATCTGCAATAAATTGTTTTTTTTTTCATCTACAGTCCCACATGTACGTTTTTGATGATGGTTTGAGATCTTAGGAAATCAACAAAAATGAAAAATAAATTGTATTGAATTTGAAAGGCCCTAATGTTTTATGAACATCCATGGCATAAGGTTAGTGATAAATCAAAGAATTAACATAAGAGGTACATTTCTTTTTTTGATGTCATGTCCTTCTTCTCATGGAATGGCCCATTTGTAGATATTTATTTTTCATTGATATGAGTACCAATGAAGGAGATCATTTGGGATCAAAGATCTAATGTCAGGAAGAGAGGAATACTTGAATTACTGTACTTTGATATGCATTGATATGCGTACAATGTTCTCGTTTTAAACTATTTAATTTGTATCAAGGATTTTAATAACAGGAAAAGATATAGATAAAGATAATTCAGATTATATGCCACTTTTTTTATCGTCATTTTTTTCTTCTGCTACCCGGTACTTCTGTTTTTCTATCATGTAAGGCAAATTTTGTTCATCCAAAGTCCCAGGCAATGCTAATAGCTCTTTGATATAAATGTGGATTGAATAACAATGCAATATGATAAGTCAGGGTAGAACAATATCTTTGTTTGTCATATGATATTTTGTTTTAAGTGATTTCATGTTGACAGGATTTCCCTGTAACCAATACAGCTACAGATGCCTGTAATACATCTAGGAAAATAATCATATTTTGCTTGATATATTTTTTTTGGAGTTAAATATAAAGACCAGTTCTGGTCATGCAATTGCTTTGTGAAAGAAACGTGGAATCGATCAGAAAAGGTTGATCAATTTGGCCTAGTCTTGGTAAAGTTACAAGCACTGTACACCGAAAAATGTATATGGAACTACGCGACACGTGCACGATATCTATCCGGTCTGGATAGATATAATAATTTACCAAATATATCAATTAGTAGGTGGTTTCTCGGCAAAATTTGTATCACATATTAGTCAAATAAATTCTTTCACATGATTGGTAATAAAAGCTTCCATTTCATTTTTTGAGGGGGGGGGGGGGGGGTTTCCAAAACTGGTCTTTACCATTAATAATCCAACATTGTTTTCTTTGGTGTGTAGTCTCATGTGTGAGAAGAGGATCTTCGAAGCAGCAAACTCCATCCGACATCCCTTCCTAGTGAACCTGTTTGCCTGTTTCCAGACGGAACATCACGTGTGCTTTGTGATGGAGTACGCGATGGGAGGTGATCTTATGATGCACATACACAATGATGTCTTCACTGAGCCTCGTACTGTGTAAGTAGTTTTGTCAGGGTATATATTGATATGGTGAGAGAGAGAGAGAGAGAGAGAGAGAGAGAGAACAAGAGAGAGAGAGAATGAGAGATAGAGAAGGAGAGAATGAGAGAGGGAGAGAGAGATAAGGAAAGAGAAAGAGAGAGAGATAAGGAAAGAGAGAGAGAGAGAAAGAAAGAAGGAGAGGGAAGTAGTGAATAGAAGACAGACCCACATTAAGTGTGCTCTTTGATTAAATATTCAATGGGAAGTGATATCATGATGATGCGCATACATTTTGATGTCTTCAAGGATCCTTGCTCTGTGTAAGTACATGTATGTCTGTCAAAGACTATTATGAGAGATTGGGAAAGGGGGGAATGAGAATAAGTAGGCTGTGAGCTTTCACGTCTTTATTTTACCTTTTTTCCTACAGATTCTACTCAGCGTGTGTGGTATTGGGTCTCCAGTATCTCCATGAAAACAAGATTGTATACAGGTGAGAATGGATCTGATTAAACCTGTAGAGTACTATTCTTCATTTCATGACAGTAGTATTTATATGATCAGATTTTTTTGTTATGATTAAAAATTCATTGGTCTACAAGTATGCCCTAAGAAAGTTGAAAGACTTTAGCTAAATCTATGAGGAGGCGCGATAGCTCAGTTGGTAGAGCAGTGGTCTCGTAATCCGGTGACCTGGGTTCGAAACCAAGGCGATGCGCTAGCGCCCTTTGGTAAGGCATTAAACCTCATTACCAGGTCCCTCAGAGAGGACCTAAAGCCGTCGGCCGTCTGGTTGCTTACTTACAAGCATTTATGCTTTCTTAGCAGTCGGGTAAAATAACCACCACCACTAATGAGGATGAGGTGACCGTAAGATTAATGTTCTAGAGCTCTATAATGTCCCAAGACCATTTTGAGTAACACCAACTGGAATCCCAGATGAATAAAATACTTTTTATTTCCACCAGGGATCTGAAGCTGGACAACCTACTCCTGGACCAAGACGGCTTCCTGAAGATTGCTGACTTTGGTCTGTGCAAGGAAGGGATGGGGTACGGGGACAGGACCAGTACCTTCTGCGGAACACCAGAGTTCCTGGCCCCAGAGGTGCTGACGGAACCCTACTACACCAGGGCGGTGGACTGGTGGGGGCTGGGTGTACTCATCTTTGAGATGCTGGTGGGAGAGGTGAGTTTAGGGCGGTGGACTGGTGGGGGCTGGGGGTACTCATCTTTGAGATGCTGGTGGGAGAGGTGAGTTCAGGGCGGTGGACTGGTGGGGGCTGGGGGTACTCATCTTTGAGATGCTGGTGGGAGAGGTGAGTTCAGGGCGGTGGACTGGTGGGGGCTGGGAGTACTCATCTTTGAGATGCTGGTGGGAGAGGTGAGTTCAGGGCGGTGGACTGGTGGGGGCTGGGTGTACTCATCTTTGAGATGCTGGTGGGAGAGGTGAGTTTGGGAAGGACCTGGGACGCGTTTTATTAAAGTTTTTATCTATAACAAATGCTTAATTTCTATGACAAATTTGCCCTCGGCCAATCAGATGCCTTGATTTCAGTAGCTTATAACAGTAGCTTGTAACTTGTTATTGATATTATACAAATAACGCAGGTCCCAGAGTGCAATAGCGGTGAATGCAGTACACGCGAGGTTTCTTTAGATTGGTGCCGCTCTGTGAACGAGCCGCTTGCGGCGAGTTTACAGTGCGCACCATCTGCAGAAACCGAGCGTACACTGCATTTACGTTTCGCACAACAGGGTCAAGTGCGTTATTTGTTTTATAAAATAGCGACACAAATAGCAACAAACGAAACTTTAGATCTTAAGTTAGAGTCTACGAGAGTTCGATCTAGATCTAGAGTTATGTTGGTACTAGACTAAGACCTTGCAGGCTTACCAAAAAGTCAATGGGATTCATTGCCTTGATTAAAAATAAAATCCATACAGTGGGTCTAGAGACGAGTCTACATCAGACAGCTGAAATTCCTGGCTTCATTATAAAATCCAAAAGTCAAAACAATCCAAGGCAAAAGTAAAATAAAAATTTGCTTTTTAATAATACCCCGCTCTAGCTAGCTAGCTAGCTAGAGCTGAGCTACGCGTACGTTGCGCTGGGGATCATGGTGAAGCGTACAATATTAGCTACGCGTAGCCTACAATAATTGCAATGCACTCGAGGGAGTGCGTACTACACGTACGCGCGCGCTCTGGATCTCCATGGTCACGTGTATTATAACTTTTTTTGCGCTTTTTCTGCACTCATTTCTGCAAAAACGTGCTTGCATCAAAATTTGTCAATGTCATGTGACGCGTATTGACCAATCACGATGCTTAAAATACTAGAGCCATTTTATAACAAGTTTTATGAAACAGGGCCCTGCTCCTTGCATATATGATTGCAATAAAACACTTCAAACACAAGTCATAAAAACATGATTTTATGTTGTGTTTGATTCATTTTATTCATTCAAATTTCCTCTGCCACCATGGTTTATATTGACAACCCAAGCTTGCTTAAGATCTGCCTGAACTAGCAACAGTATATTTTTGATGATGTAGATCCATAAATTTGTTACAAGTGTTACTCGTATGTCACTGGTTTTATCACCAGGCCCCGTTTAGAAGTATCCACATGTTTGACTTCTTTCGTGGACTTTTCAGTTTCAACATTTTCATTTTTATTGGAACAAAATTAACCCCATTGCAAAATATGACACTTAAATGAATAGAAGAGACAAAATAAGCAGAGTGAGATAAACCTGTTTTAAAGCCCATCTGTACTAGTTGACAGGAGGGATTAGACCACCCTGTAAGGTCACTGGACAGGTGGTTATCTCATCAAATCAGCTCTCAATTAACATAAGAAAAAGAGGTACATGGGGGACCAATGGTCACCTATTAGGCATCGTTTGCTATATAGAGGGCGCAAGTAGCTTTAAGTAGTACATGTACAGTGGGGCTTTAAGAGAAAGGATGTGTGGTGATTTTTATTGCATGATTTCTTTCCTCCTTTTCTCTAGTCTCCGTTCCCTGGTGATGATGAAGAAGAGGTGTTTGACAGCATTGTCAACGATGAGGTCCGCTATCCCAGGTTCCTCTCTACAGAAGCTGTAGCCATCATGAGAAGGGTAAGTTATGTAATCCTTCCCAGGGGAAAAAATACACGGGGGCTCGGGCGAAATAGCCCCCAAAATGCCAAAAAGTCATAAAGAGCCCCCAAAAATTTGCATAGATTTCAATGCAAAACAAATTAAAGAGTGTTATTTTCATGCAAGCAAACTTGAAAAGTAACCTCCGAAACGTGTTTAATGATTTTTTTCCCTGATCCTCCCCTCTTCACAAGGGTATGAACGGCATGAATCAGTGTCTTTTAGTCATGCGGCCAATTCCACATAGCAAATACTGGCACAAATTTTCTTTAAAGATTGTTTCACTTTAATGAATCATACCTTCTTTATCATAAATAGCAGTACACAATCTTTCAACGATTATGTTTGCTTAGGAGAGTAACATGCAGAAGAATGACAGAATCTCCCAAATTCTCTAACTAATTCTGTTTCCAGCATTCTTTTAATTTTTATCAGTATCCATTTGCAAGGAACTATATGATGATGATGATGATGATGATTCACAGCATTTGTATGGCGCCATATATCTGTTTAAAAAAAACATTAAAAGGTGCGAGCTCCTCCAATAAAGTTAGCATTTAAATGTCTGAAGGAAGATGTGAGTTTTTAGTAAAGCTTTGAAGTGATCCACGTTGTCAATTTTGCGAATAGATGATTGGAGCAATAAAGGAAAATGCCCGGTCTCCAAATCCTTTGAGATGAGTAATGGGCATCTGGATAGTAAGGCCAGATGAGCGAAGTCCAGAGCGAAGATGAAAATTTTTATACGATTATCATATTTTTGTTTTGTTTTTGTAGTTGCTAAGGAGAAACCCAATGAGAAGGCTGGGCTCCAGTCAAAGAGATGCAGAAGATATTAAGATGCAAGGCTTCTTCAGGGTAAGTAACATGGACTTCATTAAAGGGAAGGTTGAGTTTTGGGAAGAGGTGAAAAATAATTTGTGAGCGTCATCATTGTATTATGCAAGTGTGGAAGAACATCAGATGAAAAATGTTCTCTGAAAAACATGGCTCTTCAAATGCTTTAATAATCTAAACATGGCATGTTACATCATAAAAATTGGGACAGATTTTTATGCCACATGTTTGTGTAGTCCCATTTACATTCTCTGTACAGTGCTTGTAACTTTACTAAGACTGGGTCAAATTTCTTATCATTTTGATGATTCCAGAACCTTGAAGTACACACCAAATTCTTATATGCTAGATAATCAACATTTTCTGATCGATTCCACAACGTTTCTTTCACAAAGCAATCACATGACCAGAACTCAACTTTATCTTTAAAGGCAACCAATCATCTAAATAAAGCATTTTTGTACAACTAATATATATAAAATCAATTCACCCCCTCCCCCCATAAAAAAAAGGGGGGGGGGGAAGTAAGGAATAACAGAAAAATCCAGCCCACGGAACCTAATTTGGACTTGGGCTCCAAGCATGCGTGTCTGTTCGGATGTACTGACTAGTCTACTCCTATAGCGCCTTTACATTTATTGAGAGTGTATTTAAACTTGCAATATCTTCCTAGAAGTAACATTTGAAGCCCTTGTTTTGAATGTAGTATAGTATATGCTTTTTTCTTGTAGACGCACTTTAAAGAAAATTTGGATCACTTGTTTTAGTCTTCAATAGAGCATATTGAATTTATTTAAAGACAGTGTGATTTTCTCAAATAGATATGAATGCATAGATTGAATGGCACATTGAATGTTATGATGCTGATACAGTGAAACCTGTCTATAAAGATCACTCAAGGGAGACAAGAAAAGTGGTCTTTATAGGCAGGTGGTCTTTAGCTATCTTTTCCTTCAGTACATGTTTCAATGAGAAACCATTTACAAGGGACACAAAAATGTGGTCTTTGTAGACAGGTTGTCTTTCTATACAGGTGGTCACTAAAGCAGGTTTGACTGTATATCTTTTCTCTCTCTCTACCACAGAATATCAATTGGGACGACCTTCTCATGAGGAGGGTGACTCCAGCATTTGTACCTAAAATAGTAAGTACTGCTAGTTACTTTATGTAGATGTATATTTTTTGTATATTTTTTTATCAATGTATACAGCTTGTAAGAAACAGTAAAATGAACAGGGATGCCAGTTTTTAGGCCCTGGCGAGTTATTTTCAGACCATAGTTTAGGCTTTTTTTGTGTACAGAAAAGCTAGGTGATTTTCTGGCCCTCTGATCAATTCTAACTGGCACCCCTGAATTGAACATTCATGTGAACTTTTCTCAACTTTTAGTATGAATGAAAACAGACACCCAGTATAATTGCGAAGTTTTCTTCACGATATTTGATGTGGTGTAATGGATAAATAGTAGAGGTGCACATTTATGCGGTGTTAATCTGCATGTATAATCTGCCAAGTGAAATTTGATCATGCAAGATGAAATATATTCTTTAATAGATGACTGTTGAATGATGGAATGCAAAATTGATCTTTAATTCATTGAAAATTGTATATAAAGACTTTTAGAGGAAATTTGATTGGAAGAATTGATGCAAAATCTATTGCCTCTATGCACCATGTGGAGATGAATAATATGTTTTAGCATATTGCATCAAGTATTGAAATTATGTCATACCTATTGTTACGCTTAACTAGAACGCACTTGAATTATACTGCACTAAACCCTTGCACTATACCTGTCGCTCATGAATACGATTATGTGCCACTCTTGTTCAACAGTAGAGAGCCTTCACCCCAGTTCACTTACATGTACCTATCTTTTTTCTCCTCGCAGGCAAATTCAGAAGATGTAAGCAACTTTGATGAAGAATTCACAGCAGAGCATCCAGTCCTAACGCCGGCCAAGGATCCACGAGAGTTAACCGATGAGGAGCAGGAGCATTTCAAGGATTTCAATTACATTGCAGACTGGTGCTAGCTAGTAGGGTAACACTTCTGTAGTGACACCCAAGTCACTGTGTGGGACTTATATAGACAGGGAAAGTTGCTTGTGCTTTGTGGATACCTCATAAGGATGACTCATTTGAAGTCACGTGGAAGTAATAGAATGGGACTACAAAGAGAGAATGTTGCTTCTGGTTTTGGGATACCTTACTAGAATCACTCCTCCATTGTATGTGATGACACCAAAGTGAATATATGGGACTGCTCAGACGGCCTGGAGCTTCTTCAGTCAGACCTCAGGAAGGGTTTAGGAGTGGTCTAGTGAGAGAAATTGGATAAGTTTTGAAGGTTACTTTGGAAGAAAAGTGTTCAGATACCAATGGGATCTGCACTGCCTGAAGACCAAGGATTCACTTCACCTAATGATGTCTACATATACGTGTATGTTGCTCACACAGCAGCAACATTTGGATTTGTGGGTCAGCATAGGCAGAGAGCCTGTGGAATATCAAGAGGACCCCAGTCACCTTTTGCTTAAAAGCATACTATGTAAAGCAGTGATACCCAAATGAAAACATGGACCTACATGTGCGACCTTATAGCCCTTATCAGAGGACTTCCAAGAAATGAATCAGAAAAGATCAATGTCAAAGCAACAACAGGGCGTTAAGCCTAAGTTTGGCATTGCAAAGCTTTCAACCATGATTTTAAGTTTTACAACACAGACGCTTCTTGAATCCTTTTCCAAGCTCATGGGTCATGATCACTTGTAACTTGTCACACAGAGAATCATAGATACGGGGTCAATGTCTTTAGTTCTTACTTTCAAATCTCTGTCACACTTTTCTACAAATAGACACGAGGACTGTGTAGTGAGGAGTTATTACCCATGTACAATTCAACGAATCACCTTTCGTCCGATGACTGACTATCCTTGACGGTCGTAACCTGTGGTGCTACGTAGGGCTACGATGTGTCAATACGGTGCTTGGATGAAGATATATGAATTTGATATAAAATATATATATATATATATATTGGAATGTGTTTAAGGAAGGATATATATATTTTGAGGTGATACAATTGTTGATAAGATGTCAGATTTGGTTCTTAGTTCATCCCATAAGCTTCCATGTATTGATAGCATACCCATCGTATCGCTACACCTTGCCACGCATAGCTAATGTTATACTCCAGTCACGGCGCCAGACTGACCAATGGTCAAGAGGATCGTGGTCTTGAAAATTCCTTTTTTACAAACAGTAGAAAATTACTTGTTTCAATAGGCTATTGCTTGCCATTCTGTAAGATTCGTAGCTCTGAAGGAATTGTAGCACGGCAAGCAAAAGCTTACAGAAACAAATATACTTTCTACTGATTGTGAAGAAAGAACTAACTTTCAAAATACATCTCCAATCAGATGAACCTCTTTGGTGATTCAAGGATCTTGGCCATTAGGAGTGATTTAATTTTATTTGGGCTGTTGTCTGTCTTGTCTCGGTTTCAGCGGTGTGCCTGGGGTATTAGGCTAATTCCCACTGCTGATTGTTGCACATAGTTTTTTCATATTGCATAGTCATCATGTTAGGAGTTTGGTGAATAAGTGGGGGTAGTTTAAGCTACTGCAGTGACAAGCAAAATCTATGAGAATATGTCCCAACCTTCATGAGCTATTTCATCTTTGTTCCAATATCACCTTATTAAGTATACCGCATCGATAATGAGTGACACATTGATTGATATGCGTCACATACTGTTGCATAACAAGTGCTTTTGAGATGTTACCTCAGTTGGATAATATATGATAAAACATGACCATACAAACATGTTTTCATGTATGTTTTGTGGCATGCTCGAGAACACAACACCTGTGTGAGGAACATTTTATTCAGAGTGATCACCTCAAAACAAAAAAGATTTCCTTCCTTCTTTAGAGTCTATTAAAGCAGGTTTAATATGAATCATTTATAAAATGATTGCTTTTGAGGCCTGATGAAAAACACAGTTTTCAATCGAGGGTGTGTTCTGAAACCCCTAAAAAGTATGTTCATGAGAACAGCCCCAAAAAGTCCTTCCTGTGTTAAATGTAGGTGTCAACTTGATAAAAGATGTAGGAACAGAAAAATGTATGTGCCCTGTACTTTTAGATATTGGTTTGGATATTCAACTGAATAAGGCAGCAGTTTTCTTATCAAAGGCTACCATTTTTTTGTTATAAATTGGTATCAATCAAGTTTTGTTGGTTTTGAACGAGATATTTGATTGGTGTATTTAATGTTATGAATGAAAAGGACTTATTAATGTTTCCATCCACATTTGACAGTACTTTATCACTTGATATTGTAAGGATTGGTAGGTCTTGTCATTATGCCAAGAACTACAAAAAGTTGTATTCATTTCCGCTTCTTGTTTTTCTTATTTCAGTTGGACCTTTGGTCTCTCTCTCTGAGAAATCTCTGGGATAATCTCACAACTTTGGCCAAATTTGTATTTTGTAGGATTTTGATTATGAAATATACTCTCACACATTTGTGGTGATGTTGTTGCCAATTAAATGAGACAGGCACAAAAGTGGTGCATATTATTTGGATAAACAAGTATGTATGCATCTGATAGTACCTTGGTGTGTTCTCTTAGTGTGTGTTGGGAATAACGCTCATAACCTGTGCCTTTAATTTCAAAATGAGTTGTTCTAAAAATGATTTTTATTCAAAGGCACTATCTCTGTGTCTTAAAGGTAATACACATTGTTGCTAGAAGTAAAAAAAGAGTAAAACCATTAATTTTCTTTCCACTTAATGTTGAATACATGGTTTCCCTTATACATGAATAGCTTTTGAAGCTAAATGAAGGAAAATTACATTTATGTGGTCATTGATTATATAGATTCACCCAAAAAACATGTTTTACCCAATTTATTTTACCAACTATTAAACTCTGTGTATTACCTTTACTGAACATAGTTACTCATGCCTGGTTTGTATTTTGTTGAGCACTTTGTGTTCATTTTTGTTATGAAAGTGTTCATTAGTTTCTAAATTTCCTGATGCCATTCACAAGTTGCATCAATGGAAATTGGCCGATGACACTTGAAAATGAAACATTTTCTATTTTAGAGAGTAGGAATTTAAAATCACTATTGTTTGATATGTGAAATTGACATTTGTATGACTTATGGTATCCTTTTTGTACAGTACACTTTATTTCTATCAAAGTTTTTTTCTCATTTTTTTTAAATTCCAGTACAGGACTCTATAAAGGCATTTTATATCATATTCACTATTTTGTGTGGATCAGCTATTTATTAAGATATTGTATTCAAATTTATTGCTTTGTCTGAAAATTGGCTATTTTGAATATAGTCTTTGTAGGTTTAAATGCATTATAAAATGTTTATTTAAATGTAGTTATTTCTAACTATGTTTTGGAATACTTGAATTTGTAAATATTTTGTATATTTCTCTGGCTCTCATATCTCACTTTTGTGATGCAATTTTTTTATTGGGAGAAAAAAAAACGACCAAGAAGAAAAACTTTTTAGGAGTTTAAAAACTGTTTTCTTGTAAAAGTGAAACTGTATTGCTGTTTAGTCCCATGTCTTCCCTTAATGGAGTGGTTTCCAATTCTATGTATTTAGTGGATTAAATGATAAAACTGACACCATGTCTCTTTGTTGTAAAGTGTAAGAGATGCTTGTGTCAAATTATGATACGACTCTGGAAATCGGAATCGATACCATTCACTTTTTTGTAATGTAAGGCACAGTCAGAAAGCTTGTTCTTTAATAGATTTGTTGTCAGAAAACTTAAACGAGTAAACCCTGAACAATAGATAAGCAAAGTTTACACCAAACACCTAGTTGGTGTTTATAGAAGTGTGTTGTTATGATTATGTTTTCAAGAGTGGTCCTAGTTGAACTCTCATGTACGTCATATTCAACACCAAATATTGTTGGTGTAAAGTGCTGAATTTAAATAGCAATGGTCAAGTCTCTACTCTCTGTTGATACTTAAGTGTTTGTTTTAACACCAAGGTCAGAAACAAACACCTTACTCAAAATTGTCCAATGTATCATGTGTTGTTGCATTTCAAGATTACCGGTCAGAGACGTTTTGTTTGTTTTTCTATCTCATGTGTGTAAAATTCACCATTGATGAATTTACATGTGAAGGTGTACATGTCCCCCAACTATGCATTTCTTCAGGTTTTACGTTTAATAGTTCCCTCTGTACCTATCAAAAAGTTCTATATCATAGGTATATTGGTAGAATAAATGCTTCTTCGTTTTTAGGGGAGGGGAAAGGAAGAGGAAATGTGAGAGGCTCAGGAGAGGGGATTCATGTTGGCTGTCATTCTATTTGAGCTTCTATTTATTCAAAATCAGGGTTTCATAACAATATACACAAGCAGGCTGTAAATATGGCCAGTTTAAGCAAGCCTTTTTATTTGCTTCTGATTATTGTAATGACAGATATTTATTCAGCAATGCATGCAATCATAATGGTATACTCTAGCTCATGCAAGATATACCGTGCATATGATATATTGAGGTGAAATGAGAAATTTGCTAATTAAAGAGAATCCCAGGTATATCTAGGAAGCTTAACGGGAGCTCTGAAAGTTTTGTAAAATTGAATTTGAAAATCTATTTATCAATAGATGAACATTAGCTGAAATGAGCAATAGCCAGGGCAGGTTTCACAAAACCAGTTCACCGACATCACATTGAACAGTGTGTGATGTCTATGAACCTGTACTTACGATTGTTTTGTGTAACAATGCACTGATTTCTAAACTGCACAAGATAACACCTGTTTGTACTAATATAAATCATCAAATATGAAATGTGTGTGCATTTCCAAAGCCAATAAACATTGATAGACATCACAAATTAGAATCAGTAGCTTCTATAAAAAGTGTTCTCATTGCTTAGTGAGTCATGTCTAATATACATGCGCTAGTAATCAAAATAATACATTGCTCTTAGTGCCTCATTCATTCCATTAAAAGAGCAAAATCCTTTGTCAATGAGAACAATGCTTAATTGCAAGTCCAGCCACTAGGTTGTCAATGATTTGACTGATAAAAGTAGATGTCATTTATTTTCTCCCCTTTTTTGTCTTTTTTTTTTCCTTGTCTGTATGAGCCACATTTGAATGTGTTTGTATGTTGGATAACATGTCATTGTATAATAAAATATTTTGATATAACAAGAAACAAGTTGATCTTTTGTGATTTATTTTCCTGTATTCAATGGACTATATGTCGAGTGCAGGACCCTCTTGCATAAAAAAGTAGTGAGTAAAAAAAAAAAAAAAATTAAAAATAGATTAAAGATAAAGGTGAGTTCTGGTCATCTGATTGCATTGTGAAAGAAAAGGTGTGGAATGGATCAGAAAAAGTTGATCATGTAGCATGTAGGTATTGGTGTGTACTACAAAGTTCTGGAGTCATCAAAATCATAGTAAATTTGGCCCAGTCTTGGTAATGTAACGAGCACTGTACACAGAAAGACAGTGGCGGATCCAGGGGGGGGGGGGGGGGCCCGGGGGGCCCGGGCCCCCCCCTTGAGAAAAAAATCATGTAAAATCACGTGATTTTTACCTTTTTTTGGGGTTGGGCCCCCCCCCCCTGGCGCTCAAGGGGGGGGTGCAAATTGAAATTTTTTTGAGGATAAAAAAAAAAAAAAATGTGCTCACTACCCCCCCCCCCCCCCCCCCCCCCCCCCCACTGAGCGACTTTTCGGCCGGCGCGATTTTCAAATTTTTGGGAGCAAAAAAAAAAAAAAGTTGGGCCCCCTCCCCTAAGAAATCCTGGATCCGCGCCTGCAGAAAGATATATATGGGACTACACAAATGGTGTCAGGGCTACTAACCTTGATTTCCCAATCTTTCTAGGCTCATTACTGCCAGTATACATTTTCTACCAAAATTGTTTGGCAAATGAAATTTATTTGTAATCTTGAACATTCAGTGTAATTTTCGTTTGATTCTGTGAGAATGCATTTTCTTTTTTTTTAAACCAGAACTCACCTTTATCTTTAAGTCATATAGGTATGCTATATTCAGTGGTTGAAAGTCATTGTGCATTTTTCATAAAGAAAGTCAATATCAAACAGCAAATAAATGCAGATTAAAACATTATGTTAAGCACTATAGAAATTTAGCCCCTAAACACTTCTGCTTTCGAGAAATTGAATAATAAAAATATTACCGGTGCTCCCGGTAAATTTCAAATATTTAAAATGGCACGTAGTAAGGTCATTCCATGGTAGCTGTGACCATGACAATCTCAGAATATGCAGTTCTGATATATAATTCTCAAACGAGAATAGCAAATTTGTCGATTGTAGTAGAGAAATGTTGTTTTAAAGCTAAAGTAATATCAGTCTTGAGAGGGCGCTATACACAACATAGAGATTTCATTTGAGAAGGGTGAATTGTCCACCACACAGAAACAGGGTGTAATAACGGTAATAAAAAAAGAAGGTAAAAACCCTTTATATATTCGCAATTACAGACCAATTACCCTCCTTAATGTGGATTATAAACTTTTGTCTAAAGTGTTGGCGGAAAAAATAAAGAATGTATTGGAAGAGGTGATACATGTAGATCAAGTTGGTTTTTTGCCTGGTAGGAATATAGGAGAAGCGGTGAGAATTATTGACGATGTCATATTTTACACACAGGTATACAAGGTACAGGGTTTTCTAGTAACAGTTGATTTCGAGAAAGCTTTTGACACTGTCTCACACTCATATATGAATTTCTTACTGAAAAAATATGGTTTCGGCCCATATTTTTGTAGATGGATAGAAGTATTGTATAAAAATGTATTTAGTTGTGTCATGAATGGGGGCTTTTCCACAGGCTATTTTGAAATAGGCAGGGGAGTAAGACAAGGAGATCCCTTAAGTCCATATTTATTCTTGTTAATCATAGAAACATTAGCAGTGGTTATTCGCAATGAACAAAAATTAAAAGGTATTTTGATAGGCAATATACAGACGAAGATAGTAATGTATGCGGACGACTGTTCAATTTTTTTGAAAGACACAGAAGATATGAAAATCTTAGAAAAAATATTAGATTCCTTCTCTCACGTATCTGGATTAAAAATTAATAGGGACAAAACACAAATTATGAAGCTTGGTTCTTCTAGTCACAGTAATGAAAATTTGACCGGTATAACATTGGGTAAGATGGTTTCTCTGGTAAAAGTTCTTGGAATATATTTCTCTTTGGATATTAATGTTAAAGAAGAAATGAATTATAAGGAAATACTGAGCAAAATAAAAAGATTGTTAGGGTGGTGGAAGCAACGGGATTTAACACTTTTTGGGAAAATTCAATTGGTTAAAGTTTTTGCAATCTCTAAATTACTATATGTGTCTTCTATAATGTCGGTACCACCAAGTGTTTTCAAAGAAGTTGAAAAGATATGTTTCAATTTTATATGGAATGGACATGATAAGATAAAAAGGAATATTTTATATTTGAATTATGATAAAGGGGGTTTGAAAATGTTGAATTTCAAGTACATGATCTATGCACAGCGTGTAGTGTGGATTAAGAAACTGCTTGGTGGCAATAATGACATGAAATGGAAACAATTTTTCGAATATATATTCAGAACGGTAGGAGGAAAGTTAATATTTTTTTGCAATTATAATCCCAAAACAATCAATATTAAGGCACCCAATCTATACTTGGATTTTTTGAACATCTGGAATTATCTAAAGGAGAAGGAATATATTGTAAAAGAAACACATAATGAAAATCAAATTATCTTTAACAATACTTTTATTGAAGGTAGGATAATTCCTTTTAATGCAAAATTATTTCATGTGAACATTTTTCAAGTTAAACATTTGACCGACGCAGAAGGTGATATGAGATCAGGGGACTATTTCATAAGGAAAGGTCTTAATGTAGACGATCTGTTTTTGCTTAATGATCTATACACCAAATTGCCAGCTGCCTGGAAGATTAAGAGGATTTGCAGAGGGAGAGATGATACTCTTAATGACACTGTTGATCTTTCCAACATTAACTTTATCATTAACAAAACAGTATATTCTTTTGAGTCTGTCTCTTCCAAAATGCTCTATAACATTTTTATTGCTATAATACAAGATGCTTTTGCTTTTAAACATCCAGAGGTAATAGCTTTAAATCTAGATAAGTCGGAAACTACAACATGTTTCTCAATCCCCAGATTTTCCACTCTAGATGGGAAGTTAAGGGAATTTCAGTATAAACTTTTACATAACATCATATTTTGTAATGATAAATTGTATCTTTTTGGTTTAATACGGTCAAATTTATGTTCCTTTTGTAGAAAAGAAGTAGAAACCTATCGTCATATCTTCTTTGAATGTTCTGAAGGGACCAGAATATGGAATGAGATGGGAAACAGTTTAAAGATGTTTCAGTTTCTTAATATGCAATGGATTGATGTGTTGCTTGGTTTCAGAAAAAATATGAAAGATAATATATTGTTAAATCATGTATTGATTATGGTCAAATATATGATTTACAGTAATCGTAAAAATGGAAAGTTCCCAACTAGTAAAGAAATATGTAAGGCTGTAGAGAACTCAAAAAAAGTTGAACATGAAAAAGCAAAATTAAAGGACAAACTGCCAATACATTATCAAAAATGGGAAAATTTTACCCCTTAAGACAGGGGAACTGATTGTATATATATTGTAATTCCTGTTTCTTGTTCACTCACTCACTTTCCCATCAATCCGAACATTTATCTGCTATCGTGTTTGTTTGTTTTTTTATATTTTATATTTATATATTTTTTAAATAACGGTATAGTTACAGACCTCCACTGATACAAGACCCTTATATAGTTAGCATGAAAAATGCACCGTATTAGTATATGTAAATATAACATATTTTGTCATGGGTTATGAAGCAGCACCTTCACCTTATACTTTTTGTTTATAAAAGAAAATCTTTGTTCAGATTGCTTAATTTATATTGAACTAATTAATTTGCATATTATGTTGTAAAAATTGTTCCTTTTTATAATGTTGTATTCAAGTATTACCGTCACCTTCTCCTTTTTTTAAAGGAATTGGGGCACATTCTGTACACTTGTTTGAATGTGTACTATATTAGTTTGGATACTTATGGAAAATATTTTTTAAATATGTCTGTGTTTATAATGTATGAGACAATGTACTACATGTATGTTTATAATGTAAGAACAGTTGTGTTCCTATTCATCATTTTGTATAATTATGAAGATCTGAATAAAGGCAAAAAAGCTTTAAAAAAAAAAAAAAATTATTTATAATTTCATCACTTTATTTCAACTCGATTTCAACCGCGACAACGATCATTGAATATTGTAAAATCGCATAGGCTTCCAATATGTTCATTTGAACCATATTCATGACCCCATACCAAAACTTTGTATTACCTTTAAGAGGCAGGATGTTGTTGGCTAGGTGGAGTGACTTTCATTATGGCTCTTAACAGACTAAACATTTACAAATTCAACATTCCTTATCAATATCAGTGGTAGATTAATGCAATAAATTAACACTTACACAAAGAATGATAACTAACTCAAATGTGTTTCAGCATTTTGCAAGCATTTAATGCTTTTATTTTCATTCAAATCAATATTTGTATAAATAAATAAAAGATTCACAACAAAAAATTTCTACAAACCTGAAAAAGCATTTAAATGAAAAGGCAGTGTCACAAAGACCAAAATATGTCAGTTCCAAAGAAAAAAAAACAGATATACAGCATGACAAAGTGAAGCAAAATGATAAATAAATTTATAGAAAGCATTGTTTTGGCCCCTGAAAATAAAACTGTCCACAAAATATACATGTATATAATTATATCGTAGACATCTTAGACCTTTCACAAAACATAGAGCATAAATTTGTTTTGATCTAGATTTTCATCTAACTATCTAGCCAAATTGCCTACTCTTGTTAAGTGCATTTTACTCTGTGATATGCATAACAATGTGATGTTTGCTACCAACTTTTAAATTCAACATTACACATACATCTCTCTCCTATTTACAAAAGCTAATATAGAGTTTCATCTACTATACAGACACATCAATATATTACAGGTAATAGCAAGATATAATCTATTTCTGTTCAATAACCTACATGTATACAGGCAATCTGCCGGGTAAAATAGTCCCTCCATGTATCATACACAAAGAGTTATATAACACGTACATATACTTCCATACATGCTCAAGGCTTAATGCATCTGTGCTAATCATAATAATTGTTCAGTAACCGAAATAAATGTCTATTGTAGCCCAGGACTTACATGTACCGGTATGGGCCCTGTTGCATAAAACTAACCATTGATGGTAACTACCATGGTAACAGGGCTCAACAGCCAATCAAAATCAAGGTTTCCATGGTAGTTACCATTGTTGGCAAAGTTACCATCAATGGTAAGTTTTGTGCAACGCGCTATGGTCTTCATAAAACACATCTTAGAGACCAAAAGGTATGTCAATTATAACAAACACATGTACATGTATGGCCTAAAAACTTTCTGCTAATTTTTATTACAAAAATTCTGCCATATCAATGAGTGATGATGCTTCATGCACTTTGTATTCAATTAAAATGACAACAATAAAAATGTACACTCTACTATCTTCGGTTTTAAATGCTTGCAGCACAATATTTGATGACTGATGTAAGTTAGGGGCACTAAGTAATATATTGCATACATAAACTGATGCAGTACATTTTACGAAATAACATGGAGTACAATTTTTTAGTTCTAAGTGCAGGAGGCGGTTGTTCAAAGAAAAGAAGAGAAAGTGTTATATCTTTCATGTAATGACACATTTTATGTCAAACAGTAGTTCACGAAGGGCAGTGAACTGCTTTTTGTGAATCCTAAATATGAATATCTTGTGACAAAACTATTCAACGTCAATATGTTTTCCTGGTGCCTACAGTAGTCTGATAAAATGAACATGCTAATTTATTCATCACGTTTTTATGTATTAATTTGTTATTTTTTTACAAAAAAACATTTAGATTTAGTTTGTCACACATAGAAATGCCCATATGATAAGAAACATTTTCACTAATAACTGCATGAATGCACAATGTCCATAAATATCTATGTACTACTGATAATTATACAGTGTTCATATTCATATATGTACCAGAAAATAAGCAATTCATTGAAAAAGCTATTTTCTACAAGACTAGTGTAATACCCAATTGTTTTAGTAGAGTAATCCATAAATATATTGCATGCATAGCACTTTTGATTATTTTGGAAGGTAGAAAAAAATGAATAACAAAGCACACATGTACATTGCATACATGTACAGTGTACATGCTGATGTATCCAATTCTCTACGTTTTTGTTTGTCTATACAATTTCTATTTGAAAGATTCTGCAGAAGGACTAATTAAATCTCACACCACTTAAAGGCAAATTGTAGACTCTTGAGTGCAAATTTCCCCAGTGCTGTACAGAGATTTCTAAAAACCAGTCATTCACAACTTTGAAGAGTACACATTTTATTTATCCTCTTACTTTCTGCAGTTTCTAATGGAAATCTACACAAATACAGACATTTGAGATACATTCAGGAATCTTCACAAGCTACACTGTATCATGAATGATACACTCGCCTCTTTGTGGCTAGTTATTATAGTGATATACATGTAGGTTTTCAGTGGAGGTCGACAACACTGCTACATTGAAGAGAGAGAGGAGAGAGAGAGAGAGAGAGAGAGAAATGGAGGAGGTATTGGGATCACCGTACATGTACCAGGGTTTCAAAAAAGAAATTGAAAACTAGACTAGAATTCACAGAAAGGGGAGAATTGAAAGAGGAACAGTAAAAGGAAAAGAAGGAATGATGGGGAAGAAAGTTCTAGTGTGACAAATACATCATCTATTTTCAAAACAATTCTCAATGGTGCTATGAACAGTTCTACAACACAATCTCCGGTGACAATTGCTGTGCAGTCAATTTCCAATTCGAACCCAATTTCTGACTTCAACCCTAAACCAAACACCATCTTTAATCCTAACTCTAACCCTAAATCTATGTTTTAACCTAACTCTAACCCTAAATCTAAACCCCACCCCAACCCTAAATCTAATCCCAACCCTAACCTAAACCAAACACTATCATTAACCCTAAACCTAACTCTAAATCTAAACCTGAACCCAACTCCATCCCTAAACCTAAGGTAAGACTTCACTGTAGCCTAACACTAATACCCTACACCTCTGTCGAAATCTTGGCGCTAAAGTCCTGAAACAAATCATGTCAGGTAACCACTATGAACAACTTACAAAATACCTGACCCACTACCATCTATGGGGCAGCTTCCTTTATTAAACAAGTGTGGCAAGATTGGCTTCAAACAGATTCAAGGTTATATTCACTTTTAATAGTCAGATGGAAATATATTTACAAAAACAAAATAAGCACAGTTTTAAAATATATGCTGTTAAATTTGGTGGTTATTTTCCTACATGCTCCCAAATAACGATATGCTGTTTCTTTAATACTAGAAATGCCTTAGGTATGTGTGGATACAATTTCAAATCAAAGCAAGGTATATATGAATATGTTACAAATGGTTAGTTTTGGTGATTACATGTAATTTTCATTTGGTTCTTGTTGCTGTCTTAACATGCTACACATAGAATTAAAAAATTGAAGTATGATCTCTAATAAATGACAAATTAAAAAAAAAAGGGTATATCTTTTTTTTGGATCAGTTATGTTATGACAAACTCAAACAGAATATGATTAGCTAATACATATTCAAATGTTAGGTTTTATGAAAAAGAATGCTTACATAGAAATTGGTGGGCGAATATCACATTCATTGGTGCATTTTACTTTAATGTGGTGTGAAAAATTTCTCCTACAATAAGTCTATGAAATTAGGATCGTCATACAGAGAATGCTGATAAATAGAACAGGCAGTGAAGTATACTCTAGAATGGCTAACCCTAACGATGTATATATTACACATGTGCCACAAAGAAATCAAATCAATCACGTATTGAGAAGTTAGCCAAACCTGTTAATACAGTGATCACCTTTACAGTATAAGGTCCACTACATAAAAATCACCTGTTACCATGGACGTGTACAGGTACATCAATGCCTGCACCTGTTCATGCATGGAGCATGTACACTTGTAGATACAGCATACATGTACATACAGCCTACATCATCACTTGCACTAACAAACAAGAAAGTGAACAGATTGCACTCATCAAAGTACCATAAAGAAGCACTCTGTAAAGACCATCTAAATCTCCTTCTGTCTCTAGGTGTCCATTTTATAACCATTTTGTTTATTGATGAAAGTGAATATTGACTATACTTTCAACGACACAGTAGCTTAGATATCAAATGGATCTAGGGATTGTCCAACCGTAGCATAACAAAGGAAGCCAAGTTCACTGCGACATCTTGGAAAGTAGGTTGCTCTGCGATGGTTCATGAAATCATTAGAGAGATCTTTGGATTGCTGATTGGGGAGAGTAGGATTAGAGAAGCAGAGTTCACAACAGATTCAACCATATACTGGATGATTTGAAGCTCTGCAACGGTCAATCAAAAGAGGTTTATGGATTGTCCAGATGAACTGGAGAAGTTGTGTCCACAAGAGTTGCAGAAGCAAGACTGGTTGGTGATTTATGCTCTTCAATGGCTGACTGAACTAGGAAACCAAAGAGGTTTAAGAATATCCACAGTCCGAAGCCTGATTTTCAAGTCAGCACTGAAGGTTACTAGGGCAAGGCTAAGCTCACAACAATGTCATTGACCGCAAGTTCAAGGTTGATGCAGGATTCAAGCAGATAGGAACTGTCCAGTAACCACAGAGCATGCCTTAGGACCAGAGTTGAGTCTACAAGGAATTCAGCAGCACGGGATGACCTGGGACCCGTTTCACAAAACTTTTTTTCAATGACACATGACAAAAGTCAGTGACCAATCTGCTGATAACCAATCAAAAGCAAGGATTTCAGTGGCTTATAACATAAACTGTCATTTGTCACTGATGGCAAGTTTTGTGAAACGCCCCCCCCCCCCTGATGTTCTGTTACCGTTGGATGATTTAGGGATTGTCCATGGCCCACAGCGTGACTGTCCTGTCAGCACTGGACGTTAGAAAGCTGAGCTCACTAGGATGCCAGCGACACTGGATTACTTTATCCCGATGCTCTGCAATTGTTGCTGATGGAACGGCTTGTGTGATATCCGCTGCAGCAAAAGTTTTTTTTTTAAGATGAAAAAATAAAGAAGTGTCAAGCTTAGATGGAAAAGGTCATTGTTGCAGGTACTATTGTTAAAACAGTTATATCTTTTGTATTGGTACAAAAACAAAATTAGATACTATAACAGTTAGATTCTGATATTTAATATCCCTTTGTGCAAATTTGGAGTAATTATCTCTATGTAGAAAGCTATAGCTAATGCCATTTTGGTTCTCAGCTCACAATATAGAGGAAGCAGAGGCAATCTGCATGGTGATCACATTTCAAAATCTAAACATTCCCAGACTAAACCTAGTTTATGAGGCACACTGACAAAACAAAAATATCTAAAGGGCATCAAGACAAACTGTCCAATAGACCATTTCGTAGATACAATCTGCGCATGAGCCGATAAAGGTCATTTGTGATAAAATTGTAAAACCCACCGAGATGAATACGTGCTCATGTTATGTAATCATTATTCATTTGTGCACTGACGGTACATTCTATGATACTAGAGGGCAGACAAAAGCTATTCATGAAGCACATACATGACTTGGGCATTGATTAATCTTAGATACACAAAGTGGGACTTCTCCACGAGTAAAAGATCTGTGGATATTTGGGTTCATTTGTACCATGTGCTAACTACGAACTGGTCTATTGTAAAGGAAGATAGGAATGAACTTTCACCTTGCAGATTGGCTAGTTTGATGGTACAGTCGTACGACCCGCTCATCAGGTAGAAATTGCGTGGGGAGAATCGGAGGGATCTAATGTCTGAGCTGTGAGACTTGAAGGTCTGTAGAGGGCGCCCTCCGTGTATGTCGTAGAGCATGATGGAAGAGTCTTCATGTCCTGATGCAAGGAGTCGACCAGAGGGATCCACGGCTACTGCGGCAGCTCCACTCCCTGCGTGTAAAGACAGAGCGAGAAGGTATATTAAAGGCCATCCGTACTAGTTTGGACAGGGGGGATTAGACCTCCCTGCAAGGTCACTGACAGGTGGTTATCTCATCAAATCAGCTCTCAGTTAAAATAAGAAAAAGGGGATCATGGGGGACCAACAGGCACCGATTAAGCATTGTTTGCTATATACATGGGCAAGTAGCTATAAGTGGGGCTTTAAACAATAACAAATAAATGTCATGAATCAAGACGCTGTGATTCCAACTGGAATGCAAAAATATTATGCAAATAGCATACAAATTGCAATTCTCTTCCATGTTGCTATTCAAAAATTGCTATGCAAATATTGAAAGCTAAGATTTATTGTAGGAAGGGGTTAATACACATAAGCAGATTTGGAGAGGGGGGGGGGGGGGGGGGGGGTGGGAGGGAGAGATGCAAGGCAGCTGCTACCAACCCTGCCCCACTGAGGAGGAAAACAAATAAACAAATGTGGGTTCTATACTTCAGCCCCTAACTCAGTTCTGTCATACTCCAAACTATTACCAATTAAAAAGAGGAAGGTGACAGATAGTGATAACAGCTTGTAGCTGTATTCCTTCACTGTTCATCAATTGATCAAGTGTACATTCTTTTTTTTCATTCCATGTCACCCTCCCCCCTGATTTATAGATCTATCTCCCAAGCCGGTATTCATAAACATGATATATGATGTACCTACCTTCACCGCTGTCTGACCCTGGTGAGCCTATGATTTGGATGCATCGTGGTGTTCTCACGTCCCATAGACGCACTGTGTTATCTTGAGAACCTGACGCCAGCATGTGACCAGACCAGGAAAACAGGGATAGCACATGACCTGAAAAAGGAGAAAAGAAGCTTGGTTACCCTACATGTATGAGTTACAAGCAATGTATAGTTATTATTCAATTAAGGTTTGCTCATTCTTTATAAAACCAGATTAATGTTGGATATTCAACAATTTTACAAACATATAGCCTTGTTCGAAGGTATGCATATATGTATGTATTTAAGCCTGTCTGTACTAGTTTGGCCAGGGCGGATTAGAACTCCCTGCAAGGTCACTGACAGGTGGTTATCTCATCAAATCGGCTCTCAATTAACAGAAGAACAAGGGGATCATGGGGGACCAATGGTCATCGATTAAGCATTGTTTTCTATATAGAGGGAGCAGGTAGCTTCAAGTAGGACAGTGGGGCTTTAACTCTTAAGCTGCCCCTATGCAATTCACCCAGTGCCACAGTGCTAATCCCTATTGTGCCCGCTACTAATCTCCTGTGTGCTAAGTTAATTTAGGGTTGGTTCAAGTGCGTGTAGTTTAAATTGTTACTATGTTTGATCCACTATAACATCTCATCTGTATATTGTATAAAAAAGAATTGTACGTTAAAGTTGTAGGAAATTTAACCCTCTTTCTGTTGATACCAATATCATTTCATGAATCTGTAATTTTGATAAAGTAAATAAGCACTATCAGTGAGTTGTCAAACCAATCCGTTGTCTCATTTCCCGCACACAATCTGAGGGGCCATGATAAAAACTGACAAATTTGATGATAAAATATCGCAATTTTCTCAGGAAAATCCAATGTAACGGTATACGTGAAGCACGCAAAATCAAAACAACAATAAACCCCCTCCACAAATACAGTAAGCATTCATGCGTGCACGCAATGCGCATCGCACAATAGGCATAAACAATTAGCTTGTGTACTTATGCACGAAAATGTGTCCGTGGCACGCGAGCGGATGAGAGTTTATGTGTCCATGGCAAGTCAACAGAAACCCGATTATGTGTGCGTGGCACGCCAGCGCATGCACAGAACAGTGTTCTTGGCACGATAAGAGTTAAGACACATTTGTTCAAAATTGCTTTTGATGATTAACTTACTCTGTTCACATTGATGTATATATAATATGTAGTGTAATTTGTAGGTTTATTTGCACTTTTTTGTTTTTTTTCATATGTAATTGTTTATCAGTCTATTTTGTTTGTTATAGCGCTTAGAGACTTCGGTTGTAAACGCTTTATAAGTAATGTTTTTATTATTATTATTTATGTCAAAGTAACAATATTGCACTTCACGTTTATAAAGACCAAACACTAACCCGTGTGTCCAGCCATGGCGTGCACAGGCTGCCCTTGCTGACAATCTGTCAGATAGATACTGCAGTCACCAGCCCCTGCACTGATCAGGGTGGTCCCGCTAGGACTGTCCTTCTGGAAGACCAGGTCCCGGACTGTTCCATCGTGGAAGGACAGATCAACATCCGGTCCTAGTGATTAGAAAAAGGGAGTTAAAGAGCGGTATAATGAAGAAGGCCTAATCATGAATGCAGCAGGGATCGAGATTAAAGAAAACACAGGATGAGAAAGAGAGTAAGAAACATAGAGAAGATACAGAGCCATATGAAGACGTACAGAGAAAGAGATAGAGAGACAGACAGACATACAGAAACAGAGAATCATGTGCAAAATTGATTCTGATTGATTAAAAGTTATTTAAAAAAAAAAAAGATTAAAACTTGTGTTGCATGTAATTGCAACACTTAAGCATGAGGCCCCAGATACTCACCACTAGCATTGCACTTGTCTGGATCAAAGCGGACCAGCTTGATGAGTTTATCGTTAGATCCAGTAGCGACCAGGTTACCCGTATGACTCCATGCAACACAGTAGATAGAACCTTTGTGATGACGCATTCTCTTGAATAACACCTTGGGCTGCTGTATGCTACCCCCTCCACTGTCAAAACAAACAATATGACTGAGACATGAACAAATACAGTTTATAACATTTTAATTTGGGAAAACTGAACATATTTTTAAAGATCTGTCTGAATAGTGAATACTTTGTTTTAAAAAATGCCTCTAAAGTCCAAAGAACATCATTATATGAGGCTAACTTGGGTTAACATGACATATTATCATTATCATTAAAAATGAATAATATTTCAAAAGCAGCACTGGCTGATGCAGAGATGCCAACCCTATAGGATGGCTGTCAGTAACATTTACCACATTTGTACGTAACAAATGGGGGTCTTTCCGTAACGCAAGACACCGCAGCATAATTTTCGCGGAAAACGTACACAAACACCCAATCACTCTTACTGCATTTCGAACCTACCATTTTTAAGTCCAAAATAAAGATGTGCATAAAAACGTTTTTAAAAATCTGTTTGCAGTCAAAAGATCTCCTCTGGTACTCGCTCTTTTGAGTGAATCCATGATAATATTCAGGAAGAAAACACCTCGTTCAAGCGTCGAACGGAAAATTCGAATCCACAGTCAAATGGCAGAACTCGTATCCTACACACGCACAAGTACACTCAGTACCAGTACCACAGACACACCAGCCCAGGCCGCTAGGCCCGGCGTTCATGAACAACAACACACCGTACATCGCACTTGCAATGCGCCCGCTGAATCACCGAAGTCTTCGCTACTATACTTTGAATTGGTATTGCGGGCGCCGCACGCACGATCATCCACCCCGGCCATGCTCCCTCAAAAATGCACGACCGCACGTAGTATACTAGATCAAAACAGTAATGACGGCGGCCGTGTTGTTTCGGAATTAAACAAGATGGCGGCGGACGGACCATGTGCGCGAAAGTGCCTATCCAGTGTAGTCAAATTCAGTGAACTCATGAGTGAATGCGTGCGACATGCAGCGCTGTGTACGGAGGCTATGTATAAATAGCGGCATTCGCTATAATGTACTTTTATTTATCGTTTCCCCGTAACCTTTTGATTGTTTACCGTAACGCCGTAACAAGAGCATTAAAACCGTAACAAATACGGCGAAACCGTAACGGTTGGCATCTCTGCTGATGTGTTAATGATTTTTTTTTAATGGAAGAGCTAAATGAGCCAAATTCTATGATGCATGTCGTTTCCTGACCTTTAATACAATGAATGCTTCACATGCTATTAAAAAGGTAATTACTTTTTACTTTCATATGAAGACATTACCTGACCTTGTTAAAGAGATTGAAAGGGGGGGGGGGAGAGGGAGTCCACAATTCTATTAGGATATAGGTGTCTAGGTAGTTGTCAGAAGGGAGGGAGAGTGGGAAAAGGGGGCAATTGTACTTTGGAACAGATTTACAGGGATTGGTTGCCCAGGAGGTGATATTGCCGGTGATCTATTACAGAAATCTTTCAAAGCACGCTCAATGCATTTCTTCGGACAGACACTGTGACATACATGTACACCTTTAAAATTCAAATTATTCAATTATAAAT
The DNA here is from genome assembly GCA_035222895.1 of Strongylocentrotus droebachiensis. Taxonomy (NCBI): domain Eukaryota; kingdom Metazoa; phylum Echinodermata; class Echinoidea; order Camarodonta; family Strongylocentrotidae; genus Strongylocentrotus; species Strongylocentrotus droebachiensis. The sequence continues at coordinate 51,833 of JAVYIG010002838.1, read as the reverse complement.
ATTCTCTCTTTTATACCTTGATTCTGGCATTTCTGGATACACACAAATCCGGAGTGTCTTGGAATTGGAACCCACTGCGTAGAAAGAGCCTGTGGGGTCAAAGGTTACAGCTCGGATCGCTTGGACGTCTTCTAGACTACTGATGGCATGGCATGTAGGGTTCCAGATCTTTATGCCCTCCTGAAAGAAATATGTACCCGGGTATATATAAGTTACAAACACTTGTACCTATATTTTGTTGTTGTTAATTGAAATGGGTTAGTGAAACTGACCTGTATTCATAAATGTACAAGCATATCTAAAATATGTTCTTGCATTGATGTTGAGAGATGATGAAATTGAAAGAGAAGATGTACCCATATACTGCATTAGTAAAAAATTATTAAAAAAAAAAAAGTTCCGACATCCCATTAGCCATTCTGAGTACTAAATAAAAACAGGTGCCAGTATTAAGAATAAATACATATGTATAAGGTTAACAATTCTCACACCGGGTAAATGGAAAAACAAACTATTAGTGGATATTTTGTGTCACTGCAACCATAGCCATACATACTATATGCTAGTAAAAATCACCACCACAAGAAATAACATGAGGGAAACATGCACACATTCTACTTTTGAAACTCCTACTAGAGAATATAGAAATGACAAGCATGCATCACATAGAACGAAAGAAACTTGTCCTCTTTTTTTCCTGGAGGATGCAAAACTGATTGATAGATTGAAAATATTCTTCTGCCAGTTATCTATTTACTGACCTACTCAAACAACCAATTACTATGCAAAGTTTTAATTGATCGAACAAAGAATTATGGATTCAGGGACGAATGGGGCATTAGGAATACCTTAGATCCAGAATTGATCACATTGTTATCAAAGAGAGGCTGCTTGGGTGACTGGCGTTGAGCTACAGCAGCAGGAGAACTGTTCCTGATTCTCTGCACTGTATTTGAGGCATCACCCAGCGGCGACCCGGTCGCAAATTGCTGTTGATCAGGTTTCATTTGCTGCTGTTGGGGTATTCGCTGTGGTTGGGAGCGGTACTGGTCCGACCTAGACGTATCATATTGCTGTGGCCTTTGTTGCGCTTGTTGCGGAAACGACGAGTGGTTAGCTCGCGGGGGTTCGAAAACCGGATCCGGATTTGAATAAGTGACATTAGAAACTCTCCGACCAGGACCTGACATTTCTCCAAAGGACGTCTCCAACTGGCGATTGGGTGTCTGAGGACTGGGCGTTCCGCTACTGGTACTCGCATTCCGCTGGCTGTTCCGTGCAGAGTTCCGCTGTTGGAGGATCGGATGCTGGGGTTGGGGTTGGTGAAACGATATGGGTCGGCTCAAGATTGGGGATGCCTCGGGCTCTGGGGTGTGGTTGACCGTGCCGTATGCTACCTTAGGGGTGCTTGACTTCACGGTGGTCGCGGGACGGAGGGTGAAATTGGGAGGTGTGACCTAGGGGTGTTTTATTGAGCCCATAATGACATTTTGAAGGGAAGAGGTGGGACACAAAAGAACAAGGAGAGAAAAGACAAACAGCAAACATTTAACACTACCACCAGAACGTGCCATGCAATCTATAACTACATATATTTATAGGCTTTGAAACAAAATGGATCTCGTATGACTAATTAGCAAGCACAAATATATATATAAAATCATGCACAAAAAATAGTATCCTCTCCCTGTCTCAATCTCTATGGTTAACAGATCACAAGGCTAGCGTGCAATATGAATAGGATCACTCCTAGTCATCACAAAATTGTTGGTCAGTTTCTCTTGTCATAAATCTTAAGGTCTTTGTAAATAACTGAATACTCTTCAAGAAGGCTACATTTGGGTCAAATAATACAAGCCATATATATCTCTTGCATTACATCCCATTGATAGAATTTGAATCCACAGGTGGCTTTTTTAAAAATTTCCTTCTCATTGACTATTACATGTAAACAGTGACTAATTATGAGGGAAAAGGCCTTCAGACCCTCATGTACTTGTATCTATTCTTATGATGATATTTATCTAAGAAGTTTTTTATTTTGTTTACCCTGTAGAAAATGTGAGATAATATTTGTGCATACTGTATGCACATGGCATGGTAAAATGTGAAATCCATACTTTAATCCAAAATTTTACATGAAATTCTCAAGCTCAAGTGACCTTTTTGGCACTTTTTAATTTTGTGCAATTTCGTTAAGCATTTCGGTCAAGGAAAAAGCTCCAAGTAAATTTGATCAATGTCTTTAAACTTGGATGACGATGTGATTACTCTATCCTTCTCACAACATGTGTTTTGATACTGTTCAAGGATACATGATTGCCATGACAATCTGCATGTATATCCATTACCATCATTACTACTCCTGCTAAGAGCTGGATTATGTTGATTTGCTTTCACTGTATGTTGAAGTTAATGTATCCTTGGCTTGGGGTACTGTCAAAAAAAGTGCTAAAAATATCTGTATTCATTGTCAGTGACCTACAGAGTATGACATCACCATTTTGTTTAAAATTCTAATAGTGTTTTCATTTTTAGGTATTATGCTATCATTATAAAATACTGATATATTTCTTTTTTCAATCATTACAATAATTTTAACAGTACCCAGTACCAATATGATCTACTGTAACACTTGATACAGGGAAAAAAATATTTAAAAAATTTGGGGGGCTACTTTTCAAGCTTGCTTGCAATAAAATTACACTCTTTAATTTGTTTTGCATTGAATTCTACGCAAATTTTTTTGGGCTCTTTTATGACTTTTGGGGGCTCTTTTTGGCATTTCAGGGGCTAATTCATCTCGAGCCCCCATGTATTTTTCCCCCCTGACTTGATAAACCTTATAAATATGTTTTGGCTTCTGTTTGTTTTTCTGGATAGGTCATCATTATTGATTTCTTGTTTAATTTGGGAGTAAAAACAGGCAAGACACTACTGATTATATTCTCGTCGACATGATCTGATGTTCAGTACATGTACAGTGTACTGGTATGTACAAAAGTATGTTCCAATTACAGAGCTACTGTTTCAACAACTGTGCAATATCATCAAACAGAGGAAAGGGGATGGGGTGCACTAAATCTAAGGGTATTACACACACAAATATCTACTACATACATGCAGAGATGCCAACCCTATAGGATGGCTGTCAGTAACATTTACCACATTTGTACGTAACAAATGGGGGTCTTTCCGTAACGCAAGACACCGCAGCATAATTTTCGCGGAAAACGTACACAAACACCCAATCACTCTTACTGCATTTCGAACCTACCATTTTTAAGTCCAAAATAAAGATGTGCATAAAAACGTTTTTAAAAATCTGTTTGCAGTCAAAAGATCTCCTCTGGTACTCGCTCTTTTGAGTGAATCCATGATAATATTCAGGAAGAAAACACCTCGTTCAAGCGTCGAACGGAAAATTCGAATCCACAGTCAAATGGCAGAACTCGTATCCTACACACGCACAAGTACACTCAGTACCAGTACCACAGACACACCAGCCCAGGCCGCTAGGCCCGGCGTTCATGAACAACAACACACCGTACATCGCACTTGCAATGCGCCCGCTGAATCACCGAAGTCTTCGCTACTATACTTTGAATTGGTATTGCGGGCGCCGCACGCACGATCATCCACCCCGGCCATGCTCCCTCAAAAATGCACGACCGCACGTAGTATACTAGATCAAAACAGTAATGACGGCGGCCGTGTTGTTTCGGAATTAAACAAGATGGCGGCGGACGGACCATGTGCGCGAAAGTGCCTATCCAGTGTAGTCAAATTCAGTGAACTCATGAGTGAATGCGTGCGACATGCAGCGCTGTGTACGGAGGCTATGTATAAATAGCGGCATTCGCTATAATGTACTTTTATTTATCGTTTCCCCGTAACCTTTTGATTGTTTACTGTAACGCCGTAACAAGAGCATTAAAACCGTAACAAATACGGCGAAACCGTAACGGTTGGCATCTCTGTGTATGGACTATTATATTGAAGGAAGCTAATATTCAAAAACATGTACAAATAAGACATCAAAACATAATCTGTGATAAATAAGGATTAGTGGAGAACTTGAATCAAAGCCTCAACGTGCATCACACTAAATCTGAGAAATCCCTTGGAGTGACCAGTCTAGAGTTGAAATGTGCTTGGTTAATGTGCAACAACTAAAAGTACTACCCGGTACATGTACAGTCAAACCAAATGGCGACCGCCCAAGGGAAATACCAAAAGTGGTCTTTGTAGACAGGTGATCTTTGTAGACAGGTGGTCACTAAAGAAGGTTTGACTGTAGTATGTTAATTAAAATGTGCAATGTGTGCTAAATGAATTAGATCTCATACATTTTATTTCTTACCAAACCTGATACTTGCTGTTGAAAATGGAATGGATGGTTTAGTAATTGGTTATCTGGGTGAACCTATGCTCGTATAAAATGTCTATGAATATGCTTCTACATGCAGCTAAGCATCGGGGCCCATATTCATAAAACGGTTAAAGCTAGTTGTCCTCTAATTACAAACACACAGGTCCGAATTCACAAAGGAGGTTTGTTATTAAACAAACCTAGGTTTGTAAAACCTTGGTTTGAAACGCGTCATATGACGCAAATAAACCGAGGTTTGTCGACAAACCTCCTTTGTGAATTCGGGCCAAGGAGGCTATGCATATACTTGTAGTTAGTTAACGAGGCTTAAATTGGTATGGATATGAGCCCAGTATGCCAGGTGCCCCCAAAATGTTACATGATGTAACAAGGCCTGAAGCTTAGAGATATTAGTTCAACTTCGAATCTTTGTGAAACACCCCCCCCCCCCCACCTGTTCAATATTGCTGATCTGCCCCTCCCTCCCACCCAAGCCTACCTGTCTTGTGTTCGTCCCTGTCAGAGGAGGACTTGTCACTCCATTGCCTTGGGTAGCTCCTTGTACAGCTGGAGCCGTGGCTGGAGGAGCAGTGGCTGGGACTGTACTCCCTCCTCCTCCAATTAGCTCCTCCTCCAGTTGTTTCCTGCGTTGCTCCCTCTCCTGGAGCTCGCGCTGCGCCCTCTCACGGTCCTGACGGAAATCCTCGTAAGCAGCTGCAGAGGAGTTCCTCACCTCGGGTTGCTAATAAGATCAAAATAATAGATTGAATTAAATCAATAATAATAATAATAATAATAATGATAGCTCACATTTATAATGCACCTCATACTTTGTTTCTAGGCGCAGCACATATTATTACCCCGGTCATCGGATTCAGGCTTACCCACAACAAAATGTATGCACATTTTCCACTCCCTTGGGAATTAACCATGAACCTTGGTACATTCTTAACATCAAATAAAGTATGTACATTTTGTGAAATTACATGTACATGTACACCCTGTACATGTACATTCAAGTAACATAACAGTGTAGTCACAAAGGATTACCTCATACATGTAGATCTAGAATTGTTATAAAATGACAGAAAATTGGATACATAAAACTAAAAATAAGTAAATAAAGTTAACTGTTTCAAGTGACATATTCTAAGATTTGGAATAAACAGTAGTACATTTTGCACATTAAAACAAATCCTTAGCTTCTTGTTACCAATATTTCCTTCTCAACTCTACAACATATATTCTTGTACGTGTACATGTATGTACACAAGCTATGGTAAGTCCTGTTAATGTAACACCGTTGAAATAAAAAGATGAGAATGTCGAAATAATCTTTAAAAAAAGAAGGAAAAAAAAAAGAAGAAAAATTATGGCACCTGTCCATATTATGAACAATCAGAATTTACACCAACAAAAAACAAGCAATTTAAGAATAGGATGTTCATCTCTAAAAACATCAAACACCAATACGTATTTCCTTGTTATTTTTTAGTCAGAACAAAACATGACTCACTTTTCCTTGTTTTTGTACAAGTGTGAAACTACAATCGTATAAGGTCAGATCAATACATGAAAATACTCATGGACTAAACACTGACGATGATACCATGTTAATCTATCAAGCACTATTTAAAACAAACATTATAAATACCTGAAAATCAACATTCACTGAGATCTCTAGCTCTCTCATAGTCATACATGTACGTGTCTGTAATGCATGTCTCAAATGATGGTGTATACCGAAAAAAATACACAAAAATTGATATCGATGTATCAAAACACATTCTTGATAAAATCAACTCATTACCACTATCAGGTATGTACATTGTACACAGACATGTTCATGTACATAAACTGTAATTATTAAACATTCATATTCAATTCTAGTGGTCACACACAAAAATAAAGAAAACAAAATAAATGCACAGCTGTTGTACATGTCCATGTATGTTAAACAAGAAAGTCAAATTGTTGATATAGTTTGATATTTGATTTGATTTGCATTCATGAGACAACTGCCACCACAGTCTATTGTTTTCATTAACTTGTAATATGTATATCTTGGAATTTTCCTATACAGTGTACATGCACTGGTAATGTAAATACCAAAGTCAGGTCCATTGCATATTTTCATCCTCAGGTTCTGATCAACTCAAACCAGTGCAACCTAGATGAGTCATGCTCCAGACATCGAGACGGACGGTCGGTCGTGTCTGAGTACAATGATGCGCATTACCTAAGGGCGGAGGAAGGATCCCCCCGTGGTCATCACCTCGTATCACGATCAATATCGGCCCGAATCATTTGATCAGTTGATGTGCCGGCCGGGCCGGGCCAGGTGCCAGTCTGAATTCAATCAACCTAATGCACCATGAACCCTGTATACTAATATTCACCTGCTTGCTGCTGGAATATTGTCAAGTACCCATGTTATTGGCTTCTAGTACAATATGTACAATGTATGTATACAGGCTCTCACACTCATTTACATGTACATGTACATGTACATGTAGGTCTACAATATGGCAGAACATGTCATATCATTAATAGTTTACAGTCATACTTTTTATTAACAGTTTCTTCTGTTACATTTTAAAAAAACAAACCAGTCTAGGGTGTCATGAAAAGTGTTAAATCTGGGATGGGGGGGGGGGGGGGGCATTCATAAAGTACTGGTAGTGTAAATTGTAGGAAATACATATTACATATTACAATGTATACAGTTGCATACACATGTAAACTGCAGATCACTTTAAACATTTTATTTATAAAATATATGAATGGTAAACAACTCAAATTGTGATCTTCAACTGAAGTGTTTTATAGCAGTATAGCCTACAGACAGAATTTGTAAAAGCTAGAGTGTGCATGTACACTGTAGACATAATTAATTTGTTTTTGTTGTTTGAATCATGCTACCATGATGCATATAGGCCTCCAACATAACTATCCTGTACATGATTCATGTATAACGAGGCTCGTTGTTTTTTTACCCAAACTCAAAGAGAAAAAAATGTTCAAATAGCTAAGCCTATTTTCAATTAAAGTATCCATTCAGTATTTTTCGCTTGCAGCATTTTATACTTGTAACAAGATTAGACATTACAAGAAATGTTTCAGTATAAACAAGCTTGGAAATAAAAGTCATATGGTCCATGTTCATACATATCTTCCAGACCGCTTGCCTTGTCCACACATACATATTTACATTCAAAGCATGCCATCTGAATCCAAATTGCTCTTTCACAATGCATTATCTACATCAATCACATCCTGGGACAAATACAAACTGACATGGCATTCAGCGATCTGATGACACCACATTCAAGATATATTATGAAGGCTTCAAGTCTCATGATGGTTTGACAGTTGGACTATAAACAAGTATCACTTAAAAATATCATGAGATGGAGATTTAATCCCCTTCCAATCAGCAAATGGAATGTATAATCATCCCAAGCTCTCAAAAACCATTTCACTATTAAATTGTGCAAATGTATAGAAGGCCCTAACAAAACCAGACATTGAATGTTGTCAACCAAATACTGTACTGAATCAAGGTTTTGAATGAAGGTACTGTACAAACTGTACATGTTACGTCTATCTGCAATAAAACTGCAATGTCTTTAATCTAAATCATAAGGGCACTGGGCAAAAGTAATGTACATGTATGAATGAGTGATGTAAATTTAGTACAGTTGTACATGTACATATGTATACTGGACAGTTGTCGCTTGGTTCGAGTCTCCAAGTTCAAATAATGTACTGTACATGTACATGTACAATTGTAGAAGCCATGAGTGTCTTGCAAAGACAGATGGCCCAATCAATTTTGACAATGTAGAGATTTTCCTCAGTTCTTTATTAAAAGTGCATTCACTCAACTTCAAGATACAGTCAACCTTGCACAAGTCGAAGTCGTGTGTGTCAAATAACAATCATAATGAAAATACCCTGGCCAGCTTGTTATTAGGGAGGACTGCCCCTGTGAATGTACGTACATGTAGACTTAAGACCTATTCAACACAAAGTATACCCCATCGTCATACCGTATTTATAACCATGTCCTATCTTCTTGTAATTTATTCATTATCCAATGTACATAATTATTGCAATTTCATTAATGTTACTTTAGTTATTGTATTTTCATTTTCATTTTTCATTATCATGTTATTGTTATACATTAGTTAAGTAATTCATCCAAATTAAGCGCAATGTTCATTACATGTTTCTTGTTGATCCTTATTACATATTTAGTTTAACCGTAACTTTCATTTTTCATTTGCTTTGTAAAGCGCTAAGAAACTGTATCTGTATACCAGTGCTATATAAATCTTAGATATTATTATTATATATATTGTAGCCCCTGTGAAATAAAAATGTAATTTGATTTGATGTTCATTTATAATGACTTTGAATTTGTATTGGTGCCTCAATTACTGGACTGGGATGAGTTGTTAAGAAAACAAACTCAATTAGACCCAGGATATTTTTGTTATGTGGAGTATCAGTGTAGAAGATACACGTTGTACAGGTGTACATGTACAGTACATGCAGACACGTACAGGTTTCGAGGAAATACATCGTTGTCACATTTGTTTTAGGACGTTCTTGTCTCCCATAGCTTGTCTTTTCAACACAGGATATGAGAGGATGCTACATGTAAGCCTAATTAGATATTTGGAAGAAAAACACTTGCTTCATGTAAATAGTGGATCTAGTTTGAGTAGCATATTTTGAATGAAGCAAGTCAAGCAAATGATCTCCGCCAATGCACAGAGGTGCACCAAGGTCTTTATTCTATCTCAAGATGGGAAATCTGACATTTAGGCCTGAATGCGATTTCAAATGAAAAGAAGAGTATGTCTATTTTAATCTTACATCCATTATTTTATGTATGACATACTGTACAGCTGAGAGAACTACAATTTCATGAAAAATTTGCATCTTAACTACATTCACACTGCACAAAATATATAACTCATGGTTAACTAATAATTATTTGTCCACCTTTCTTAATACAGTTAAATCTAATGCTCCATCTTCAAATACAGTTTAGATTGTACTGTCCCATTTCTTAATGCATAAATTATAATCCCATTCTCAGTACCTCTCATTATCATACTTTATAACGAAAGAAGATTAGAGATGGGCATGAAAAATACAAACATGTTTGTTAAGATGGTAGTTTCTACTGGAACATTCCATTGTCAAATGTCAATACAAACTAAAGGACACAACTTAGAAATTCTGCCAAGGAATCCTGCAAAGCAAATATATGAAGTCTACCCTGGCCTGCACGCAGTATTTATCTCTCATCCTCTTGCTATCTCCATGAAATGGAGAACCCACCCACGCTTCTCTCAGCTCAGGCTGTAAATCTCTAGGACTTTCTTCCAGGGTTAAGATATATATTGAGGGTGACTCATCGCTATGTACATGTATAGTGAAATTTGACACAGTATCCAGACAGTATGGTGAGGTGTATGTATACGAACATGTTTGTAATATATGAAAGGAACATTTTATGCATAGAATATTATTGCAATTTATTATTATTCACATACAATTAAACCCCTCCCCCCCCCCCCCAAGAAAAAAAAGTACAATGTTTTAATATTGACCATCTCACCCATTACAGATGTTCAGCTTTAACAATGTAAATTAAAGATGTTAGACTTTTATAAGTACATACTGTACATGTACATGTGTACAGTGTATGTATTATGTACTTTATGCATTGTAAAACAAATTCTCTCAGACTTAATAGACAGATTTTTCAATTGATTTTTTTTTAAAGGGGGGAAAAGAGAAAAATCTGTGAATAGGTAGTACAATAGTTGAGTTTTCAAATGATGACTGTCTCAAAATATTCATCCCACTATGGAATCTAAAGCAAAAGCATGAAGCAATGTTAAAAATGAAAGGTTTGTAATATTTCAAAATTCACCATCATTGCACACATGCAATAATCAAATTCAAATCACTGTATACCAAAGCAGAGCTCTTGAAAGCCTTATTTTAAGCATCAATACATTAATAAGACCTGATAGTGATAAGGACCTGATAAGGACAGAAAATAAAACAAGTTTTCTTGGTACTACTCCCGGTATATACAGGTAGCTTTACAGAGCACACAAAAGGTGGTGTACATGTAGAACATTGAAGGTGCACAACATCACAAGTTCAACCACATTTAGCACCTGTACTTTAACAACATATTTGCATGGCTCCACTGAAACAAGCCAACAGTGAATCTCGGTGAACTTTAAAATGCACCTGTTGATGACATACTGAAGTATTTCCCCCTCTTTTATTATTAATAGCTTTCTAAATTGCTATGGAACTTTCAAATAGATGCTTTTTACTGTACTTTACATCTAGACTGTACTGTCTTTATTATCTTAAGTATAAACCCCTTTATAAACTTCACTTGTACATGTACATGTATAAGTACATACAGGTACAGTACATGTTCTGTACAGCACATTGTAGCTCTTCTACATGTATACACAATCTCACCACGGAGCAGGGCTTGACACAAACACGTGCCCAGGACACATGGGCGCCTAAATTCTAAGCCTGCCCCCCCCCCACCATGCAATACACACCAATACTTTGCTAGATGATCAACCTTTTCTGATCGATACCACAACGTTTCTTTCACAATGCAATCGCATGACCAGAACTCGACTTCATCTTTAAAAAAAAAAATACATTCTCACAAGAACTCACCTTTGCATTAGCTCCTGTAGAACCTTGGTTGAATCTAGCTGGTATGCTGGGACTAGGGGAAGGGATGCTGATGGAGAATGGGGCCCCTGAGGGCTTCTCTATCCCCTCTTTAAGTGTAGGTAAGGATTCACGGGCTGAGCTGCTACCTACAATGTACAGGATATCATCAAAAGAAAAGATAGTATCTATTATAATTGCCTTTCATTACATGCAGATGATGTTCTTCAATAAAATTGGGGAAGGAGGGTCAAGACACTTTTTTGAAAATATAGCAAGTGAATAAATTTCAAGGGCTCAGCTTGGGTGACTTTTAAATTATGTACCGGTACTCGTAAATGTGAGAATTATGATGGGAATCTATTGGGTTTTGTGTTCATTGTGCAAATTTCATACTTGTTGAAAAAACACAACAGTACCTGTAATTTGGCCTCATAAGAAGCATGCTGTGTCTTTTATTTACAGGCTTTAGACAGGTCAATGAACATGTTTAGGAATCTAGAGAAATGTACAGTATTATATTCTATCTGTCACAATTCCAATGACAAAGGCACAGTGTACACTAGGCAAAGAATTTAGAAACATTCTGGTGGAGGTTCGAATTGGTGTACACATGTACTGTAGTCTTTAGTGCACACAGTTGAGTTAGAGCCCATCTGTACTAGTTTGGCTAGGAGGGATTAGACCACCCATGAAGGTCACTGACAGGTGGCTATCTCATAGACTCAGATCTCCATTAACATGAGAATAAGAGGATCATGGGGTATTGGGGGACCAATGGTCACCGATTACATGTACACTGTAGGCATTGTTTTAGGGAGCAAGTACATGTACCTACAAGTAGTACAGTGGGCCTTTAAGAAGATTTAAGAAGGGAAACACTAACCTGACAGCTGCATGTTGATCAATGACCTAGAGAGCATTCCTGGGTCACCAGTTCCGTTGTCCTCTTTCTTCTTGGCCTGGTTGAGTAAGCTCTCCAGGTTTGGGGTGAGAGATTGCGAGAGAGCTCTAGAGCTTGAAGAGAAGGGCCTCCCCCTGTACAGAGTGGGTGTCGATGGTGATGGAGATGGGTACATTCTGGTCTTGCTACCAGGCGTCGGTGTCATTGGTGTCATAATTTGCTCTGAGAAGGATGTACTTGGCTTAATGATTTTGCTGACTGATATTTGCAAAGATCGCTGCTCGAAGGGCGTGGCGAAGGTGTCAAATGGGAGGCTCTGTAACCATGACAACAAGCTGAGGTCTGCATCATCAGTAGGCGTTCCTGTCATCATGTTGCGTAGGACAATCTGACTGCTCTTAGCATCGCGATTGATTGCCTTCTGCTGGCAGTACTCAACACAGTTTTCAAACAATAGTCCTTTGAGTATGAGCTGAACTAGCCTGTCATTACTGGCAGTGCTTTCGTTCTCTGCTAAAGCTTTGTCCACAGGGAGGAATCTACACACCAGGGGGTATACGGACTGAAAGCACTGAACCCTTGCACTGCTGGGGCTCCAGTCTTTGTACATCTGATGATCAGTCAGTCGGGGTAGCGTCAGTAAGAGGCAGTACCCACTGTACTCCTCTTTACTTGGGCAGTAGGGCTCCAGCTCGCTCAGACAACTCACAACTTCCTCACTGGAGAACTCCACCTGGAGGTGCTGGAAGTCCTCACTCTTCATGCAAAGCATCTCCAGGAACTTGTGCTTGAGGATAAGATATTGGAATGTCTTTGAGTCAAAGCTCTCGATGCTCTGCAGCGGTTGGATGAATTCAAGGACATCATCCCACTGCCCGTCCAAGATCAGCTGTCTCAAGAATAGGGCATCTTCGGAGAAGAGCCCATTGACAATACCGCTCTCCCGCTCTAGAGAACGCATCGACAGATAGAGCTCCCTTGTATGGAGGAAGTCAAGAACCAGCTTGACCACCTCCGTCTCTTTCACCGTAACGTTGACCGGCGAAGGCATCTTCACACCCCTGGGGTCACAACTCACTGATCAAATTAATTTATTCTGTTCCAGTTTAAGGCACCACCCGTATGTTCTCTCGTCAACTTGAATTCACTAGAACATATATTTCCATCTCCCTTCATCAGCCCGATGAATTTGCAACCTGCAGTAGTGATAATGACATTCAAATTCATTAAGATAATGGGAGAGAAAGTAAGAAAAATTCACCACAACACCTGTATTTAAAATAATAATATTGGAATAGGCGCCAATTCAGAATCATACATCCATACTTTGACCCTTAACTCTGTCGTTGAGATACCCTACTAAAACATACCAAAAAAGATAAAAATCTTCAATTGTTAAAATTATGGTCATGATTTAAAAGCTGTCAAGTTTCTTGTCTTTTTTGGAGTATTTTTTCAAAGACTTATAATATACACTTTCTCACAGGATTCACGGCAAACTGCTGCACAATACAATTGCATACAGTACGGACGGTAGGGTGCGGGTGCGCGCACGTGCATGAAGTTAGCGACCGTAATGATAAATTACTCACATGGATTTAATGAGGATCTGAGATTACAGTCGCTAACTTCAGTCACACCCGCAAGCCACTGTCTGTACGCTAGACAGTATGCAATTGTTTTGTGCAGCGGTTTGCCGTGAAACATGTGACAAAGTGTACATTATATCATAAGTCTTCGTTTTGGGGGAAAAAACAGTACTTCAGTTGATACTCGAGTTGATTTTGGTATGTTTTAGTAATCTCCACGCCAGAGTTGCGGGTCAAAGTATGCATGGATATGATTCTGAATTAGCGCCTTGGAATATTCTAATTATTCAATTTCAAGTAGCAACAACTTTGATTGGCACTCTAGTATATATCCATGGCCTCGCATTCTGATCTGGACAAGTTGATAATTTGGACAAATTAAATTAAATTTGCATGCCACGTTTACAATCTTTCAATTTCAAAAGATATGTTGACAAAACGTCTATAAAAGGAAATTTTCTTTGGTAGTGTTAGTTACTTGATCTTGAACTTAAGTCTTGATGCACATTTATAATAAATCAAATAGCAAATGTTACAACTTAGGCAGTTAGGGTAGTCTACAGCTTTCTACATTACTCTTGTCAAAAAATGTTTGGGCAAACTACATTCTACACACATCGTCATCGATGTCGGTCCATTTTTCCCCCCACTTTTGTTTGTTTTTATTTTGTTGTTTTAAATGGTCAATAAATGAAGTAGATCTAGGGATGTTACAAAAAAATTAAATCTCAGA
>JAVYIG010002838.1:0-35000 GCA_035222895.1 Strongylocentrotus droebachiensis | reverse complement strand
TACATGATACTCATACAGATACTGTATAGAACATAGACAATACATAGGAGAACATTGCTCATATGATTTTAAATAGGTTTACAGTTCACAATAAATGTCAGTATGATTATTTACCAATGACCAAGAAAATGGTATTAGCTAAAACGGATGACGTCATAGTTTTAATTTCTGGGCAAGGACAAGGTGTCAATTATAAAAGATACACGGTTATAGTGGTTAATATATTTGCTTTATATTCCAGCATAATTGGGTTGAGAATGAGTTGTTGTCCTTTCCTAATGGGAAATTAATCCTCTAAACTGATGTTTATAAACGAAATAGGAGAAGAAATAGAACCTCTATGAATATTTAACAGGTTAAGATCATTAAAATATGGGGAAAATACATGGGCAATTCGACAATACGCCCTATAACTCATTCATGAATATCTTACTCAGTACTTAATTGTGACTCTCTCCTCCCTCAGAATGTTTATTAATAAGTGTCATTTTAATTAGGAATATACTACATGATACATTTATATTTTAATACTTATAGGTCTAATTATGGGTAATTAATTTCATAAACATATTTTTTATTTATGATGAGTGAGATAAGGCCTATATATAAACTTTCTCTTTCCAATCATGGAAACATTCTAGAAAGGAATAATTATGATACAAAAGTAAAGAAAAAACTATAGTGGTGCCTTGGAGGTGGTTATTTGTTAAAATGGCTCTTGGGGCTAAGTCGTCAATGAAAAAAAATCCAGTAGACTCCATTAATCAAATAAAGTCTGAGAATCTCAATCCATATATTTACAAATAGTTCAAATATTTTGCCGGGAAAGCCAGATATCAAAAATAATATTTTTTTCCTCCAATTTTGGAGTTAGGTCTATATACAAATTATTATCGACCCGATAAATAATATAGGGCCAAATAAAACAAACAAGCATGTTTAGCGTCCAGTTTTTTTGAAAAATAGGAAGGAGGAGGCCCTTTTTTTTTCCTTTCTTTCTTTCAAAATGGCCGCTCAAAATGTCCGCTCGGTACATTTTCCCTGAGAGTCTGGCTATTTTTCAAGATGGCCGCCTGCATTTTTTTGTACAACAATATATAATAAATAATTAACATGTTATTTCTTGGTTAGTAATCATTATAATCAATATATCTATTGCTAAAACGTGAATGTAATTGTAACATTATCAGACAAATGATCTATTGGTCAATAATGGCCGAATGAAAATACAAATCACAAAATTGATGTGCAATGTCATAATTTCCTTAACAAATCATGATAAATGTATCTTCCTGTGAGACGTGTAAAGTAATTCATGAACATGCATGAGATATATCAGTTGGTTCAACCGGGCCTTTTGGTTTTTATTGTTTTCTATTAATCATAGTGGTTTTTATTGGTCATATTGGTTTCTATTAATATGTTGGTCCTATTGGTTTCTATTGGTCCTAGTGGTTTCTATTGGTCCCATTAGGTTCTATTGGTCCTCTTGCATTGGTTTCTATTAATATATTGGTCCTATTGGTTTCTATGGGTCTTATTGGTTTCTATTGGTCCTATTGGTTTCTATTGGTTCTTTTGGTTTCTATTAATATTGGTCCTATTGGTTTCTATTGGTTTATGATGGTTTGAATGGTCTCTAAGGGATCCAATTATATGGGTCCAATAAAAAACCAATAGATTCCCAAAGAAACCATTGGAGACCAAAACAACATTTCTAAAGTCTCTATGGGATTTTCGACCTGGGAATTGTTGTTGATGTAAAAAAATTATAAAAAAATTAAAAAAAAGAAGAAGTGGAGAACAAAACTACAGGGGACCCTTCGACGTGATCATTCCTCAAAAAGGACCTTTTAATAGGGGAGCAGGGGGGTAGCTGGCTCTCGTCATTATGCTATGTCAGGGCAGTGGCCTATTTTCATAGCACTTTAAGTTTAAGTCAGCAGTTTACAAAATAAATGAAAATAACATAAAACCTCACTATTATATCATTAATATCAGTAACTGAAATAAAACATTTACGGGCAATCTTGACAACATCGGACTACAAAAATAACAATAAGTATGCATCCCGAAATCGTCAAATCAGTAAATTGGCATATTTTGTAAATTCATTAACATGCAGAAAGTGTTATAACACCAAGAAGCGAACCAATTAATAGCAGTGAGGCAAAGTGGTCTTGTGGATAAGACTGATCGCTTCACAATGCAATGTACTCGGTTCGACTCCCAGCTTCTCCTTTATACCCCATGTTATTTTTATCATTTTTTTTTCTTCACCAAATTATATTGACTTGTCCATCTCTTTTTATTTAAAAGGGAACACCACCCCCCCCCCCCGCCTCCTCAACAAAGGAGAAAATAACATGTGACACTCTTTCTTTTACAAGCAACTCTCTGAATTAGTTAGAATACGAATTTCGCTGCTGCATCTACTACAATAAGTATCAATATAAAAAAAATGCATGGAGATTAGCAGTGTGACACATTAGTCTAGCGGATAGATAAATGCCTGGTAACTGGAAGGTACAGGGTTCGACTCCAAGCTAGTGCTTTTTTTTTTTAATCTTTGAAAAAGAAAAACTGATGTTAAACATATTTTTATCTCACTCAAAGTCCATTTGTATTGCTATTCTTTTAACTGAGATACATCTGTTGGTTTTTATTGGACCAATTGATTTTTTTTACCGTTTTCTATTGGTCCAAGTGGTTTATATTGGTCCTATTGGGTTCTATTGGTCTTATTGGTTTCTATTAAAATTAATATTAATATTTTTATTAATATTTTATTAATATTTTGGTCAGGTCGTCAGCTAGCTGGCGGTCGTCAGCGTAGCTGGCGGTCGTCAGCGTAGCCTGCGGCCGATAGCTTTAGCCACAAAGCCATGTCCATTTTTTAAAACTGGATTCAAGAGCCTCTTATTGCCAGGTTTACAACGTTTTTGTACATTTTCAATCATGATTTCCTCCATTTATTCACTCTCTACGGTCCCGTTCTACCCTTTTCCAGTCTGTAAACAACCTTGCAACATGAAAACAATGATGAACAGGGTTTTACTTCTCCTATAAATTTAATAAAAACGCCCTAATCTTGCAAGAGGTGATACAAAGGGCCTTTAACGTTTAAGTCTTTTGAAAGCATTCCCCCACCTCGCCTATAGCTTTATACCCGAGCAGATTCATAAAGTACTCAACAACAAAGACCACAGTCTTGGGTAAAGAGGTCCATTATTTGTTTGTTCATTTAGTTAGTTGTTTTATCTGACAGTGTACTATTAGATATGTATTGGATGCTCTGTTTCAAATACAGTCAATTAGACTGCCGAGCAATGAATTATCTCCTGCTTCTTGTCCTAAAACTATATCTTATTGGTTTTTTAAACGGTATTATTTGAATTTCCATTTTCAAGCATTATTTTTAACTGTCCCGAAATTGCTTTCCTTTCTTGAAATGAGACTACAGCCCCATTTATTCTAGTCAGGAATTCATCAATTGATGCAATGTCAGAAAGAGCTGAATAATTTGTTACGTAACTATTCAAACATTGCAGGTGCAAGCTATTGAAAACAAAAATCAAATAGCCAAGCTTCCCTATTCATTGGTGCCCTGTTATAGAATTCGTAGCATATACTGAATTGAATAGATCCGTGTTCTATTCATTATGCTATGTCAGGGCAGTGGCCTATCGTCATATCACTTGAAGTTTAATTCAGCAGTTTACAAAATAAATGAAAATAACATAAAACCTCACTATTATATCATTAATATCAGTAACTGAAATAAAACATTTACGGGCAATCTTGACAACATCGGACTACAAAAATAACAATAAGTATGCATCCCGAAATCGTCAAATCAGTAAATTGGCATATTTTGTAAATTCATTAACATGCAGAAAGTGTTATAACACCAAGAAGCGAACCAATTAATAGCAGTGAGGCAAAGTGGTCTTGTGGATAAGACTGATCGCTTCACAATGCAATGTACTCGGTTCGACTCCCAGCTTCTCCTTTATACCCCATGTTATTTTTATCATTTTTTTTTCTTCACCAAATTATATTGACTTGTCCATCTCTTTTTATTTAAAAGGGAACACCACCCCCCCCCCCGCCTCCTCAACAAAGGAGAAAATAACATGTGACACTCTTTCTTTTACAAGCAACTCTCTGAATTAGTTAGAATACGAATTTCGCTGCTGCATCTACTACAATAAGTATCAATATAAAAAAAATGCATGGAGATTAGCAGTGTGACACATTAGTCTAGCGGATAGATAAATGCCTGGTAACTGGAAGGTACAGGGTTCGACTCCAAGCTAGTGCTTTTTTTTTTTAATCTTTGAAAAAGAAAAACTGATGTTAAACATATTTTTATCTCACTCAAAGTCCATTTTTATTGCTATTCTTTTAACTGAGATACATCTGTTGGCTTTTATTGGACCAATTGATTTTTTTACCGTTTTCTATTGGTCCAAGTGGTTTATATTGGTCCTATTGGGTTCTATTGGTCTTATTGGTTTCTATTAAAATTAATATTAATATTTTTATTAATATTTTATTAATATTTTGGTCAGGTCGTCAGCTAGCTGGCGGTCGTCAGCGTAGCCTGCGGCCGGTAGCTTTAGCCACAAAGCCATGTCCATTTTTTAAAACTGGATTCAAGAGCCTCTTATTGCCAGGTTTACAACGTTTTTGTACATTTTCAATCATGATTTCCTCCATTTATTCACTCTCTACGGTCCCGTTCTACCCTTTTCCAGTCTGTAAACAACCTTGCAACATGAAAACAATGATGAACAGGGTTTTACTTCTCCTATAAATTTAATAAAAACGCCCTAATCTTGCAAGAGGTGATACAAAGGGCCTTTAACGTTTAAGTCTTTTGAAAGCATTCCCCCACCTCGATCGCCTATAGCTTTATACCCGAGCAGATTCATAAAGTACTCAACAACAAAGACCACAGTCTTGGGTAAAGAGGTCCATTATTTGTTTGTTCATTTAGTTAGTTGTTTTATCTGACAGTGTACTATTAGATATGTATTGGATGCTCTGTTTCAAATACAGTCAATTAGACTGCCGAGCAATGAATTATCTCCTGCTTCTTGTCCTAAAACTATATCTTATTGGTTTTTTAAACGGTATTATTTGAATTTCCATTTTCAAGCATTATTTTTAACTGTCCCGAAATTGCTTTCCTTTCTTGAAATGAGACTACAGCCCCATTTATTCTAGTCAGGAATTCATCAATTGATGCAATGTCAGAAAGAGCTGAATAATTTGTTACGTAACTATTCAAACATTGCAGGTGCAAGCTATTGAAAACAAAAATCAAATAGCCAAGCTTCCCTATTCATTGGTGCCCTGTTATAGAATTCGTAGCATATACTGAATTGAATAGATCCGTGTTCTATTCATTATGCTATATGTCAGGGCAGTGGCCTATCGTCATAGCACTTTAAGTTTAAGTCAGCAGTTTACAAAATAAATGAAAATAACATAAAACCTCACTATTATATCATTAATATCAGTAACTGAAATAAAACATTTACGGGCAATCTTGACAACATCGGACTACAAAAATAACAATAAGTATGCATCCCGAAATCGTCAAATCAGTAAATTGGCATATTTTGTAAATTCATTAACATGCAGAAAGTGTTATAACACCAAGAAGCGAACCAATTAATAGCAGTGAGGCAAAGTGGTCTTGTGGATAAGACTGATCGCTTCACAATGCAATGTACTCGGTTCGACTCCCAGCTTCTCCTTTATACCCCATGTTATTTTTATCATTTTTTTTTCTTCACCAAATTATATTGACTTGTCCATCTCTTTTTATTTAAAAGGGAACACCACCCCCCCCGCCTCCTCAACAAAGGAGAAAATAACATGTGACACTCTTTCTTTTACAAGCAACTCTCTGAATTAGTTAGAATACGAATTTCGCTGCTGCATCTACTACAATAAGTATCAATATAAAAAAAATGCATGGAGATTAGCAGTGTGACACATTAGTCTAGCGGATAGATAAATGCCTGGTAACTGGAAGGTACAGGGTTCGACTCCAAGCTAGTGCTTTTTTTTTTTAATCTTTGAAAAAGAAAAACTGATGTTAAACATATTTTTATCTCACTCAAAGTCCATTTGTATTGCTATTCTTTTAACTGAGATACATCTGTTGGTTTTTATTGGACCAATTGATTTTTTTTACCGTTTTCTATTGGTCCAAGTGGTTTATATTGGTCCTATTGGGTTCTATTGGTCTTATTGGTTTCTATTAAAATTAATATTAATATTTTTATTAATATTTTATTAATATTTTGGTCAGGTCGTCAGCTAGCTGGCGGTCGTCAGCGTAGCTGGCGGTCGTCAGCGTAGCCTGCGGCCGATAGCTTTAGCCACAAAGCCATGTCCATTTTTTAAAACTGGATTCAAGAGCCTCTTATTGCCAGGTTTACAACGTTTTTGTACATTTTCAATCATGATTTCCTCCATTTATTCACTCTCTACGGTCCCGTTCTACCCTTTTCCAGTCTGTAAACAACCTTGCAACATGAAAACAATGATGAACAGGGTTTTACTTCTCCTATAAATTTAATAAAAACGCCCTAATCTTGCAAGAGGTGATACAAAGGGCCTTTAACGTTTAAGTCTTTTGAAAGCATTCCCCCACCTCGCCTATAGCTTTATACCCGAGCAGATTCATAAAGTACTCAACAACAAAGACCACAGTCTTGGGTAAAGAGGTCCATTATTTGTTTGTTCATTTAGTTAGTTGTTTTATCTGACAGTGTACTATTAGATATGTATTGGATGCTCTGTTTCAAATACAGTCAATTAGACTGCCGAGCAATGAATTATCTCCTGCTTCTTGTCCTAAAACTATATCTTATTGGTTTTTTAAACGGTATTATTTGAATTTCCATTTTCAAGCATTATTTTTAACTGTCCCGAAATTGCTTTCCTTTCTTGAAATGAGACTACAGCCCCATTTATTCTAGTCAGGAATTCATCAATTGATGCAATGTCAGAAAGAGCTGAATAATTTGTTACGTAACTATTCAAACATTGCAGGTGCAAGCTATTGAAAACAAAAATCAAATAGCCAAGCTTCCCTATTCATTGGTGCCCTGTTATAGAATTCGTAGCATATACTGAATTGAATAGATCCGTGTTCTATTCATTATGCTATATGTCAGGGCAGTGGCCTATCGTCATATCACTTGAAGTTTAATTCAGCAGTTTACAAAATAAATGAAAATAACATAAAACCTCACTATTATATCATTAATATCAGTAACTGAAATAAAACATTTACGGGCAATCTTGACAACATCGGACTACAAAAATAACAATAAATATGCATCCCGAAATCGTCAAATCAGTAAATTGGCATATTTTGTAAATTCATTAACATGCAGAAAGTGTTATAACACCAAGAAGCGAACCAATTAATAGCTGTTAGGCAAAGTGGTCTTGTGGATAAGACTGATCGCTTCACAATGCAATGTACTCGGTTCGACTCCCAGCTTCTCCTTTATACCCCATGTTATTTTTATCATTTTTTTTTTCTTCACCAAATTATATTGACTTGTCCATCTCTTTTTATTTAAAAGGGAACACCACCCCCCCCGCCTCCTCAACAAAGGAGAAAATAACATGTGACACTCTTTCTTTTACAAGCAACTCTCTGAATTAGTTAGAATACGAATTTCGCTGCTGCATCTACTACAATAAGTATCAATATAAAAAAAATGCATGGAGATTAGCAGTGTGACACATTAGTCTAGCGGATAGATAAATGCCTGGTAACTGGAAGGTACAGGGTTCGACTCCAAGCTAGTGCTTTTTTTTTTTAATCTTTGAAAAAGAAAAACTGATGTTAAACATATTTTTATCTCACTCAAAGTCCATTTTTATTGCTATTCTTTTAACTGAGATACATCTGTTGGCTTTTATTGGACCAATTGATTTTTTTTACCGTTTTCTATTGGTCCAAGTGGTTTATATTGGTCCTATTGGGTTCTATTGGTCTTATTGGTTTCTATTAAAATTAATATTAATATTTTTATTAATATTTTATTAATATTTTGGTCAGGTCGTCAGCTAGCTGGCGGTCGTCAGCGTAGCCTGCGGCCGGTAGCTTTAGCCACAAAGCCATGTCCATTTTTTAAAACTGGATTCAAGAGCCTCTTATTGCCAGGTTTACAACGTTTTTGTACATTTTCAATCATGATTTCCTCCATTTATTCACTCTCTACGGTCCCGTTCTACCCTTTTCCAGTCTGTAAACAACCTTGCAACATGAAAACAATGATGAACAGGGTTTTACTTCTCCTATAAATTTAATAAAAACGCCCTAATCTTGCAAGAGGTGATACAAAGGGCCTTTAACGTTTAAGTCTTTTGAAAGCATTCCCCCACCTCGATCGCCTATAGCTTTATACCCGAGCAGATTCATAAAGTACTCAACAACAAAGACCACAGTCTTGGGTAAAGAGGTCCATTATTTGTTTGTTCATTTAGTTAGTTGTTTTATCTGACAGTGTACTATTAGATATGTATTGGATGCTCTGTTTCAAATACAGTCAATTAGACTGCCGAGCAATGAATTATCTCCTGCTTCTTGTCCTAAAACTATATCTTATTGGTTTTTTAAACGGTATTATTTGAATTTCCATTTTCAAGCATTATTTTTAACTGTCCCGAAATTGCTTTCCTTTCTTGAAATGAGACTACAGCCCCATTTATTCTAGTCAGGAATTCATCAATTGATGCAATGTCAGAAAGAGCTGAATAATTTGTTACGTAACTATTCAAACATTGCAGGTGCAAGCTATTGAAAACAAAAATCAAATAGCCAAGCTTCCCTATTCATTGGTGCCCTGTTATAGAATTCGTAGCATATACTGAATTGAATAGATCCGTGTTCTATTCATTATGCTATATGTCAGGGCAGTGGCCTATCGTCATAGCACTTTAAGTTTAAGTCAGCAGTTTACAAAATAAATGAAAATAACATAAAACCTCACTATTATATCATTAATATCAGTAACTGAAATAAAACATTTACGGGCAATCTTGACAACATCGGACTACAAAAATAACAATAAGTATGCATCCCGAAATCGTCAAATCAGTAAATTGGCATATTTTGTAAATTCATTAACATGCAGAAAGTGTTATAACACCAAGAAGCGAACCAATTAATAGCAGTGAGGCAAAGTGGTCTTGTGGATAAGACTGATCGCTTCACAATGCAATGTACTCGGTTCGACTCCCAGCTTCTCCTTTATACCCCATGTTATTTTTATCATTTTTTTTTCTTCACCAAATTATATTGACTTGTCCATCTCTTTTTATTTAAAAGGGAACACCACCCCCCCCGCCTCCTCAACAAAGGAGAAAATAACATGTGACACTCTTTCTTTTACAAGCAACTCTCTGAATTAGTTAGAATACGAATTTCGCTGCTGCATCTACTACAATAAGTATCAATATAAAAAAAATGCATGGAGATTAGCAGTGTGACACATTAGTCTAGCGGATAGATAAATGCCTGGTAACTGGAAGGTACAGGGTTCGACTCCAAGCTAGTGCTTTTTTTTTTTAATCTTTGAAAAAGAAAAACTGATGTTAAACATATTTTTATCTCACTCAAAGTCCATTTGTATTGCTATTCTTTTAACTGAGATACATCTGTTGGTTTTTATTGGACCAATTGATTTTTTTTACCGTTTTCTATTGGTCCAAGTGGTTTATATTGGTCCTATTGGGTTCTATTGGTCTTATTGGTTTCTATTAAAATTAATATTAATATTTTTATTAATATTTTATTAATATTTTGGTCAGGTCGTCAGCTAGCTGGCGGTCGTCAGCGTAGCTGGCGGTCGTCAGCGTAGCCTGCGGCCGATAGCTTTAGCCACAAAGCCATGTCCATTTTTTAAAACTGGATTCAAGAGCCTCTTATTGCCAGGTTTACAACGTTTTTGTACATTTTCAATCATGATTTCCTCCATTTATTCACTCTCTACGGTCCCGTTCTACCCTTTTCCAGTCTGTAAACAACCTTGCAACATGAAAACAATGATGAACAGGGTTTTACTTCTCCTATAAATTTAATAAAAACGCCCTAATCTTGCAAGAGGTGATACAAAGGGCCTTTAACGTTTAAGTCTTTTGAAAGCATTCCCCCACCTCGCCTATAGCTTTATACCCGAGCAGATTCATAAAGTACTCAACAACAAAGACCACAGTCTTGGGTAAAGAGGTCCATTATTTGTTTGTTCATTTAGTTAGTTGTTTTATCTGACAGTGTACTATTAGATATGTATTGGATGCTCTGTTTCAAATACAGTCAATTAGACTGCCGAGCAATGAATTATCTCCTGCTTCTTGTCCTAAAACTATATCTTATTGGTTTTTTAAACGGTATTATTTGAATTTCCATTTTCAAGCATTATTTTTAACTGTCCCGAAATTGCTTTCCTTTCTTGAAATGAGACTACAGCCCCATTTATTCTAGTCAGGAATTCATCAATTGATGCAATGTCAGAAAGAGCTGAATAATTTGTTACGTAACTATTCAAACATTGCAGGTGCAAGCTATTGAAAACAAAAATCAAATAGCCAAGCTTCCCTATTCATTGGTGCCCTGTTATAGAATTCGTAGCATATACTGAATTGAATAGATCCGTGTTCTATTCATTATGCTATATGTCAGGGCAGTGGCCTATCGTCATATCACTTGAAGTTTAATTCAGCAGTTTACAAAATAAATGAAAATAACATAAAACCTCACTATTATATCATTAATATCAGTAACTGAAATAAAACATTTACGGGCAATCTTGACAACATCGGACTACAAAAATAACAATAAATATGCATCCCGAAATCGTCAAATCAGTAAATTGGCATATTTTGTAAATTCATTAACATGCAGAAAGTGTTATAACACCAAGAAGCGAACCAATTAATAGCTGTTAGGCAAAGTGGTCTTGTGGATAAGACTGATCGCTTCACAATGCAATGTACTCGGTTCGACTCCCAGCTTCTCCTTTATACCCCATGTTATTTTTATCATTTTTTTTTTCTTCACCAAATTATATTGACTTGTCCATCTCTTTTTATTTAAAAGGGAACACCACCCCCCCCGCCTCCTCAACAAAGGAGAAAATAACATGTGACACTCTTTCTTTTACAAGCAACTCTCTGAATTAGTTAGAATACGAATTTCGCTGCTGCATCTACTACAATAAGTATCAATATAAAAAAAATGCATGGAGATTAGCAGTGTGACACATTAGTCTAGCGGATAGATAAATGCCTGGTAACTGGAAGGTACAGGGTTCGACTCCAAGCTAGTGCTTTTTTTTTTTAATCTTTGAAAAAGAAAAACTGATGTTAAACATATTTTTATCTCACTCAAAGTCCATTTTTATTGCTATTCTTTTAACTGAGATACATCTGTTGGCTTTTATTGGACCAATTGATTTTTTTTACCGTTTTCTATTGGTCCAAGTGGTTTATATTGGTCCTATTGGGTTCTATTGGTCTTATTGGTTTCTATTAAAATTAATATTAATATTTTTATTAATATTTTATTAATATTTTGGTCAGGTCGTCAGCTAGCTGGCGGTCGTCAGCGTAGCCTGCGGCCGGTAGCTTTAGCCACAAAGCCATGTCCATTTTTTAAAACTGGATTCAAGAGCCTCTTATTGCCAGGTTTACAACGTTTTTGTACATTTTCAATCATGATTTCCTCCATTTATTCACTCTCTACGGTCCCGTTCTACCCTTTTCCAGTCTGTAAACAACCTTGCAACATGAAAACAATGATGAACAGGGTTTTACTTCTCCTATAAATTTAATAAAAACGCCCTAATCTTGCAAGAGGTGATACAAAGGGCCTTTAACGTTTAAGTCTTTTGAAAGCATTCCCCCACCTCGATCGCCTATAGCTTTATACCCGAGCAGATTCATAAAGTACTCAACAACAAAGACCACAGTCTTGGGTAAAGAGGTCCATTATTTGTTTGTTCATTTAGTTAGTTGTTTTATCTGACAGTGTACTATTAGATATGTATTGGATGCTCTGTTTCAAATACAGTCAATTAGACTGCCGAGCAATGAATTATCTCCTGCTTCTTGTCCTAAAACTATATCTTATTGGTTTTTTAAACGGTATTATTTGAATTTCCATTTTCAAGCATTATTTTTAACTGTCCCGAAATTGCTTTCCTTTCTTGAAATGAGACTACAGCCCCATTTATTCTAGTCAGGAATTCATCAATTGATGCAATGTCAGAAAGAGCTGAATAATTTGTTACGTAACTATTCAAACATTGCAGGTGCAAGCTATTGAAAACAAAAATCAAATAGCCAAGCTTCCCTATTCATTGGTGCCCTGTTATAGAATTCGTAGCATATACTGAATTGAATAGATCCGTGTTCTATTCATTATGCTATATGTCAGGGCAGTGGCCTATCGTCATATCACTTGAAGTTTAATTCAGCAGTTTACAAAATAAATGAAAATAACATAAAACCTCACTATTATATCATTAATATCAGTAACTGAAATAAAACATTTACGGGCAATCTTGACAACATCGGACTACAAAAATAACAATAAGTATGCATCCCGAAATCGTCAAATCAGTAAATTGGCATATTTTGTAAATTCATTAACATGCAGAAAGTGTTATAACACCAAGAAGCGAACCAATTAATAGCTGTTAGGCAAAGTGGTCTTGTGGATAAGACTGATCGCTTCACAATGCAATGTACTCGGTTCGACTCCCAGCTTCTCCTTTATACCCCATGTTATTTTTATCATTTTTTTTTTCTTCACCAAATTATATTGACTTGTCCATCTCTTTTTATTTAAAAGGGAACACCACCCCCCCCCGCCTCCTCAACAAAGGAGAAAATAACATGTGACACTCTTTCTTTTACAAGCAACTCTCTGAATTAGTTAGAATACGAATTTCGCTGCTGCATCTACTACAATAAGTATCAATATAAAAAAAATGCATGGAGATTAGCAGTGTGACACATTAGTCTAGCGGATAGATAAATGCCTGGTAACTGGAAGGTACAGGGTTCGACTCCAAGCTAGTGCTTTTTTTTTTTAATCTTTGAAAAAGAAAAACTGATGTTAAACATATTTTTATCTCAATCAAAGTCCATTTTTATTGCTATTCTTTTAACTGAGATACATCTGTTGGCTTTTATTGGACCAATTGATTTTTTTTACCGTTTTCTATTGGTCCAAGTGGTTTATATTGGTCCTATTGGGTTCTATTGGTCTTATTGGTTTCTATTAAAATTAATATTAATATTTTTATTAATATTTTATTAATATTTTGGTCAGGTCGTCAGCTAGCTGGCGGTCGTCAGCTAGCTAGCGTAGCCTGCGGCCGGTAGCTTTAGCCACAAAGCCATGTCCATTTTTTAAAACTGGATTCAAGAGCCTCTTATTGCCAGGTTTACAACGTTTTTGTACATTTTCAATCATGATTTCCTCCATTTATTCACTCTCTACGGTCCCGTTCTACCCTTTTCCAGTCTGTAAACAACCTTGCAACATGAAAACAATGATGAACAGGGTTTTACTTCTCCTATAAATTTAATAAAAACGCCCTAATCTTGCAAGAGGTGATACAAAGGGCCTTTAACGTTTAAGTCTTTTGAAAGCATTCCCCCACCTCGATCGCCTATAGCTTTATACCCGAGCAGATTCATAAAGTACTCAACAACAAAGACCACAGTCTTGGGTAAAGAGGTCCATTATTTGTTTGTTCATTTAGTTAGTTGTTTTATCTGACAGTGTACTATTAGATATGTATTGGATGCTCTGTTTCAAATACAGTCAATTAGACTGCCGAGCAATGAATTATCTCCTGCTTCTTGTCCTAAAACTATATCTTATTGGTTTTTTAAACGGTATTATTTGAATTTCCATTTTCAAGCATTATTTTTAACTGTCCCGAAATTGCTTTCCTTTCTTGAAATGAGACTACAGCCCCATTTATTCTAGTCAGGAATTCATCAATTGATGCAATGTCAGAAAGAGCTGAATAATTTGTTACGTAACTATTCAAACATTGCAGGTGCAAGCTATTGAAAACAAAAATCAAATAGCCAAGCTTCCCTATTCATTGGTGCCCTGTTATAGAATTCGTAGCATATACTGAATTGAATAGATCCGTGTTCTATTCATTATGCTATATGTCAGGGCAGTGGCCTATCGTCATATCACTTGAAGTTTAATTCAGCAGTTTACAAAATAAATGAAAATAACATAAAACCTCACTATTATATCATTAATATCAGTAACTGAAATAAAACATTTACGGGCAATCTTGACAACATCGGACTACAAAAATAACAATAAGTATGCATCCCGAAATCGTCAAATCAGTAAATTGGCATATTTTGTAAATTCATTAACATGCAGAAAGTGTTATAACACCAAGAAGCGAACCAATTAATAGCTGTTAGGCAAAGTGGTCTTGTGGATAAGACTGATCGCTTCACAATGCAATGTACTCGGTTCGACTCCCAGCTTCTCCTTTATACCCCATGTTATTTTTATCATTTTTTTTTTCTTCACCAAATTATATTGACTTGTCCATCTCTTTTTATTTAAAAGGGAACACCACCCCCCCCCCGCCTCCTCAACAAAGGAGAAAATAACATGTGACACTCTTTCTTTTACAAGCAACTCTCTGAATTAGTTAGAATACGAATTTCGCTGCTGCATCTACTACAATAAGTATCAATATAAAAAAAATGCATGGAGATTAGCAGTGTGACACATTAGTCTAGCGGATAGATAAATGCCTGGTAACTGGAAGGTACAGGGTTCGACTCCAAGCTAGTGCTTTTTTTTTTTAATCTTTGAAAAAGAAAAACTGATGTTAAACATATTTTTATCTCACTCAAAGTCCATTTTTATTGCTATTCTTTTAACTGAGATACATCTGTTGGCTTTTATTGGACCAATTGATTTTTTTTACCGTTTTCTATTGGTCCAAGTGGTTTATATTGGTCCTATTGGGTTCTATTGGTCTTATTGGTTTCTATTAAAATTAATATTAATATTTTTATTAATATTTTATTAATATTTTGGTCAGGTCGTCAGCTAGCTGGCGGTCGTCAGCTAGCTGACGGCCTGCGGCCGGTAGCTTTAGCCACAAAGCCATGTCCATTTTTTAAAACTGGATTCAAGAGCCTCTTATTGCCAGGTTTACAACGTTTTTGTACATTTTCAATCATGATTTCCTCCATTTATTCACTCTCTATACGGTCCCGTTCTACCCTTTTCCAGTCTGTAAACAACCTTGCAACATGAAAACAATGATGAACAGGGTTTTACTTCTCCTATAAATTTAATAAAAACGCCCTAATCTTGCAAGAGGTGATACAAAGGGCCTTTAACGTTTAAGTCTTTTGAAAGCATTCCCCCACCTCGATCGCCTATAGCTTTATACCCGAGCAGATTCATAAAGTACTCAACAACAAAGACCACAGTCTTGGGTAAAGAGGTCCATTATTTGTTTGTTCATTTAGTTAGTTGTTTTATCTGACAGTGTACTATTAGATATGTATTGGATGCTCTGTTTCAAATACAGTCAATTAGACTGCCGAGCAATGAATTATCTCCTGCTTCTTGTCCTAAAACTATATCTTATTGGTTTTTTAAACGGTATTATTTGAATTTCCATTTTCAAGCATTATTTTTAACTGTCCCGAAATTGCTTTCCTTTCTTGAAATGAGACTACAGCCCCATTTATTCTAGTCAGGAATTCATCAATTGATGCAATGTCAGAAAGAGCTGAATAATTTGTTACGTAACTATTCAAACATTGCAGGTGCAAGCTATTGAAAACAAAAATCAAATAGCCAAGCTTCCCTATTCATTGGTGCCCTGTTATAGAATTCGTAGCATATACTGAATTGAATAGATCCGTGTTCTATTCATTATGCTATATGTCAGGGCAGTGGCCTATCGTCATATCACTTGAAGTTTAATTCAGCAGTTTACAAAATAAATGAAAATAACATAAAACCTCACTATTATATCATTAATATCAGTAACTGAAATAAAACATTTACGGGCAATCTTGACAACATCGGACTACAAAAATAACAATAAGTATGCATCCCGAAATCGTCAAATCAGTAAATTGGCATATTTTGTAAATTCATTAACATGCAGAAAGTGTTATAACACCAAGAAGCGAACCAATTAATAGCTGTTAGGCAAAGTGGTCTTGTGGATAAGACTGATCGCTTCACAATGCAATGTACTCGGTTCGACTCCCAGCTTCTCCTTTATACCCCATGTTATTTTTATCATTTTTTTTTTCTTCACCAAATTATATTGACTTGTCCATCTCTTTTTATTTAAAAGGGAACACCACCCCCCCCCCCGCCTCCTCAACAAAGGAGAAAATAACATGTGACACTCTTTCTTTTACAAGCAACTCTCTGAATTAGTTAGAATACGAATTTCGCTGCTGCATCTACTACAATAAGTATCAATATAAAAAAAATGCATGGAGATTAGCAGTGTGACACATTAGTCTAGCGGATAGATAAATGCCTGGTAACTGGAAGGTACAGGGTTCGACTCCAAGCTAGTGCTTTTTTTTTTTAATCTTTGAAAAAGAAAAACTGATGTTAAACATATTTTTATCTCACTCAAAGTCCATTTTTATTGCTATTCTTTTAACTGAGATACATCTGTTGGCTTTTATTGGACCAATTGATTTTTTTTACCGTTTTCTATTGGTCCAAGTGGTTTATATTGGTCCTATTGGGTTCTATTGGTCTTATTGGTTTCTATTAAAATTAATATTAATATTTTTATTAATATTTTATTAATATTTTGGTCAGGTCGTCAGCTAGCTGGCGGTCGTCAGCTAGCTGACGGCCTGCGGCCGGTAGCTTTAGCCACAAAGCCATGTCCATTTTTTAAAACTGGATTCAAGAGCCTCTTATTGCCAGGTTTACAACGTTTTTGTACATTTTCAATCATGATTTCCTCCATTTATTCACTCTCTATACGGTCCCGTTCTACCCTTTTCCAGTCTGTAAACAACCTTGCAACATGAAAACAATGATGAACAGGGTTTTACTTCTCCTATAAATTTAATAAAAACGCCCTAATCTTGCAAGAGGTGATACAAAGGGCCTTTAACGTTTAAGTCTTTTGAAAGCATTCCCCCACCTCGATCGCCTATAGCTTTATACCCGAGCAGATTCATAAAGTACTCAACAACAAAGACCACAGTCTTGGGTAAAGAGGTCCATTATTTGTTTGTTCATTTAGTTAGTTGTTTTATCTGACAGTGTACTATTAGATATGTATTGGATGCTCTGTTTCAAATACAGTCAATTAGACTGCCGAGCAATGAATTATCTCCTGCTTCTTGTCCTAAAACTATATCTTATTGGTTTTTTAAACGGTATTATTTGAATTTCCATTTTCAAGCATTATTTTTAACTGTCCCGAAATTGCTTTCCTTTCTTGAAATGAGACTACAGCCCCATTTATTCTAGTCAGGAATTCATCAATTGATGCAATGTCAGAAAGAGCTGAATAATTTGTTACGTAACTATTCAAACATTGCAGGTGCAAGCTATTGAAAACAAAAATCAAATAGCCAAGCTTCCCTATTCATTGGTGCCCTGTTATAGAATTCGTAGCATATACTGAATTGAATAGATCCGTGTTCTATTCATTATGCTATATGTCAGGGCAGTGGCCTATCGTCATATCACTTGAAGTTTAATTCAGCAGTTTACAAAATAAATGAAAATAACATAAAACCTCACTATTATATCATTAATATCAGTAACTGAAATAAAACATTTACGGGCAATCTTGACAACATCGGACTACAAAAATAACAATAAGTATGCATCCCGAAATCGTCAAATCAGTAAATTGGCATATTTTGTAAATTCATTAACATGCAGAAAGTGTTATAACACCAAGAAGCGAACCAATTAATAGCTGTTAGGCAAAGTGGTCTTGTGGATAAGACTGATCGCTTCACAATGCAATGTACTCGGTTCGACTCCCAGCTTCTCCTTTATACCCCATGTTATTTTTATCATTTTTTTTTTCTTCACCAAATTATATTGACTTGTCCATCTCTTTTTATTTAAAAGGGAACACCACCCCCCCCCCCGCCTCCTCAACAAAGGAGAAAATAACATGTGACACTCTTTCTTTTACAAGCAACTCTCTGAATTAGTTAGAATACGAATTTCGCTGCTGCATCTACTACAATAAGTATCAATATAAAAAAAATGCATGGAGATTAGCAGTGTGACACATTAGTCTAGCGGATAGATAAATGCCTGGTAACTGGAAGGTACAGGGTTCGACTCCAAGCTAGTGCTTTTTTTTTTTAATCTTTGAAAAAGAAAAACTGATGTTAAACATATTTTTATCTCACTCAAAGTCCATTTTTATTGCTATTCTTTTAACTGAGATACATCTGTTGGCTTTTATTGGACCAATTGATTTTTTTTACCGTTTTCTATTGGTCCAAGTGGTTTATATTGGTCCTATTGGGTTCTATTGGTCTTATTGGTTTCTATTAAAATTAATATTAATATTTTTATTAATATTTTATTAATATTTTGGTCAGGTCGTCAGCTAGCTGGCGGTCGTCAGCTGCGGCCGGTAGCTTTAGCCACAAAGCCATGTCCATTTTTTAAAACTGGATTCAAGAGCCTCTTATTGCCAGGTTTACAACGTTTTTGTACATTTTCAATCATGATTTCCTCCATTTATTCACTCTCTACGGTCCCGTTCTACCCTTTTCCAGTCTGTAAACAACCTTGCAACATGAAAACAATGATGAACAGGGTTTTACTTCTCCTATAAATTTAATAAAAACGCCCTAATCTTGCAAGAGGTGATACAAAGGGCCTTTAACGTTTAAGTCTTTTGAAAGCATTCCCCCACCTCGATCGCCTATAGCTTTATACCCGAGCAGATTCATAAAGTACTCAACAACAAAGACCACAGTCTTGGGTAAAGAGGTCCATTATTTGTTTGTTCATTTAGTTAGGGACCTTGCTAGGGACCGGTAGTTTCAATGATGAGACAGGACAGCAGATTAAGGTCTATGAGGTTTATTCTGTGTCGTAACAAAAAACCCTGTAAAGATACAGATAAAATCGGTGATAAATCACTTGTATCACATTACAGATTCAAATAATTCAATATCATCGATGACATACATATTCAATATGCATGTATTGTATAAAAACCAAACAGACTTCTATAATCATCGAATAATCATATATTGTTACAAACAATAGGTCTATATGTATCTCGTACTTTAGTTAAAGATTCCTCATAATCAAATAATATTTATCTAAATATTCAAAACATCTTAATCATCAACCAGATATAAGACAATAAAATTACACTTAACTCCATAAAGTGAATTATCTTATCAAACCCTCTGATAAAGAATCAATTCATTCCCTCGATAAATTATCCTTTATAATATTATTTGAAAGCATTTACAAAACATGGTAAAGCATTAATCAGAAAGCTCATTAATATTACTATACTATACTGCATTATAAACATCAAAATTATCACTGTTTGATTAAACATATCAAACAAATATCAAAAGATGCCTACCCAAGGTCAAACAAATGTCAAGCAACAACCAGACTGCAAACTCCACAGTCACTCTCTACCCGCCACTGCTACGAGCAGAATGCAGACATCACCTAGTACATGTAGGCCTGGACCAGCTGTAGTCCCATATCTCCCAGCTGTAAATGAAAAGTCAATACACCCGTAACCATGGAAACCTACATTGAAAATACACTAAGTATTACATGTATACAATGTAACATGTTATCTACGGAAAAACTCTATCAAGATTCAATATCTATGATTATATTACAAAAACACACCCTCATACCATAAGTCGGTATCTACGATTCATGGGCGCCGCCATCTTGGTATACAAAATGCTGCCCTCTACGTTCATAACTACAAAAACTAACTGAGTTGATAATTCTTTTCAACTACTAAAAACAAGCAAGTTTCTGCACTTGTTATTATTAAACATGAAATAATTAACAAAGCAAATACAACAGTGATTTCACTGTCTATTCTCAATCTCAACAAATATCATTTGCAATTTCACTGATAGCTATGAACTCGTTACAACGAAAGACGTTTCATAAACGTTTACACATGACATAGAAATTGTGGCAAAAAGTCATCCATGCACTCCAATTAACCGAATGCAAAATACTATACAAACTCTGTTCCGAATCCTAAGTAACTTCTTAATGTCTCAATTAAGATTAAAATACATTTACAAGTATAAATTCACATACCCGAAGAATCTCCAAAACCAGAGCTTGCCCGACCTAGAACACGTCCGTGCATGTGGATGCTCAATTGGTGTCTGAGCTAACCACACCCAAGATAGAACTACTCGCCCATGCCGCGTACGTACGTACGTACGTTAACATACGGACTAATTCATGCATACAATAAAAAGGAATGTCACTGCTACTTGGCCTAATGTCATTACGCAATCTAGCGTATAACGGAACTAAACACCTGACTCAGCTATGCAGGTCACATCATACTATGGAAAAGGAATTTTCCAAGTGAAAAAACATCCGATCTAACCTCGATCCGTAACACTTAATTGAAAGCAGAATATAAATTTGCTTTAAACTTAAACATCATAAAATAAAGACTTTCACAAATTTCCAACTTCCGACATCTTCCCCGCTTGCAACATTGTCGTCCTCGACAATAGATCATGTATGTACAAAAAAAACATTCACAAATATCCAACTTCCGACATCTTCCCTGCTTGCCACATTGTCGTCCTCGACAATAGATCCTGTATTTACACCAAAAAATACCAAATGCATTGACTATTGTAGATGTATTCATATTTTAAACCAATCAACAAACCGTCCAGTGTATAAAATCTTTGTGTGTTGATATTATACTCTCTAAATATCAAAGAAACTGAAAATCTT
Organism: Strongylocentrotus droebachiensis; assembly: GCA_035222895.1. NCBI lineage: Eukaryota > Metazoa > Echinodermata > Echinoidea > Camarodonta > Strongylocentrotidae > Strongylocentrotus > Strongylocentrotus droebachiensis. The sequence goes on along the minus strand of JAVYIG010002838.1, from coordinate 13,939 downwards.
GTTTCTATATAACTCCACATATCAATATTATACTCTCCAAATATCAAAGAAACTGAAAATCTTGTTTCTCCATTACAACTTCACATATCAAAGAAACTGAAAATCTTGTTTCTCCATTACAACTTCACATATCAATATTATGTCTCTAAATATCAAATGTACGCTACAATGGAAAAAGAAACGTTAGCAAAGTTGTATCTGCAATATCAATATGCACCACAGCTATTTTCTCAGAAAAAAATCTATAATCAAAAAGAGATTCCTGACTGAAAGAAATGTCTATTGCTATTATTCAGCCTCACTTGTTTCCATACTCCTTTCAAACTGGGCTGAAAAATATTATTTACAAACTGATTATATATATCATCCCCTTCCCCGCTTGTGTTGTAGCTTCATCCCTACAATATCAAGTGGGAAGTCCATCCCCTTCCCCGCTTGTGTTGTAGCTTTATCCCTACAATATCAAGTGGGAAGTCCAGTAATCCCTGAAGTTGGCAATCGAAAAGGGTTTCGATTCACACCTTTATTAGCTCTTGCTGAGCGTCGGACAGGTGTTCCTACTTCTAGACCAGAAGTCGTGTCATCCTGTCTTGGAAGATACAGCCAACGAGGGAGGATGTCATCTTCATCATTGCTATCATCGTCATCGACGTCGTCATCGGCATCGTCATCCTTACCGTCAGCAACATGATCATCGACTCTTCTCTCTACGTTAGAGTCATCCTCGGGATAAGGGAAAATTTCATCTATCCCTCTGTCCTCCTGACGAGGATCTTTAACTAGTCGACGTCGATTGACCCACTTGGCTTTGCCTCCAGTTATCGAGCGTATCTGATAGACATCCTTTTCTTTATTCCTAGCAACAATGACATAGGGCCTCTCATAGTACTTGTCTACGAGCTTATGTCTTCCCGTGAAGGCGTCACGATGAAGCAAAACTCTGTCTCCTACTTCTAAGACAGTAATAGACCCTCTCTCTTTTCTCTGTTGTCTCTGTTCTTCCTTCATTGCTTCCACTTTCTGTCTCTCAGATACTATCTGACGGGCTTTCTCTACCAATCTCTGTTGCTCTTGACTGTAGTCATTCAAGTCTATGGGTGACTTATTCAGCAAGTGGTCGATGGGAAGTATGGGTGCTCTGCCGAACATCAAGAAATAGGGAGTCACTCGTGTTGTCCTGTGGGGGGTTGTGTTATACATGTGAACAACATGTTTGATCAATTCCGGCCAACGTCTTCTTTCCTTAGGGTCTAAGGATCGCAACAAACAACACAAAGTCTTGTTGAAACGTTCGCATTGCCCGTTTCCAGATGGATGATAAGCTGTGGTACGAGACTTCTTGATGCCATACAACTTACACAGGTCTAATACCAAGACACTTTCAAAGCACCGGCCCTGATCCGAATGGATCCTCATGGGTATCCCATAATGCGAAATCCAGTAGTCACGCACTACCTTGGCCACCGTCTCTGAAGATTGGTTCAGACATGGAATAGCTTGCGAGTACTTGCTAAACACATCCGTCAGCACCAAAACATCTTCGTACCCTCGGTGTCCTCGGTCTAACTTCAAAAAATCCACAGCTAATACTTCTTGAGGCTGAAAAGCCATCAAATGCCTCTGGGGTGGGCGTACTGTTGGAGTTGGCGGCTTCGAAGTGACGCATCGAAAGCACTTCTTCACATAGTCCTTCACATGTTGAGCCATGCCTGGCCAATAACACCTTTCTTTCAGCAGATTGAGTGTCCTCTCGACCCCCTGATGGCCCCACTGGTCATGAGTTAGGCTCAACACCGTCTCCTTCAATATCCGTGGTAGAAGCAACTGTCGAATTCTCCCATAAATGGGATCATCAATCTCACGATATAGCACACCTGAATATTCAGTGTAATTCTTCCAGTCCTTCAACCAACTCCGCAAACTGACACTGTCGATTTCTAGCTCTTGACCACGTTTCCAATTCTTCCTCCAAAGACGCCTCACCTCTCCCAGATCATCATCATCCTCTTGTATCTTTGCCAACTCCTCGTGGCTGTAAGATGGGAGTATATTGGAAACGGGTCCTTCACCATCGTCTTGCTTAGATATTGGGTCTTGATCACATGGTAACAAACTAGTAGAACCAGTCACCTCATTCACCATGGCAGTGATCTCCTCTTCTGACACCACTCTACTCAGTGCGTCTGCACATCTATTGGATCTACCAGTGCGATACTTAACGTCAATATCGAATGCAGCAAGCTGAGCCACCCATCTTGTTTCCGTCGCTCCTAGCTTTGCACTTTTGAGGTGCACTAATGGGTTGTGATCCGTTAGAACATCACAATGGCGACCTTGAATATATGGGCCAAACTTGTCTACCACTGCCCACTTCAGAGCTAACAGCTCGATCTTAAAACTGGAAAAGTCTGGGTAGTTCCTCTCCCCACCTCGAAGAGTTCTACTAGCATATGCAACTGGGTGAAGTCTTCCATCCTCATCTCTCTGTGATAGGCATGCTCCCAATCCTTTGCCTGAAGCATCTATCTCTAAGGTAAAGTCTCTATCGAAGCATGGGTAAGCTAGGACTGGAGCTCTTATCAGCGACTCCTTCAAGGCCTTGAAAGAGGTCTCTTGCTCGTCCTTCCACTCAAATGATGTCGTCTTGGTCTGCTTTTTCTTGGCAGAGACCTTGTGCAGTGGTCCGGCTATACGAGCAAACTCTGAAATAAATCTTCGGTAGTACGAAGCAAGTCCTAAAAAAGAGCTTACTTCCCGTCCATTCGTTGGAGTAGGCCACTCCCTGATCCTGTTCACCTTCTCCTCATCGACAGCTATACCTTCTCTCGATACCACGTGTCCAAGGTAAGATACTTTCTCCTTCAGAAAGAAACATTTCTTTCCCTTCAGTCTCAGTCCGTTATCCTGGAGTCTCGTCATCACTTTATCTAGTCTCTTCAGGTGCTCATCTAGGGTCGAAGAAAAGATTAGGATATCATCTAGATAAAGGACGACTTCAGTCAAATTCATATCTCCTAGAATGAATTCCATGGTCCTCTGAAAGGTACCGGGGCTGTTGCACAATCCCTGTGGCATACGTAGGAATTCATATAAACCCCACGGTACTCTAAATGCTGTCTTCTCAACAGACTCCCGGTCCATAACTATTTGGAAATACCCATGAGCAAGATCAAGCGAAGTGAAATACTGCGCACCACTCAAGGCTTCCAATGTCTCCTCTATTCTTGGCAAAGGGAAAGAGTCCTTAATCGTCCTTGCATTTAATAGTCTATAGTCTATGCAAAGCCGCGGAGATCCGTCTTTCTTCCTCACAACCACAATAGCACTTGCGTATGGACTCTTTGACTGTTGAATAATTCCTTTGTCCAACATCTCTTGTAGCATCTTCTTGATCTCACTCGCCTGATCAGGATGGAGTCTCCTATAGGGAAGTCTAATTGGTGGGCCATCTGTTAGATGTATCTCATGTGGAACTATGCTACACTCTCCCAGGTCAAAAGGTCCTGCAGAAAATACTCCAGAGTGCTTCGTCAGGAGTTCAGATACTTTCTGCTTCTCATCTAGTGACAATCCATCTAGCTGAACACCAAGAGGAAGTTCGTGGTCATCAACTTGTGGATCTACTCTGTCTTTGTCATCCTCGTCATATGGCTCATCCACTACGACTACATCACACAAAGAGACAAGTACTCTATCCTCTTCCATACCTAGCTGAATTTCCTGCTTTCTCTGGATGGCTCTTGCTTCAGCTACTTGAGTCATAGGTGGCAGCCATACTTCTTCATTTGATCGATTAGCTAGCAACAAATCGATAAATCTCCCATTGACTTGCTGACATCCTTCCACAGCACTCAGAGTTGGATTACTTCTCCCTATGGAGTCTTGGACCAGTACCTCTATATCCAACGCTTCCTTCCTCAACTCACAAGTGACTCTACTCACTGTAAAAGGTGGCAGCACTTCAGCCCGACCAGTATGAACTGCAACTACTTCGCTCTTGTCACGTTTCCTAGCAATCTGTGGAATCCTCAGTGCACTCAGAGAAGGGTACTTTTCGATTAACTTGTCCGTGTTCATCCGATGTAGGATATTACACCCCACAAGTACAGAATGTTGAGCACTTGTACCATTACCTCTATTCTTGGCGACCAAGAAGCTACCAAGTACCGTCTGTCCTTCCAATTCAATTGGCACTTCCACATACCCTTCAATAGGTAGTTGGACCCCTCCAATACCTGTTACATTCAAGAAAAACCCTGGCATCTGTTTGGGATTCCCTAACTTCTCCTCAAGCTGACCATGGTAAACCGAAGACGGAATTATCGAGGTCTCAGCACCAGAGTCCAAGATGCATTCCAACTCTTCACCGCAAATGTTAACACTGCTCCTAGGACTTGGAGAAATCAAGCGGGCAGCCAAACCTTCATCAGTGGCCATGGAATCTACCTTGCCTATGTTAACTCCTGGGTTTGGGTTTGCAGCTTGTGCACTCTCTGGACAGTCTCTTTTCATGTGGCCAGTCTTCCTACAACCGTAGCATAGGGTTGGTTCCTTGCAGTAGGGTTTAGTGTGGCCCTTCTGTCCACAATTGAAGCACTTGAGATCCCTATTGCCCCTGTTACTACTTCTCACCTGCGAGTTAGTCTTGTCGGTCAATTTGCTGACGATCCCTACCAAGTTAGACACTTGGTGTGCTAGCTTGGAAATATCCTCCTTCAGCACCTCTATTTCCCCCTTCTTGCTAGCTTGCATCACCGGGACTGGCGCAGCTTCTGCGATGGCCTCAAAAGCTTGTGCAGTTTTTGAGGAGGGCTCCTGGTCGCGAAAGAAATCTAACATTTCTTCTCGCATCTCCGAGAATGTCTTTTGCCTACAGCTAATCTCTATCCTCCTGAGTTCCCTTTTAGCCCACTTCTCCCTTGCCCCTTGGACAAGTTTCTCCTTCAAGGTGCTATCTTGCAATTTCTGGAGTGCTGCTTTCTCGTCCGAGTTTCCAGCCGCATTCACCATCCTACTGTACAGTCTCATTAGAACCCTACTGTAATCAGCTAGAGTCTCCTTCTCCATCTGATCACGATTGTGGAAACTCTGCGTGAGAGAAGACACCGACTCGGTTGAGCCAAACATCGACTCCAGCTTCTTGACAAGCTTGTCGTAGTCATCTCTGACCTCTGTCCCATGACATAGAGCTTCCTCTTTCGCCGCTCCAGCTAAATGGTCAACTAATGAACGAGCCTTCGTTCTTCCAGTAAGCCGATAATGTTCTGCATAGCTACCAAACTCTGCTAACCATTCCCCTAGAGATAACTCGCCAGGTGCTGTTGGAGGGCCTCGAAACTTTCCAAGTTTCACTGGTGGTGGTGGCTGCTGTACACTTAGGCCCTGTAATACACTTGTAAGTGCCTGCATCATACCCGCCATCGACTCTGTATCGGTCGGCATCGTTACAAAGGCTAAATTTCATTCACAAGGGACAAAAGAGGTCAGTATATGCACATGAAAATATGCTATAACATCAGAACACAATATTACATGCACATGCAAAACTCTTAGCCTTAGCTAAATATACCCAAAGTCCTGTATCCTCGAGCTTCAATAGTGTTCAGACTTCAAAGTTCAGAGTTCAGACCTCGCTTCATCTTCATCGGTCTAAATCTTGCTCGACGTCGTATCTCCACGCTGATCCCGTCCTTTGGTGTGAATCGCATCTCATCAGTCCGAAGTTCCTCCAGACCAAGGGGTTTCTGTCGTTCTACTGTCGCTATCCCATCCTCGTCGCCAAATCTGTCGTGGGTGGGGGTTGGACCTTGCTAGGGACCGGTAGTTTCAATGATGAGACAGGACAGCAGATTAAGGTCTATGAGGTTTATTCTGTGTCGTAACAAAAAACCCTGTAAAGATACAGATAAAATCGGTGATAAATCACTTGTATCACATTACAGATTCAAATAATTCAATATCATCGATGACATACATATTCAATATGCATGTATTGTATAAAAACCAAACAGACTTCTATAATCATCGAATAATCATATATTGTTACAAACAATAGGTCTATATGTATCTCGTACTTTAGTTAAAGATTCCTCATAATCAAATAATATTTATCTAAATATTCAAAACATCTTAATCATCAACCAGATATAAGACAATAAAATTACACTTAACTCCATAAAGTGAATTATCTTATCAAACCCTCTGATAAAGAATCAATTCATTCCCTCGATAAATTATCCTTTATAATATTATTTGAAAGCATTTACAAAACATGGTAAAGCATTAATCAGAAAGCTCATTAATATTACTATACTATACTGCATTATAAACATCAAAATTATCACTGTTTGATTAAACATATCAAACAAATATCAAAAGATGCCTACCCAAGGTCAAACAAATGTCAAGCAACAACCAGACTGCAAACTCCACAGTCACTCTCTACCCGCCACTGCTACGAGCAGAATGCAGACATCACCTAGTACATGTAGGCCTGGACCAGCTGTAGTCCCATATCTCCCAGCTGTAAATGAAAAGTCAATACACCCGTAACCATGGAAACCTACATTGAAAATACACTAAGTATTACATGTATACAATGTAACATGTTATCTACGGAAAAACTCTATCAAGATTCAATATCTATGATTATATTACAAAAACACACCCTCATACCATAAGTCGGTATCTACGATTCATGGGCGCCGCCATCTTGGTATACAAAATGCTGCCCTCTACGTTCATAACTACAAAAACTAACTGAGTTGATAATTCTTTTCAACTACTAAAAACAAGCAAGTTTCTGCACTTGTTATTATTAAACATGAAATAATTAACAAAGCAAATACAACAGTGATTTCACTGTCTATTCTCAATCTCAACAAATATCATTTGCAATTTCACTGATAGCTATGAACTCGTTACAACGAAAGACGTTTCATAAACGTTTACACATGACATAGAAATTGTGGCAAAAAGTCATCCATGCACTCCAATTAACCGAATGCAAAATACTATACAAACTCTGTTCCGAATCCTAAGTAACTTCTTAATGTCTCAATTAAGATTAAAATACATTTACAAGTATAAATTCACATACCCGAAGAATCTCCAAAACCAGAGCTTGCCCGACCTAGAACACGTCCGTGCATGTGGATGCTCAATTGGTGTCTGAGCTAACCACACCCAAGATAGAACTACTCGCCCATGCCGCGTACGTACGTACGTACGTTAACATACGGACTAATTCATGCATACAATAAAAAGGAATGTCACTGCTACTTGGCCTAATGTCATTACGCAATCTAGCGTATAACGGAACTAAACACCTGACTCAGCTATGCAGGTCACATCATACTATGGAAAAGGAATTTTCCAAGTGAAAAAACATCCGATCTAACCTCGATCCGTAACACTTAATTGAAAGCAGAATATAAATTTGCTTTAAACTTAAACATCATAAAATAAAGACTTTCACAAATTTCCAACTTCCGACATTGTTTTATCTGACAGTGTACTATTAGATATGTATTGGATGCTCTGTTTCAAATACAGTCAATTAGACTGCCGAGCAATGAATTATCTCCTGCTTCTTGTCCTAAAACTATATCTTATTGGTTTTTTAAACGGTATTATTTGAATTTCCATTTTCAAGCATTATTTTTAACTGTCCCGAAATTGCTTTCCTTTCTTGAAATGAGACTACAGCCCCATTTATTCTAGTCAGGAATTCATCAATTGATGCAATGTCAGAAAGAGCTGAATAATTTGTTACGTAACTATTCAAACATTGCAGGTGCAAGCTATTGAAAACAAAAATCAAATAGCCAAGCTTCCCTATTCATTGGTGCCCTGTTATAGAATTCGTAGCATATACTGAATTGAATAGATCCGTGTTCTATTCATTATGCTATATGTCAGGGCAGTGGCCTATCGTCATATCACTTGAAGTTTAATTCAGCAGTTTACAAAATAAATGAAAATAACATAAAACCTCACTATTATATCATTAATATCAGTAACTGAAATAAAACATTTACGGGCAATCTTGACAACATCGGACTACAAAAATAACAATAAGTATGCATCCCGAAATCGTCAAATCAGTAAATTGGCATATTTTGTAAATTCATTAACATGCAGAAAGTGTTATAACACCAAGAAGCGAACCAATTAATAGCTGTTAGGCAAAGTGGTCTTGTGGATAAGACTGATCGCTTCACAATGCAATGTACTCGGTTCGACTCCCAGCTTCTCCTTTATACCCCATGTTATTTTTATCATTTTTTTTTTTCTTCACCAAATTATATTGACTTGTCCATCTCTTTTTATTTAAAAGGGAACACCACCCCCCCCCCCCGCCTCCTCAACAAAGGAGAAAATAACATGTGACACTCTTTCTTTTACAAGCAACTCTCTGAATTAGTTAGAATACGAATTTCGCTGCTGCATCTACTACAATAAGGCGAGGCGTCAAAAATATCGATACCAGCTGGCTCCCGCCTCACGTATTGGCGGATCGAGGCTGCAATTCCGCCCGAAGCCTGGCTGGGGCAATTAATTTTCACTTATTAGCCCAGCCGGCTTGCGCCAGGCTGGGATCTGACTTTTACCCCGGAATCTTTAATCGGCCCATCCACCCCCCGCCTGGCGGCACGTCTATAATTGGCTCAGCCAGGCTGCCGCCAAAAATAGGTTGTTAAAGTTGCAACTTTAAAGTTTCCAGCTGGCGGTCGCCGTACGGAGATGCTTAAAGTTTTAGTGGCGGCAGCCAGGCGGTGATGCTTGTAGTCCAGAATCTGCACGGTCCTTTATAATTTCCCCACACTTGTTCCAAGCCGTCGAAGATGGCGTTATCAACAGACTCATAATTATGCTCACCAGCACGCGCATATTTTTTGTACACGACTGTTTAGCCACTTCAGTCAAATATACTGTGCAAACGACTAGAGACAGAGTCTAGTATTACCCTTAGCAGTTTTGTTGGAGGATCTGTACGTGTGTACATGTATACTCGTTATTTGTGTCGGGTTAAATCTATCCTCTATTCTCTTTCATTATGTATTTTGTGTTCTTCTTCAATCTATCCTCTTCTCTTTTGTCATGTATTTTTTTCTTCTTCAATCTATCCTTGTTCTCATTCGTTATATTTTATTTTTCCTTCAATCTATCCCCAGTTCTCCTTCGTTTTGTATTTCTTTTGTTCTCCTTTATTCTAACCTTTTCTCTTTTGTTTTATGTATTTCTTTGTTTCTCCTTCAATCTATCCTTTTCTCCTTCGTCATCTATTTTTTTGTTTTAATCTGATAGATTCCCTTTCTCCTTCTTTATATGTATTTCCCTACGGTTTTTCCTTAGTCTAGATCTTTAATCCTCTTAGCTCTTCAATCATGCATTTCTATGTTCTTCCTTTGACTTATCCTCTTCTCCGTTTCCTTATGTATTTCCTTGTTTTTCCTTCTCCATATCCTCTCCACTATCCTTGTTTTCCCCTTTCTATAATTTCCTTCCCTGTCATGGGTGTACTTGCTTGGCTTGCACATAGTGCGCTGACGACTTAGACTCTTTCACCAGAGCACTTTTTGGAATTTTTTCAAGAAAATGGCTAAACAGTTGTGTAAAAAAAATATGCGCCACCAGCCCAGCCTGAGTTTCGCCGGGCGGCGCATATTTTTTTTACACAACTGTTTAGCCACTTCAGTCAAATATACTGTGCAAACGACTAGAGACAGAGTCTAGCATTACCCTTAGCAGTGTTACACAGTGTACATACTCGTTATTTGTTTCGGGTTAAATCTATCCGCTCTTCTCTTTCATTATGTATTTCCTTGTTTCTCCTTCAATCTATCCTTTTCTCTTTTGTCATGTATTTCTTTTTTTCTTCAATATATCCTTTTTCTTCTTCGTTATTTCTTTGTGTTTCCTTCATACTATCCCCCAGTTCTCCTTTGTATGTATTTCTTTTGTCCTTCATTCTAACCTCTTCTCTTTTATTGTATGTATTTCCTTGTTTCTCCTTCAATCTATCCTTTTCTCTTTTGTCATGTATTTCTTTTTTTCTTCAATCTATCCTTTTTCTTATTCGTTATTTCTTTGTTTTTCCTTCAATCTATCCCCCAGTTCTCCTTCGTATGTATTTATTTTGTCCTTCATTCTAACCTCTTCTCTTTTATTTTATGTATTTCTTTGTTTCTCCTTCAATCTATCCTTTTCTCCTTCGTCATCTATCTTTAATTGTTTTAAACTGATAGATTCCCTTTCCTTCTTTATGTATTTCCCTGTTTTTCCTTAGTTTAGATCTATGATCCTCTTACCTCTTCAATTATGTATTTCTATGTTCTTCCTTTGACTTATCCTCTCCTCTTTCCTTATGTATTTCATTGATTTTCCTTCTCCATACCGTCTCCACTATCTTTGTTTTCCCCTTAGCTATTATATCTTCCCTTCCCTGGGTGTACGTGCTTGCACATAGTGCGCTGACGACTTAGACTCTTTCACCAGAGCACTTCTTGGAATTTTTTCGCGAAAATGGCTAAACAGTTGTGTAAAAAAAATATGCGCCGCCGGGCGTCTTAATTTAATGATCACGCCATCATCGGCTGGTAGCAAGTAAGTAGGAATAGGTAGCGTTGGTGTGGTGGAGATCAAAATTAAATAGGCCAGATTATGGACTTTGATGCTTGAAGTTGCAACTTGTTGAAACGTACTGAGCTTTCCCTAAAAAATGGCGCTCATTTTCCGATTGTGACGTCATTTCAAGCTATGTTTACATTTCTATTCACGCCGGGCTTTGCGTACAAAAAGGGATGGACGTTAAGGCAACGAGGGGAAAGATACAGTGATAGACCTTGACAAAAACTTAGCAACACCCAACAAATCTTGAATACAGAATGTTTCAAGCAAACGTGGCTGCCGTGATGCTGGGAACATAGTTTAGACGTAGCTTTGAGGGCGATTGTTATCGCGCCTGTTCACAGCGAAACGCACCTGTTTTTAAATTGCTTGGATTAGCAAGTGCGCTTGTAAAAACGACGCTTGGCTGGAATGCTCCCCCAGGGAGTATGTGTGCGGCAAAGCCTGAATCCGATGACCGGGGTAATAATTGTGAAGCGCTTCGAGAAGGCCTTCGGTCCTGAAAAGCGCTACTATAATAATATAAGAACTAGCTATCATCATAATTATTATTGACAATTTAAGTGTATAATTTCAAATATTTCATGTCATTTTATGTCTTTATATCCACTATCTTACACCATTTAAATTTGGTGTCCACTCAGGGGCGTCTCCAAAGTGGGGGGGGGGGGGGGGGTGGGGTGCGATCTGTCAGGATATTGTCGGTAAATTGGCTTCCGTCGGGAAAAAAAGGGAAAAGGGGGAGGGAAAAAAGAGAGGGAAAGAGAAAGAAAAGAAAAAAGAAAAAGAAAAAGAAAAAAAGGGAAAAGGGGGAGGGAAAAAAAGAGAGGGAAAGAGAAAGAAAAGAAAAAAGAAAAAGAAAAAGAAAAAAAGGAAAAGAAAGGAAAGAGAAGAAAGAAAGAGAAAAAAGATTAAGAGGGAGGAAAGGAAAGAAACAAACAAAAAGAACAAAGAGAAAAGGGAAACAAAAGAAACGGGGGAGGAAAGAGAGGAGAGAGAGGGGAGGTAAGGGTCTGAGAGAGGAGGAGTGGGAGTAAAAGTTTGAAGTCGGTGAGATGTATATTGTCGGCCGACAAGTTTTTTGGTTAGTGATCGCGAGGAGGCGCGATAGCTCAGTCGATAGAGCATTGGTCTCGTTATCCGGTGACCCGGGTTCGAAACCAAGTCGATGCGCTAGTGCCCTTTGGTAAGGCATTAATCCTCATTACTAGGTCCCTCGGAGAGGACCTAAAGTCGTCGGTCTTCTGGTTGCTTACTAAAAAGCATGTACTGCTTTCTTAGCTGTCAGGTAAAATAACCACCACTATCACCTATCACAACCCCCCTCCACTGAGCGAAAGTAACGGTCTGCGCGATTTTCAAATTTCCGGCGGCAAAAATAAAACAAAAATTATACTACTACCACTACTAATAATATTACTGCTACTGCTGTTGCTACTACTAGTCTACTACTACTATTACTACTACTTTACTGTTACTACTACTTATACTACTGCTGCTGTTGTTACTACTACTACTACTAGGCGCGGTCCAGGATTTAATTCTTAAGGGGGGGGCCCACATTTGAAATTAGGCGAGCCAAATATTGGTACGTAATGGTGACACCGGCAGTGGCAAAAACGTTTTTTTTTTGTTTTTTTTTGTTTGGGGGGGGGGGGGGGGTAGACATGTAGGCCCTGCCGTTGAACGTTTCTCAGCGGGGGTCAAGGGGTGGAGCCCCCAGAAGCTCAGGGGGTATAGGCATTTAATTACTGTCAGATGAGCATATTTTGATACCGTATTTGTGACACTGGCAGGACATAAAATTGTTTTGGGTCCAGAGGGCGGAGCCCCCAGAAGCTCAGGGGTTTTATACATTAAATTATCGTCAGATGAGCATAATTTTATACCTTATTTGTGCCACTGGCAGGTCACGAATTGACGTGGGGTCCAGGGGGGAGCCCCCGGAAGCTCAGGGGTTTTGGGCAATAAATTACGATCAGATGAGCATATTTTGATACCTCATTTGTGACACTGGCAGGACACAAATTGGTGTTGTGTCCAGGGGGTGAAGCCCTCAGAAGCTCAGGGTTTTTTTATACATCAAATCATCGTCAGATGAGCATAATTGTATACCTTATTTGTGACACTGGCAGGTCACGAATTGGCGTGGGGTTCCGGGGGCGGAGCCCCCGGAAGCTAAGGGGTTTTGGGAAATAAATTACGGTCAGATGAGCATATTTGTATACCTTATTTGTGACACTGGCAGGACATAAATTGGTGTTAGGGCCCTAGGTGGGGTCCAGGGGGCAGAGCCACCGGATGTCGAGGGGTTTTAGGCATTTAATTACGGTAAGATGAGCATATTATTTGCAAATTGAATGACGCAATTAGCTTTTTGAATGTTGATCTACATAGTCATTCAATTTCGCACGAACTTGAATGAACGTAACATTAATTGGGATGCTAAGCTAGTTTACAAAGTTTGGCCGGAAAACTTATAGTATCATTATCATTGGGATTTAGATATTTTTTTAATTACTATAGTTTACCCAAAAGTATATTTCTGTAAATGTAAATGGGTTTGTAATTGCAAAAACCAGAAAGTCCGAAATAATATGTTAACAGTTTCTTAATTCCGAAAATGAAATGGACCGGGCTATTTATTATTGACATTTCGTTCTCATTTTCTTTATCACACGTTTTGTAATCTTGACACAGTTCATTCTTTCCTAATCGCTTTTTAAAACACCAATTTAGATTGGCCGCTTTTCAAAGACATGAACAAATTATTATGACGTGCGCTTACCAGCCGATAATTGATTTTTGTTCTTTCTTTTTGTTTATCCACGCACTGTAGTCCTGTAGTCTCTTTCTATTCTTTACGCGTTTTAGAAGAGGAAAAAGACGAAAAAACACACCTGAAAACAATGTGTTTATTTAACACCTTCTCGTTCTCTCAAATGTTCTCAATGTCTAGCCATGATAACTCTGTCTCATTTTGTCTCGACATGCCACTATTGCCAATATAAAGATCCTCTAATGCCCCATTGTACTACTTGTAGCTACTAATTGCTCCTCTATATAGAAGACAAGCCTTTGATAAATCGGTGACCATTGGTCCCCATGATCCTCTCTTCTTATGTTAATCGAGAGCTGAGTTGATGAGATAGCCATCTGTCAGTGAGCACCCTGGGCGGTCTATTAACTCCTAGCCAAACTAGTACAGTCCGTCTTTAAAGACAACATTACATCTATGCCTAGGAAATGAAGGCCTATTTATTATCCGCTACTTTACTACGCCTCTGCAAGTATCCTGATGGGCCTT
>JAVYIG010002837.1:0-225098 GCA_035222895.1 Strongylocentrotus droebachiensis | reverse complement strand
AAGAAATTCCATTTTCGGTTTAATTTAATAAAATTTGGAGTGGACTTTAAAAGATTAATATTATTATTATGATTATTATTATTAATGTGATGCAAAATGTAAACTGAATCACTGTTACCACCGGGTCATAATCAACTTATCTATGTGCTTCATACAGGTATGGAAGACGGTCTAGCAGTGTGTCGTTGGGCCCATCAATATTCTACGAACACATAACAAGGATACTGAGAAAGACGGCATGCCGTGCTATATGTATTTCCAAAGGACCTCGCTTCTACATGGTAGGTTTAGGGCTATGTTAAGTAATGAAATATATACTATGGTAAGCAGGCGCGGATCCAGGATTTCTTAGGGGGGGGGGGGGCCCAAATTTGAAATTATGCGAGCCAAATATTGGTACGTAATGGTGACCAACAGTGACGTAATGCGGGGGGGGGGGGTCAGAGCAGGGAGCGGCGAGTTTCCACCTCCCTCCTCCGCGAATGCGGAAGTTTTGACGTTTCATTAAATTATTAGAGAAAGAAGACGATTCGTTGTACCGTTCTCAAAAATAATTCTCGTCTGAATATAGTTTTTCCCCTCCCGCGCGAAGCGCGGAAAATTTTACGATTTATTAAATTATTACGATTCTTTGGAGAGTTCTCGACTCTTAATCCTCGTCTGAATTCAGGTTCCCCCCCTCCCGCGCTTCGCGCGGAAGCTTTTTAAGTTTCCTTTAATCATTAGAGATAGAAGACGTTTCGTTGTACCGTTTTCGACACTAATCCTCGTCTGAAATCAGTTTTCCCCCTTCCGCGCGAAGCGTGGAAACTTTTACGATTCATTAAATCATTAGAGAAAGAAGACGATTCGTTATACCGTTCTCGAAAATAATCCTCGTCGGAATTAAGTTCCCCCTACATCCCGCGCGAAGCGCGGAAGGTAACATTAAATCATTAAAGATTCGTATTACCGTTCTCTACTCTTAATCCTCGTCCGAATTCAGTTCCCCCCCCCCTTCCCGCGCGAAGCGCGGAAGCTTTTAAGTTTCATAAGATTATGAGAGAAATAAGACGATTGGCTGTACAGTTCTCGACTCTTAATCCTCGTCTGAATTCAGTTCCCCCCTCCCGCGCTAAGCGCAGAAGCTTATACGTTTCAATAAATCTTTCGAAAGAAGACGATTTGTTGTACAGTTCTCGACTCTTAATCCTCGTCCGAATTCAGGTCCCCCCCCCCCCTTCCCGCGCGAAGCGCGGAAGCTTTTTTGTTTCATAATGTTATGAGAGAAAGAAGGCGATTGGCTGTACAGTTCTCGACTCTTAATCCTTGTCTGAATTCAGGTTCCCCCCTGCCGCGCTTCGCGCGGAAGCTTTTTAAGTTTCCTTTAATCATTAGAGATAGAAGACGTTTCGTTGTACCGTTTTCGACACTAATCCTCGTCTGAAATCAGTTTTCCCCCTTCCGCGCGAAGCGTGGAAACTTTTACGATTCATTAAATCATTAGAGAAAGAAGACGATTCGTTATACCGTTCTCGAAAATAATCCTCGTCGGAATTAAGTTCCCCCGTACATCCCGCGCGAAGCGCGGAAGGTAACATTAAATCATTAAAGATTCGTATTACCGTTCTCTACTCTTAATCCTCGTCCGAATTCAGTTCCCCCCCCCCCTTCCCGCGCGAAGCGCGGAAGCTTTTAAGTTTCATAAGATTATGAGAGAAATAAGACGATTGGCTGTACAGTTCTCGACTCTTAATCCTCGTCTGAATTCAGTTCCCCCCTCCCGCGCTAAGCGCAGAAGCTTATACGTTTCAATAAATCTTTCGAAAGAAGACGATTTGTTGTACAGTTCTCGACTCTTAATCCTCGTCCGAATTCAGGTCCCCCCCCCCTTCCCGCGCGAAGCGCGGAAGCTTTTTAGTTTCATAATGTTATGAGAGAAAGAAGGCGATTGGCTGTACAGTTCTCGACTCTTAATCCTTGTCTGAATTCAGGTTCCCCCCTGCCGCGCGAAGCGCGGAAGTTTTTAATTTTCATTAAATCATTAGAGAAAGAAGACGTTGTACCGTTCTCGAAAATAATCCTCGTCGGAATTTAGTTTCCCCTCCATCCCGCGCGAAGCGCGGAAGCTTTTACGTTTCATTAAATCATTAAAGATTCGCTGTACCGTTCTCGATTCTTAATCCTTGTCTGAATTCAGTTCCCCCCCCTCCCCTCCTGAGCGAAGCTTTGACGTTTCATTAAATTATTAGAGAAAGAAGACGATGCGTTGTACCGTTCTCTATACTCCTAATCCCTTTTTCAAAGGTGTTCTTTGTCTGCTCCTTTTTCTTCCTACGTCCTCTTCCGATTTGGGGGACCGCCCCCCCCCCCCCCCCTGGCTACGCGCCTGCGGTCAGATAAACACATTTGGATACCTTGTCCGACCCCGCAAGCTCAGGGGTTTAAGGCAATAAATTGCGGTCAGATAAGCATTCAGGGGCCCGTCTTAGGGCCCCTGGTGGGGTCGAGGCGGCTAAGCCGGCCCCGGAAGCTCAGGGGTTTTAGGCGTTTAATTAAGGTCAGATGAGCCTTTTTTTTATACCTTATTATTTTATGACACTGGCAGGTCACTATTTGGCGTGGGTTCCAGGGGGCGGAGCCCCAAAAAATCAGGGGTTTTAGGCATTAAATTACCGTCAGATGAGCATCTAAGGGCCCGCCGTAGGGTCCTAGGTGGAATCCAGGGGCAGAGCCCCCGGGAGCCTAGGGGTTTTAGGCATTTAATCACGGTCAGATGAGCATATTTAGATGCCTCATTAAATTTTAACACTGGCAGTTAACTATTCTTTCTTTCTTGCTCTCATTCTATTTTATTTCTCTTTAATATACTTTTTCAAAAAAGTGGGGGGGGGGGGGGGGGAGGGAGCTCGAGGCTCCCAATCCCCGCCCCACCTCGGGCCTGACATGTAGAAATCTCAAGAATCATATTTCTTGCCTGGCTGTAAATTTTGTAATTTGTCATTCTCCAACAAACACATACAAACGTTTTTACTAAAAAGTGAGGAAAAATCTCGGAATTATGTCATTTCTTTCCCTTTCCTTCCTTCTTTCTTATTTTTTTGATGGGGGGGGGGGGGGGGGGTCAAAAGCCTGGGAGGCAAGGCCCTTTCGGCCCTCCGATCTCCTTCTTCCCCCTTTTCTTTTTTCTTCCTCTTCTTTCTTTCCCTTTCCCTTCTTTTCCTTTCTTCTCTCTTTTTTTTTTTTTTTTTTTGCGGGGGGGGGGGGGGCCAAGGCCCGCTCGGCCCCCCCCCCTGGATCCGCGCCTGATGGTAAGTGTTTTGTGGCATAAAGGGCTGATAGAAAGGAGAGTGATGTTTTTAAATTTACGATTTAATTCAATTTAATTCAAATGTTATTGTCCAATGATTGGAAATTTGTTTCGTTTGCATGTCAGCTCAGATTATAGATTATAAACATCAATAAGATACACATGGATACAGAATAGCACAGTTGACTTGAACATAATTATAGGTAACACAAAATACGATAGTTCAACTTGCAGACTAAAATTCGATTCATAATTCAGACTAAATAATTAAATTAAATTCAAAATTCGGATTAAATTAAATTCATAATTCGGATTAAATTCAATTCACAATCGAGATTAAATTCAATTCACAATCGAGATTAAATTCATTTTATGATTCAGACCTATTCAATTCATAATTCAGATCAAGTCCAATTGTAAAATACCGATCTTTTCCCATCGACGCAATGCTAACCAATAAAAAAACAAGAATTAACGCAGCCGTTCTGTTAACTTACACGTTTATATCTCATCGGCACACCTTGACAAACAAATTATCTGAATTAACAAACGCAACAATTGAAAGAAAAAAAAATATCGATATTATTACCATTAAGCTGTTTATGCAATGATCTTTTTTAGCGAACAGTAATGGCTCCGTAGCCTTTGCCTGCCATAAAATATAACGTAGAAGTCTGTGTGGATAGAAACTTTTGTAGCCGACTGGCAAAAGTCTAACATGAAATTGAATGGTTAAAATTCATGGGTTCTGTCAGTTCTACCACATCGTGATAAATACATTGGATTTGCGCAGGGTAATTTGTGACGTATATAGAATGCAAATTTTCCATTTGACATGTCAGTGCCGATATGGAAAAGAAAAAATGTTTGTCTCCATCTCTAATAGTTTCATGACTTTTAAGCTATCTATATATGGATGGTTTTCTATTTTCATTTAAAAATGATTGTCCAGTCAGAAAAGATAATGTCTTTCTCTTCTCTGATCACAGTGCCTTCTCATCGCACGGTAGAGACCAAAGGAAGTTCCTACAACTACAACCTACAACTTGCGAATATGCGTTCAGTGCGTGACAATGCGAGACAGTGCAGGGTCACTTAATATTTTGTGGGATGGCGCGTCTTCATCATCTCGAGATTTCCAAATAACCCGCTATTTCTGATTTGGGAAATAACCCCGAAGTTACAAATCGCGTGTTCATCAGCTCGAGATTCGACCTCGAAACTTGAAACTCGACCTTGAGAAACTAGCTCGAGATATTTTGCTCAGCGTTCGCGCATAGTACGAGTCTTCCGTCTGTTGAAGACGCACCGTACAAATAGCTGGACATTTTGCCAAATAGTGGGATATGTTGCAAACTATCTTAAGATATCTTGGGATGACAATCCCGACCAAATATCCCGCTAATTGCAACTTCGGGCAGATGAAGCTGAATAGTTTGTGATCGGGATCGTTCAAATGGCGGGATATTTGGCAATCTCGAGCTAGTGAAGCAGGCCTACTGCCCGCATCATGCCTGTCAAGTCATGCCATTTGAGGCATTCATGTAGCTTGGTCAACAATGTATTTTGTATATTTTGTCGTGCCGTTACTACCGACATCCTGGGCGCGCCATGGCACGAGTGCCACACAACATTGAAGGAAAAATTAAGAAAAGTCTATGTACCGTCATAATACTGGCACACATTGGCATGCTTTGTCACGTAATAGTTGCGCTAGGTTTGCCCACAATTCAAAAATTGTTCACGAAAGTGGACTGAAAATTAGCTCGTGACCAATTTTCGAAAATGTCTCAATTCTGCAGCGCACTTTTTCATCTAACGGGCACCCTACTTCTGTCCTCGTCCCGCTTGTGAGTGATTTTTTTGATCGTAGAATGATGAGTGAAGGTCCTGGATTAGGTAGGCCTATATGCAACCAATTCCTGCGGGACCCGGGCCTCCTCCCCTGGCAAGAGGGATGTTGAGTTAACCAAAAATAGTGGGCACTCTCCATCCTCCCTCCTCGTTGAGCACAACAAAAATTAAAAATAATAAGTGCTAACTACCAACCCCCCCCCCCCCCCCCTTCCCCAGCTGAGCGAAATATCGACCGGCACGATTTTCAAATTTTCGGGGGCCAAAAATAAATATAGTGCTTACTACTGATTTCCTTTGCCCTCTCTTCTTTTCATTTTTCTTATTTTTTTTCTTAGGTCATATATCTTTTCCCTTGCATTCTCATTTTCCCTTTCTGATCCTATATTCATATTGTTTACTTATTCCCTCGTTAGGGAGGACGTTTAAGACCCCAAAACATAACGCAAGCGCAAATGGTGAAACATGAGGTAGAAGACCTGGGCAGCATTTCACGAAATCCGTCATAAATATACAATTTTGCTGACATCACGTAGAAACTCGTGCATTAAATCAACATTCATTTTGACAGGATGTCAGCAAAGTTGTACTTATGACGGTTTCCTGAAACAATTCCCTGTTATTCTGATGTGTCTCCCAAGAAACTTTCCTGATGCAGTATTCTATTCGCAGTTATAAATTATAGTAACCATAATGGGTTTTGGATAAGCTGTGTGCCAGTAATTGGGCAGTTCAGAGCAATTTGGGTTCAAGAAAGAAAAAAATCAATACATTAGTTAACTTGCTGTACACGTTGCAGTCCATTTTACATGTGGATATCTAAAGCTCCCTATCCACGTTGTAAACAAAAATGACTTGATAATTTAAAAAAATATATATTTTAATTTATATTGGCGTATTGGCGTTCTGTTCTTACTCTCAACTCTCAACCCCGCAGGTCTTTACTACTGCAATACTGAGCTTCATAAGAAATCTTGAATTTAAGCAACAGTTGTTGCCCTTAATGCTCAGACACGTCTTGTGCAAGTCTGGTTCTCGGATGGAGATCTGCATATCAACATTTAAATATTGTATCAAGATACCTGTGTCATCACCCGAAGATACAAATGAGGAATTAATACATCTTTTCGCGAGATTGATCCCAAATGGTCCGAATTTCTAAACCTAACAAAAGCTCAACAATTGCTTTTCTTTGGTTTCTAGTTGAATCTTCATGATGCTTAATAAGAAATAAATGGCAAGATGAAGAGATAAAGCAGAAATAACCACTGGTAGAGCAATAATTCGATTCAGATTTATTTAGAATAATCAAAGGTTTTGCCTTTTACAAAAGCCTTACATAATTGAATGCTACTCGAAGAGGGAAAATATCCTTATCTCGAAAGTAAAAATGCCTTGTCGAATTCGAATGGTAATGGAGTCAGACCAGTCGTGCAACAGATCTCTTCTTACCAATGTATGTACATGTATTTAATTCAATGGTGAGCAACACAATTTTCCAACACTAAAATGAAATGTATACCACAACAAAGTGATATTTTCCCACCGTTCGAGTCACTTCACGAAAAAATGATAAAACTGGATATTTCCTGGCAACAAGATGACCGAATATATTTTTAAATTATTGTATCTAGTGTATATTGATGACTAAATACAAAATTTGCCATAATACAAGTGCAATTTTTTCCCGCTTGCTCGCTTAGCCAGCTCGCAATGGTTGAGAACTGGATAAAAAAAATCGTAGGCCAGTGTACACGATGGATGGAAAACAAATCCTCTTTGATGAAGTTTGGATTGAGGTGACGCGAAACTTTTTAACTATGAGAAGGGTACTGTGATAAATCAAATTCATTTACAGGAGATTCATTTTGTATGACAGTGACACTCATCCCCGGCGAGGGAGCGAAGCGACCAAACAAAAAATAATGTCACTTAATATGAAAAAAATTACTTTATAATCAACAAACAAGATGAAATATCAAATTAAATATGCAGAAACCTCGCTGCCGAAAAAAAAAAAAAAAAATCATTATGGGTGATCAGTTCTATGCAAGAATATGAGCAAATTTTTATTGCACAATATGATCCCGTTTCTAAATGTTGCGACCGAGTGAAAGGTACGGTTGTGGTATAAAAACGCAATTTTGATATAAAATATATAATTCATATTCAGGCACCTCGCTGACAAATAAAAGGATTTTCGAGGATCTCGTTGCTCAAATATAGAGGTACTCAGACACTTCGCTGCATAAAATCATCACGTTTCTGAAGGTTGCGAGAGAGCAAAGCGAGCGAGCAAGAAAGACACTTTATTATCTATTATCTATACTTCTATTTCCTCATGAAACTACATACTTAAGCAGTTTCTAAAGTTTCCAAGTAATCAACGTTATTCCTAAATAATATTTTCTAAATATATCACTAAGATTCTCTTGCGCCACCGCGGTTGAAAAACGTTGCCCTAGTCAAACATTTCGAAGCAAAAATTACATTCTAGTCAGTTTGTGTGTTGGGATAAATTGAACAGTTGTGCGAAACTACGTCATAGAATCATTACTGATCCCGCCAATTTGAAATTCCCATTTACGTTTGCACTATCTCTCAGTCACTTATTGTACAGTACCCCCCCCCAGAGAAATCGAAACCGAAAACAATCGATTATTGTGAGCAAACTATAGGCTGTATGAAAGTATTTTTCTTCTTTTTATTAAGTAAAAGCAATGTACTTTCGATTGATACTTGATATTAAAAATTATCCATACAAGTTTCGCCGAGTCACATTGTTTAACAATTGCAAGTCAAAATCCTTTTGTGTCAGACACTTTGAAAACGTTAGTTTCACATGCACACATGACTTAAGGGAAATGTAAGCTTTAACAAGTAATTATGCAAAATGTCCACTGTGTGAGTATGTGCATACTGTTACAATTGGAGAGTGACCTCAGATTTTCCTAAACCAAATAATCGTCGAAAAATTGAAGCAGTGCCTCTTCTGTGATTGAAAAGGGTACCCATTCTAAAACGAAATGTTAAATATTTGTTCTGCCTAATGTATCCATTAGACCATATCTTTCTTATTGTAATGTTGTGGAAATATCTAATATCACTCAACTGTCCGCTCTGCGCATTACAAAAGTTGCAGTTTGGAAAATGAAAAAATAACTGTCGAATAACAATTGCAGGAATATTTACATGTGAGTGCAAGAAATGTCCTTTTTACCCCACCATCAACAATATTTCAATTATTCCTTAAATCTATGATGGCATTATTTTATTTTTTTTATCAAACAAGCAAAATCTCCTCTTCGGATTTTCAAGTTTGTGTTTCATTTTACGTCATGTTCGACCATGTGTATGTGTGATCCTAAAACTTTTCAAAATCTGGCACAAATGGATTTTGACATGCCATTTTCAAAACAATGTTAACTTACTCAGTGAAGCGAATATGGATTGATGTAATCAATGTACCATTTGAGATCATATAACTTCTACGTTATGAAAGCAAGGAATTATATTTTATAGACTTCATAGTTCGTTCACAATGACCGTTTCATTTTAGGTTCAGTTGATTTTTCTGGGACGCCTTCTTCATTGTCATTTTCAAATGATGGGACTAAGTACAGACCAGTACCCGACGCAGTCCTATGTAAGTACAAAACCAGTTTCTGCGTATTAAAACTGTGACGGGAATTAGGTATGATTTTCTGCTGTGTTAAAGATACACTTTAGTTCTAGTAATGTGATTGCAATGTGAAAGAAGTTGTATGGAAGCAATAGGGTGGGGAATGTTAGTCATGCAGCACATAAGTGTTGGAGTATTCTGCGAGGTTTTAAAATCATGAAAATTAAAAGATATTGTCCCAATCTTGATAACAGGCACATGAACTGTTCACACACACACACACACACACACACATGTTATGGTGTCACACAAACATCTGGCCTAAGCTGTTTCGTGTGATATTTCGAATAAAGGGGCTTTTGAAGAACCATTCTTTTCAGGGTTCATATGATATTCTTTCAAAATAATATAAAAAGAATGAAGAGGCTCACAATTTTTTTCTCACCTTTTCAACCTCCTCTAGAATGTTGCTTTAAGATAGAAATTGATATGTCAATGTATCATTCTGGACAATAAAGCTTATGTCTTGAAGAACAAAGGGAAATTGAGATAGGGGAGGGGAAGAGGGTGTGAAGAGAGGGCCCAGAGAATTTTTTTTCGACAAGGGAAGTTGAACACAAGTCAAGGTAGTATTAGGAAGTGTGAATAAAAAGGAGGAGTACTATATCTATATGGCTAGATTTACAATGCGATTGGACAGACTTTCAAATATTCCACCTCTTTTTAATGTGTAATTGTATTAGGATTATTTAGAGGATATTGTAAGGATCATAATATCTAAGTGACCAATACACCACTCTATACAAAAATGCTGTAAACAAAAGTGGATTTCTTGACTGTGTTATCCCTGGTGTGCATGATTCGTCATTTTATATTCGTTATTGCTTGATCTAGTAAACCTGTAATTAAAGTTAGTGCAAAAAACAGTAATTCAAAGCAATGCTAAAATTAATCTTATCGTATTCAACTTTTTTACGACGTTACCTTAACACGGCGAATCACAGGCTGTACAAAACGCTGACGCCAGCCTACGTCAGGAAAAAGACATCTCATGTGCAATAGGTATTATAGATAAAAAAAAAAAAAAGTGATCAATGGTAGTGTAAATATAGAACAGAGGCACTGCCCCTGTTGTCCAAAAAATTGTTGCTACATCTGCATTTACAATGCAACCCCAAATCATCGATTTTCCTCCTATTTCGGTGTTTCGTCGGTAGTTGCATATAGCACGACTAAAATCCACCTCTGGAGTGTGGCTCTTTGAAACGCCTGCAGAAGTTTCGTCGATTTTTCCCAGTGTAAAAGCAAAAAGGAGGTAAGATACTGGTTTGTGCTCAAGTTACTCTCCTCGCTCCCGTGCTAAAGGCCCGGTCACACAGGGAGGACGCATGGGGAACGCACGGCCAGCGCATTGGAAATTTGCAATTTGGGCCAGTGCGTTGTCGTTCGCTAGGCGTGCGTCATCATTCGTTACTCGTTCGTCGAGCGCGCTGGACCAACGCTGGACCAGCGCTATGCATGCGTCGTCATTCGCTGTGTGCGTCGGGATTTTTTTGAGCATGCTCAAAAACGTGCGCCGAGCTCGACGCATGAATATACACGCCAAAGGCACGCCAGACATGCGTGGAGCGCGCTAGACCAGCGCCAGACATGCGTGGAGCACACGCCCTGTATACGCACAGCGCGCTAGCTACACGCCGTGCATTTTGTGTCAGCTCGCTAGCTTTTCCGAAATTATGACAAAAGTTAGGCACACGTTCTTTTCCGATTTCCAATGCGCTGGCCGTGCGTCGTAGAACGCGGTGCATGCGTGGACCATTCGTCCAGCGCGCTAGCAACACGCTGTGCATTCGTGGAAGTTGTTATCATGTGCGCTCTGTGTGCGCCCTGTGTGCGCCCTGTGCGCGCCCTGTGTGCGCCCTGTATGCGTCCAGCGCGCTAGCAACACGCTATGCATTTGGTGTCAAAAGTTGGGCGCACGACAACGCACTGGCCAAAAGTGCAAATTTCCCATGCGCTGGCCGTGCGTTCCCCATGCGTCCTCCCTGTGTGACCGGGCCTTAACGAACACAGGGAGCAACTTATTTGTTTTATGTGGGTATTTTCAGTAGTGTAATTGGTAGTTCAAAAAGCAGTTCTTAGTTTCGGTTGGACAATCGATTTGCTTCTTATAGACACTCTCTAGTTCGCCGCAGTAAAAAAGGCATCAACATTGTCTGCTGATTTCCAAGTATCAGTGTCAGTATCAGTATCATAAGTTTCACATGCACAACGTTGATTTGTTCAATCGATTTTGTGTAAACGATGTAGCCATGGATGGTAGCAATTTATCTGCAGAGCGTAGAATCTTCGATGCAGGAACACTAAATCTTATCATCATTTTTAACCAAGATATTTGCTTCGTCAATTGCTTCAATATTGCTTAAGGAAGAATGGAGGTATTGTACGGCAGATCGTGGATGGAAGTGTGTGATGATCCCTATTAGCAGCAAGTGTAGTTTATAGAATGCCAGGGTCCGATTAAGCCTTGGGAGGAGATGGTTCGGCGAGATTTGGCCAGGGAGCCGGTGATATTATTGATGCCTTTTGTTACGGTACAGAAGGCAGCTTGGCGGACTGTCCAATCGTATCTGTGGTGACCTCTTCATGTGGGCATCACGAGGATACGGGTGCCGTATTATGTTACTCAGGGGGTATGAACTCATTTCATGTGAAAAAATAATTTTCCAACGGTACTTACAGATGCCATAATATTCAGGACAGTACAAAAAACATTAACATTCTTATTCACAAGTTCCCCCCATTTCTAAGTATGTTACTTTAGTCGAAGAGAAAATTAGATTTCATTGGAAATAAACATAGTACATGTAATTACATATTTCAAAGTCTTTTATGTTTACAAATTCAAAAGGACCTTTTCTGGTCCCTCAAATCCCTACTCCACCCATTAATAATGTTTAGTGTTACTGTTGTTGTATTTGTTCTTATTATATTCTTTATATATTAGTTAATCATTTTTAGTGTTACTGTTGTAGTTGTATTTGTTCTTATTATATTTTATATATTGCATTTTGTATAATTGTATTTGAATGTTATAATGCTGTTAGTTTTTTTATTGGACGTGAAATAATTTGAACTTGAACTTGAAAAGATATAATAAGATATTGTAAAATTATGATCGACAAATTTGTATATCGTTTTATGTTATATTCCTTCAGAATGACATTGCCTTATGAATGAGTATTGAGCACGATCAAACATTTGGAATGGTATACGTCACAGCACTATACAAATACAACATCAGAGTCAATAGTGCCTTTAATTTCTGATTTGTATGGATTTTTAAATATTTTCCGGGACCAAGTCGAGGTTTTAAGTCATATTTATTTATTTTGAAAAGTTCCTTTATATCACTTTTCATTCATTCAGTAAACCCAAATCCATTTGAAGTTCGTCCTGTCAATGGATCAAGCGACGCTGAAGGCAGACTAGAGTCACTCTACGACGGCTCGTGGAAAACTATCTGTAGTAATGGCTGGGATCTGAGAGACGCGAGGGAGGTGTGCAGAATGCTGGAGTTTGATGGAGCCTTGGACGTACCGAGATCTGCTAGGTTTGGTCAGGGATCAGATCGAATTATTCTTGATTTGGTCAGGTGTGATGGAACAGAAGACAACTAAGCAGACTGTGGTCATCGAGGGATTGGAGATTATATTTTCTGTGATCATGCATAAGATGCAGAGGCAATTTGTTATCTTTGTTTAATATTATTTGTTTACCATCCAAATAATTTGATCAATGTAGCTTTTGCCCCGCATGGGGCATAGGAAGCCGACTGGAGGCAGGGCGCTCGATCTGACCAATTTACGGCCCAGTGGTGACCTATATCGAATTGCCAGGTTGAATTACCTACACCGCCAACTCACAAGTTGGTGATTCTTAATTTGCTCTGATAACAAGGACGCCGGGCTTCGTCAAAGTTACAGGGTTAGGGTTAAGGTAACAACTTGATTTTATGGAGGGTTATGAAAGGGATCGGTTTATAGTGTTGGATTGAGGGTTAAAGTTAGGAATTCTGATTGTTTAAGACTTTGGGGCTTCCCCCAACAATGCCCAGCAAAAGCCTGCTTGGAAACAATGGAGGGGACTTATACATATATGATTACAAGTGGTGCAAATAAATTCCGTGAGGAACGCCGTCGTGCCTTACTACTACATTGTTTGGGGCCCGAAGGACATGGCGTGTACAACACACTGCCATCGACTACATCGCAGCTGGGTGAGATCGACCAGGAAATCACCCACAGAGCAGCTTCTTATGATGAGGCATTTCAGCCCAGCGGTGAAGTTGGTGGTACAAATTCTGCCAACGAACACAAAGACAGAATGAGTTGGTGGATGACTACGTAAGTAGTTTACGTGACCTAGCCTTGAATTGTGAATTTGACAACTACAGAGACGATTTCATAAGAGATAAGTCGGTGGAAAAGTCGACTTCAGAGCGCATCCGAGAAAAGTTTGCTAATTGAGCCAGCCTCAAATCTACAAACTGTTATTTACTTTTGCGACACAAATTGAGTCTGCAGTTCGAAATACTCGGGTGATTGATGCTTCTGCTTCATGCTGAGTCAATTGATGCGGTCGGGGCTCAGAGTCAGACATACTACAAGAAGCAGCAACAAAAACGCAAGAAGCATGGACTAAGGCAACAGTGAGCAACAAAGCTAATGTCACTGTATGCAAGGTGAGAGAGGCTTACATGCTTGTGGGAAGAAGGGGCATTACGCTAAAGTGTGTAAGTCCCGAAGTCAGCCTACAGCTGTGCATCTGATTTCAGTAGGAGAGTCGCAAAGTTATGAAATCTTTTCTTTTCATGCTACTAAGGACGTGTTCCTGTTTGACGTAACTTTGAATGATTCAGTACAACTTGACATGTTTTTTATTCAGGATCGCCTGTGCCGATAATACCTATTGATATGTTCGACAAACGTTTTGCACGAGAAGCTCTTCTCCCTCCAAAAACGGGTGCTCACAACCTTCTTGCGAAATGAAATTCCAGTTATTGGTATGTTTACCAAAAGTAACTCATAGAGATTTGCGAGTCCAAGGACAGTTATTTATAGTTGGAAGAGGAAGCTGCATAATGTGTCGTGACCTCATGGAACTACTCCAAGTGTTGCCCTAACTGCCGGAGAAGGAGGTTAAGAGTTTCAACGCTGCATAGTTCAAATACCGGTACACCTTTAGCGGTCGTGTAGGTCTGGGAAACGGATACGTACATAGTATTAACATTAATACACAGAAATGTCAGTTCAACCTTTCGCAGATTCGATATCTGGGACATATTGTTTCAGCCAAGGGGATGGAGCCAGATCCATCACACGGCGAAGCTCCTGTACCAACATAAATAGCCACAATCAGATCGTTCCTGGGACTTGCTTCATATTATTCGCGCTTTTTCCCACACTACTCTACGATCACAGAGTCACTTATAGCTCTGACGAGAAAGGACGTTTTATTTGCATGGACTACGGAAGTTCCCCAGGCCTTCGATAAAGTGAAAGAGACGATTGCCAACAGTGTCACGTTGGAACTCTTCGATCCTGACATTCCCGTTGTCGTAGCTACTGATGCATCTGCCTATGATATGCTGTTGCAGTGTAGAACATGATCACATCGGTCAATATCCGCCTACGAAGTTTTTCAGGTACACAAAACAATAAATATACTAAAGTTAGAGAGCGAGTGGGCGAGAAACGAGCGAAATTGCGAGTGTCCAACGATAGAGTGAGATCAGCTACTGTCCCTACATTCAAAGGTGGGGATTTTGGTTAGAGTCAATCGACCCGTGAAATGTGAAGGTTCAAAACACTACCAATCGCACAGAATCGTGGGAAAGAAAGGAAGTTACAATTAGGAGATGAACGTATTTTGGAATGCATCACAGCTAACACCGTGTTATTCCGGGTCTGATGACATGTCCAAGCAATTTTCTACCACCAACGCACAGAAGAATGCGGAGAGAGCAAAGCGTGTAGAGAAAACATCCAAAGTGGATGCAAGATTATGTGAAGTAAAAATGTAAAGATGTCTATACCGGAAACTTCAATGTCGGACTCAAAGACTCACTTTAAAATGATTGAATTTAGTACACAAATGGTTCGATTCATATGTGTAATGTATTCATTATATATACTTGTTTGTACTCCAAGCATGCGTAGAAGCATATACCTGCTAATTTGTTTCAAAGAAAAAATATTAAAACAATATTTCTTTGTTAAAAAATAAAGTGTGAAATTGTAAAGTTATGGATGCAACTCATGATAAGGAGGGGAACATTTGGTGTTCATTATACAAATATCTATGAAAGTCTGAAGTCAAAACTACAGAAAACAAAGATGGCAAGAATAAAGTTTCGATAAACCTCATAACTTCTCTGAGTTATTTTGATCATTTCTTCGTGTACGCACACGCACACACCAAACACACGATACTCATTTAAACTGGTTGCCAGACCAAACTTTACATTTGTATGGCTTAAAATATTATTTTGAATGATTAAGCTGTTACACTCTAGAGTAAATATTATACTACCAGTAAATTTAATTTAACTTTAAATTCAACGGGACCCAACAGTAATCTTCACAGTTTTAGTTTATTAAACATTAATGTTTCGATAATGTTGAAGAATTTGTTATCTATCTTAAACGCACTTCCGTTTTTTTAAATAGGAATTACAAAAAATTGGTTACACTCAACTTCTCCTCCAAACATTATATTTTATAAATTATTGATGGGTAAACATAAGAATGAAATCGTATTGGTAGTGTACAGACCCCCTAATAATGTAGCCGATACATTTTTACTTAAATTAGAATCATGTTTCCAATTTATTTCTAGAGAAAATAAAGAAATATATATCATGGGAGACTTAAATATTGATTTGTCCTTACCTTTACAACACTAAATTCTTTACTAATTTTGTATTATTATTTTATTTTAAAACTCTAATTAATAAACCAACTAGGATTACAAACGTAACACATACTGTAATTGATAATATTTTACCAAATATTTAATAAACAGAATGGAATAATTTTCCATGATATTTCAAACCATTTACCCATAGTAACGATATGTTTGAATGATATAAACTTATTAGAAATTCCCAATAAAGAACACTCAACACGATGTAAAGAAACAAAGCGTAATCTAGAAATCCTTAACGATAGACTTGAGTCAAGAAGGTCGGTATGATATTCATTGTGATAGAAATATGAACAGATCAGAGTAAAACAAATTATAAACAAACGTCTTTGACATTATGACAAAAAATTAACTAATAAGATAAATAAACGATCATGGATTACCCAAGATATAATTAAATCAATGTCCACTCGAATTCGTTTATATAAAATATCATTTCGATCACCTTCAAACGAAGAAAAAATTATGCTATTATAATAAAATTGAAAATAGTGAAGATGGTAATCAATCATTATGGCAAACAACTAATAACAGTTTATGGAAGAAAAAGGATACTCTAAATAACATTGGGTGGTATTCCGATAGCGCGTACTAAGTTAGCCTGGATTAACTTATTCCACACTTTTATGCAGTGCCTGTTGTCAACTCATTTACCCTGTACAGATTATTTTAATCCTGCAATGAAAAGTGTCGAAAAAATTAATTTTGCAATGAAATGGGAAGAAAAAAATAATATGAGTATGAACTGAATTTCAACAAAGTCTTTGGTAGATTATCTTTGTCATGAATATTGAAGGAGGAAGATGAAACCTAGCATTCCATAGGAGTGTGAACTAAAATTCTTGTTTAGTCTGGACTTAGTCCTGGATTAACTTATGAGAATACCACCCATTGAATTTAAAGACAACAGGTATCATATATCTGTAAAGGGTTTGAGAGGGCCTTCGGTCCTAATGAGCGCTATATAATAACTAGCTATTATTATTATTATCATATTCAAGACCCAAATGATGTTGCTAATGAATTCAATAAATACTTAAACAATATTGGACCAGCTTACAAAATAGTCAATAATAAGAATGATTTCGTTAAAAAACTTAAATGATACCGTTAACTAAACCTTATCTTTTAATCCTACAAAGATTCATGAGTTTAAAAAATATGTTTGCTCTTTAAAATGCAGTAGATTTAACGGTTTTGATGAATTAATTGTACCTTTATTAAAACAAATAATTAACTTCATAGCTTCCCCGTTATCCTATATCTTTAATTTATCTCTTTCTCAAGGGATTTTCCCCAACCCACTAAATTTGCGAAAATAATTCGGATACATAACATATATGAAAAATCTAAAATTTCAAACTAATGACCAATTTCTTTTTAGTAAGCATTTCCGAAATATTATAACAAATAGGATATAAACGGTTATATAATGTTGGGTAAATAGGAATAACCTTCTTCAGTTATGCAACACAATTACTGATATCATGGATCATATCGTATATTAATTCGTAAATTAAAAGCATATGGAGTTAGAAGGACTATTCTTTCTTGATTTGAAGGCTATCTGCACAGTACGTTATTTTCATATGTCATTTTAAATTTAAAACATCTAATATTTCCACCGTTAAATGCAGAGTACCACAAGGCTCTATCTTAGGTCCCTTAACGGTTTTTTGTATATATGTGAATAATATTGTTATAGCATCACCACTTGTTTAGTTAGACTTAAATATTGTTATTACAACCGTCAAACTAAAATTTAATAGATTATCATCTCACTTCATATCCAGTAAACTCTCTTTAAATATTAATGAGACTTATAACATTTTTTAAAAACATACACTCTACACATCTACTTCATTATAAGATTGTGTATATATGAAATGCCCATAATTGATTAAGAAGTTACGAAATTCTTAGGTGTAACGATTGATTCAAATCCAACTTGGGATAGTCATATTAATAACATTGTCATGTTAGTCTCAAGAGGCATAGGCATTCTATATAAATAAAACAATATTTATGGGGTTATAGTGGTAAGATGACAATTATGTTAATATATCGTCTCCAAAAGAAAACACGCCGCGTTATGTACACATTCACACTGTATTAGGCAGGCCCATAATGATCAAATATTATATGACCTAAAAACATGAAAAATTGCTGCTATTCACTTTTTTACAAACTGCAATCTTTATGTATACATTTTGGATACATACTCTACCATCAATATTTCGAAATATGTTTGTGTACAATAGTAATTTACGTTCTTATCATACACGACACTCATCCGACTTCCATTTAACAAACCAACATATTTTTGGCCTATTGGACACCATGGTTCAAGCGTTTGAAATGGTTTACCTGAAAATATTAAACACTCTGAAATCATATTTAAAGAAACAAAACATTTATTCTGCCACAAACCTACAAAGAACATAACTGTCCCGGCCACTTTCATGTTGTGTGCTAATTCACAATTAATTTGTTTTCATTCAATTATCAATTACTGACTTCAATTGCCTCAGCCCATCCAAATCCTTTTGGATTGAGGCTCGTCGATGGATCCCACAAAGTTGAAGGAAGAGTGGAGGTCTTCTACGATGGATCCTGGGGAACTATCTGTGATAATGGTTGGGATCTACGAGACGCGAGGGTTGTCTGCAGAATGCTGGGGTTCAAGGGAGCCTTAAACGCACCTACATCAGCAAGGTTCGGACAGGGATCTGGGGATATACTTCTCGATCTTGTGGGCTGTGACGGAACTGAGGAGAATCTTGCGGAATGTGCAAATCTTGGGTTAGGTGTCAATTACTGCGGACATGAAGAGGATGGTGGTGCCATCTGTTACTCGGGAGGTTAGTGTCTATACTTTCAGTAAATTGATGATATGTGAACTTTTTGAATGATATAGTAAGGCAAAAGAGTGGAACTATAATCTTTCTGGAAAAATTGATGTTCGGCTGCCAATTGAGGGCGTTTGAGTGACATTAGCGCCGGATAGACGCTGTTCTGTCGCTACGTGCTAGTTTACACAAGGTGACGAAGGTCCAGTGAATGAGTGTTCACAACTAAAAAGGGCACTATTGGTGTGATGGTTCTAATATTAAAATATAATTTAAAGTCGTATTGGCATGATGGATACTAGCACTAAAGGCTTCCGTATCTCCGGAATGGCATGGCAGTCGCTAGTTGGGATGTCTACGATGTAGGGTAAACAAATATATATTAGATGAAACGATTTTTAACCCCAAAGAAAATTTAATCTAACATAATATTGATTTATTTTGAATGCACTCCCCATGATTTTTGAAAGCTAAACTGTGGCTATACTGACATAAAGTAAATTCATTTTCGTTCTAGCTCATCCCAACTCTGAGGGAGTACGGCTCGAGGGTGGATCTAACAGTTCTGAAGGCAGAGTGGAGATCATGTTTAACGGCACCTGGGGAACAGTTTGCGACGATGAATGGGATTTGAAAGATGCAAAGGTCGTATGCAGAATGCTGGGATTTGGCGACGCCTCAGCTGCACCAGGTGCCTCCCGGTTTGGCGAGGGTTCCGGTGAAATTCATTTGTCTGTAGTTGGGTGCGATGGTACGGAAGACAATCTCGCAGACTGTGCACATCTAGGGTTCGGAACGCACAGCTGCCAACAAGGAGAAGGCGCTGGGGTCACGTGCCTCTTAGGAGGTACAATACTTCTATTTTCTGCATATTCAATCCAGTCATCACTTTTTATCTAACGATTCATTGGGACCTGATTTATTGACAAATTCTGAACCCAATTATACATGAATCGTTTTACAATGACGCTATATATGGAAAGCTTATTTTTAAAAAGGCAATACATTTCTCATCGAAATTTATTCGTTGAATATTCGTTTACCTAACAATGTAATCAATCGTACTAAATACAATTAACCAGTTACGAATCAAAAGCGAGAAGTAAAGAATAATGATATGACTTCAAAAAGGAATCAAATTTCTTTTCGCTCGCCTTCATACAATATTTTAAATCAAATTTGTGATCTTTTGGTGAAAGATTGTTTTTTATGCAAATATTTATTGTATAAACTATCAAATGATCGATGACATGCAATTTTACGTCTTTTTTGTTGAAAAATGAAGAAACCTTTTTTTTATGTTTGTTATTCATTCTAGTTCGACTTGTCGGTGGAGCCAATAAATATGAAGGAACAGTTGAGATACTACACGAAGGGTCTTGGGGAACTGTATGCGATGATTCGTGGGACATCGACGACGCTAAGGTTGTGTGTAGACAGTTAGGATTTGATGGGGCTGTAGCTGCTCTACCCGAAGCAAGATTTGGCCAAGGTACTGGTGAAGTCTTGCTGGAAGGTGTTCAGTGCAATGGGACAGAAGCCAGCCTCATAGACTGCGATCATTGGATTGGAGTCCATAGGTGCGGGCACAAAGAAGATGCCGGCGTCTCATGCATGCATGTAGCTCAACAAGGTAAACATCACTTCTTTAAATATCATTAATAACCAAATTTTGACCTAGGCTGGTGCATTTACTGGTGCTCTTAATCACGCTAAAACATAGAAAAGACAGACGGTTTTCACGAATTGTCTCTGCAGTCAAAAAATTCACAGCATGGAAAGGTTTTATCACAATTTGAATCTCTTAATACCAAAGTCATGTCGAAAATCATGAATTTTGGTATGTATTCATGCTTTATTCTGACTATCTACAACACTTCACTTTCACATCTTCGTGACATAATCATCTTAGCACATGCCTTTAAAAATGTGAATTGTCTAATTCTGAAATGTTTATATTTTTTATTAGATTGATGTTTCACCTCTTGGTTTTGAAATTATATTTATCTTTTTTCTCTTCAAAGATTTGACTGCTAATTCCGGTTCTGTCACTTCTGATGTTACAAAACTTCCTACTGACTATCTGATGTCAGCTACTAACGATCTGATGCCAGCTGCTGACGACACTACAGAAGTATCGTCTAGTACGCAGAACATTTCCCTTAATCAGATAAACCCGACTAATATTGAAGATGTGAACTTGAATACAACACCAAGTGTTATGCCAAATCTTCCAAAGATGTTCCTAATTGGGCTTTGCATTTTATTCTTCACTATCATTCTGATATTGTCTTGCTGGTGCTTTATTCAAAGAATTAGAAGGATTTATAGTAGAAGGGCTGAGGACGATGTAAACGCCGATATTTATATGGATGTGGCGGATATTGGCTCAAAGCAAGCTCTTTCGCTAAACCCAGCTTATCAAGGCCTGAACGCTCCACCTCGGTTACCGAATAGACAAAAAACCAGTCTGCTTCATCATGATTATGAATCAAATATAGCAACGGATGGTGACGGAAAAGTCGATTTGAATCTCTCGAAATGCATCAAAAAAGGAGAACCACATGAATACATGGATATGACACCCGTCTATGAAATACCCGACAATGAAAATGATTATCTCGATGGATATATCATTCCGACCAAGGATGCATTATTGGATGATGGAACGGCACTAAAGGTTGATCCAGTTCGCAACGATACATCGAATAAACATGAGTACATCGACATGAAAACTGTTTACCAAACGCCCTCAGCGGGGAATGATGTAGACCTTGATGGATATATTCTCCCGTGTGAGGACAACTCCCACACCGACCCGAGCGCAAACGGTGAAACAACCAATAACCAGGGCCAAATTGATAAAAAGGCACCTTAAACAACTGTTGAAACTTCGAGTTTACATGAAAGACTGAAAAAAAACATGACACGGGGTGAAAACCACGAATATATGGACATGAACACTGTAGTTAAAATATGCATAACATAATAATCTAAACGAATGTGACACTTATGAGTTGTTGCTAATGCACTTATCCGTAATGTGTTATGATGTACATAAATGTGATGAAACAAAAGCCTATCGAATGAGAGCCGTATTTTAATGATATCAAATCACGACGGTCAAAACTATTTTTCATCTCCAGTACGACGAAAACTGAAAGTAATGTCATATTTAATTATATATGAAGGTCATAGGTTCTGCAAGTAAAATATAATTTCTTTAGAGTTCAATTCGGCCTTAATGACAATGAATGCGGATCATGTTTAAAGTCAATGGACATGTACAATGATTAGATTAATATTCAAACCAATGATCGAAACGAAGTTGTAGATCAAAATCTGTCTGACAAATATAGGTTTTCTCTCCACTGCGTAATATTATTCAAGACCAAATTACGGACTTACATTTAACTTAAATACAATTTAATTATCATGTATTATGTAATTTTTCCTCTTTATGATACAAGAAATAATCGTATACGAAAGATGGTAATTGGCAAATGTATTTGCTCGAACAAGTAAGAGCACAAGTTAGACATGATAAGCACTGTACAAAAATGGAAACAAATGGAATCTATAAATCATATTGCTTTCCTTCGATGGTTATAGATGTGTTATAGCAAATTAATTTGATATTGACTGTAATCTATCGTCACTTTAGGCATAATTCATTATGTAAAAAAAGCATGTACACAGATGATTCATAATCATATGTAAGTCCCTTCCTCACATCTAAATAAACTATTTTCACAATACTTGTATTTATCCTAACGATAATGAAAGGATGACAAGTCAGGTTTAACATTTTAGCTAAATATACCTATCATACTTTCAAATTAACAGTTCTCGCTCCTCAGCACTTTGTTTCTTCCTTTTGTATGCTGTATTTGTAAGTGAGTATCCTATTGGCTACGGAGGTGTCACGTGACACTCGATATATTCTAATAATGTCCACGACTATGCAATATAACAACCTTTTAAACACGATATAACGCATACAAAGGATAACCATCTGCACACCTCTTTTCCCTGCTACCCTCATGTACTCGATTGTTTGAGCGGCGTATGGACTCCCTCAGTTTTTTCCTTTTAACCATACGATCTCACGAGAAAAAACACATTATTAAACAATAAGGTTGTATAATTAAATATCGGCGATTTAATATGAATAATCAACACAAATAATCAAGGTACAAATAATGGTTTGGGCACACAAACAATACACTCGATATACAAATGTCAAAGGGAGCGGACGACTCTCCTAGACGTCGATACACAACACATAAATAACAGCGATCACTGGATAAAACGGGAGTAATTAATCTCCTGTATATTACACAAAATAAGTACAACATAAACGGGATCGTTTAAAGGGAATACGAAACTCATCTCGATGTTAATCACCACCACGATCAAAAGAATACAAAAATATACAAGTATACAACAATAATCAATCATCAAAATGCGAATACAAAAAGGATTATCAAATAATTCAGCAAAGCGTTAAAAAAATAGCTCAAACCTACTCAGCATCCACGTCGAGGTCAGGATTGATGATGCTAACGATGGCGATGATGGTGATGGTGATGATGATGATGATGATGAGGGCGATGACGACGATGACAACGACAATGTCGGTAGAGATGATGATGACCGCAAATTTGTTCACGTGGGCGATGAATCAGTCAATAGTCGAATTCAGTGATGATGTCGATGACGATGGAGATGTCAATGATATGATGAGGATGATAGCACAACACAACGGATGACGACGATCAAAAAGGCAGATGTAAGTTAGATGTGAAAATACGACAAGATGACGATTTAAAAAAAATAGTCAATCGCTGTGGGATAAAAAGTTGTCTGTGAATTTGTCAAATCAATAATGCAGAATGAGAAAACAAATAAATACTCTATTCTTACTGCACGGAGTCAGGCAAAATGGCGATATCACATCTATAAAGACGAAGGAAAAAGGAGTCGATAAATGAATCTCGCGAAATCTCGCGAATCGGTCGAGTCCTTGTTAGATAAAAATTTCATGTTCTGTGCTAGTTCACAATCAATTGGTTTTCATTAAATTATCAATAACTGACCTTTATTGCCTCAGCCCATCCAAATCCGTTTGGAATAAGGCTCGTCGATGAATCCAGCAAAGCTGAAGGAAGAGTGGAGGTCTTCTACGATGGATCCTGGGGAACTATCTGTGATAATGGTTGGGATCTACGAGACGCGAGGGTTGTCTGCAGAATGCTGGGGTTCAAGGGAGCCTTGGATGCACCTACATCGGCAAGGTTTGGACAGGGATCTGGGGAAATACTTCTCGATCTTGTCGGCTGTGACGGAACTGAGGAGAATCTAGCGGAATGTGCAAATCTTGGGTTAGGTGTCAATTACTGCGGACATGAAGAGGATGGTGGTGCCATCTGTTACTCGGGAGGTTAGTGTTTCTACTTTCAGTAAATTGATAATATGTGAACTTTTGGAATGATATAGTAAGGAAAAAGAGTGGATCTCTAATCTTTCTGGAAAGATTGATGTTCGGCTGCCAATTGAGGGCGTTTGAGTGACATTCGCGCCTGATAGACGCTGTTCTGTCGTAAGTTTGCACAAGGTGACGAAGGTCCAGTGCATGAGTGTTCACAATTAAAAAGGGCACTATTGGTGTGATGGTTCTAATATTAAAATATATAATTTAAAGTCTTATTGGCATGATGGATACTAGCACTAAAGGTTTCCGTATCTCCTCCGGCATGGCAGTCGCTAGTTTGGATGTCTACGATGTAGGGTAAACAGATATATATTAGATGAAACGATTTTAACCCCAAAGAAAATTCAATCTAACATAATATTAATTTATTTTGAATGCACTCCTTATGATTTTTGAACAGCTAAACTGTGGCTATACTGACATAAAGTAAATTCATTTCGTTCTAGCTCATCCCAACTCTGAGGGGGTACGGCTCGAGGGTGGATCTAACAGTTCTGAAGGCAGAGTGGAGATCATGTTTAACGGCACCTGGGGAACAGTATGCGACGATGGCTGGGATTTGAAAGATGCAAAGGTCGTATGCAGAATGCTGGGATTTGGCGACGCCTCAACTACACCAGGTGCAGCCCAGTTTGGCGAGGGTTCCGGCAAAATTCATTTGTCTGTAGTCGGTTGCGATGGGACGGAAGACAACCTCGCAGAATGCGCACATCTAGGTTTCGGAGTGCACAACTGCCAACATGACGAAGACGCTGGGGTCACCTGCCTCTTAGGAGGTACACAATTCTATTTTCTGCACATTGCTTCCAGTCATCACTTTTCATCTAATGATTCATTGTGACCTGAAACATTGACACATTCTGAACCAAATTGTATTTGAACCGTTCACAATGACGCTATATATGGAAAGCTTATTTTAAAAAAGGCAATACATTTTTCATCGAAATTCATTCATTGAATATTCTCATACCGAACAATGTAATCAATTGTACGAAATAAAATTAACCAATTACGAATCAAAGGTGATAAATAGAGGATAATGATATTACTTCAAAAAGTTACCAACTTTATTTTCGCTCGCTCACACGCAGTATTCAAAATCAAATTCGTGATCCTTTGGTAAAAGATTGATTTTTTAATGCGAATACTTGATTGTATAAAGTAATAACTTTCCAAGGATTCGCAGTTTCACTTCGTTTTTTTCTTGAAAAAATGAAGAAACCTCTTTTTTGTCTTTGATTTCGATCTAGTTCGACTTGTCGGTGGAGCCAATACATATGAAGGAACAGTTGAGATACTACACGAAGGGTCTTGGGGAACTGTATGCGACGATTCGTGGGACATAGACGACGCTAATGTTGTGTGTAGACAGTTAGGATTTGATGGGGCTGTAGCTGCTCTACCCGAAGCAAGATTTGGACAAGGTTCTGGTGAAGTCTTGCTCGAAGGTGTTCAGTGCAATGGGACAGAAGCCAGCCTCATAGACTGCGATCATAAAGGGATAAGAGAACGTAATTGCGGGCACAAAGAAGATGCCGGCGTCTCATGCATGCATCAAGGTAAACACCACTACTGCACATAGCATTATTAACAACATTTTGACCAAGGCTGGTGCATCTACTGGGTGCTCTTAATAAAACTACATCATAGAAAAGAAAAACAGCTTTCACGAATTGTCTCTACCGTCAAACGATTCACAGCAAGGACAGATTTTATCAAAACTTGAAATCTCTTAAAGGGATCGTTTAACAATGTTAAAATCTAGTTACAAGGTCCTACGCGTTATCAGTATCTGTCATTATGGTGTAATATTGAAGCCCTAAAAAAATTGCGCTTCAAAATGATCAAGAAGTGCCTCAAAAAAGTAAAAATCTTTGAGTGACCGGTTTTACCATACTCGTTTTCCCCGATAGAATGTAGTGTTATGAAAACCGTTTGGCAAACGGTTTTCAAAATTTGTAATTCCAATCATAAATATTTTGATAATCAGACAGGCGATCGGCTTGTAAAAGTCATGGAGTTCCTGACTGACCTAAAGGTTTATAATTATCATTGCAGCATGAGCTAAATCCAGAATTTTGTTTCAGAATCTGAGACAAAGTTACCGGATCCCTTTAATAAAATGACTTACGAAAGTCATGTCAAAACTTATGAATTTGTTATGTATTCTTGCTTTATTCTAATTCTCTACAAAACTTTCACTTTCAAAT
Organism: Strongylocentrotus droebachiensis; assembly: GCA_035222895.1. NCBI lineage: Eukaryota > Metazoa > Echinodermata > Echinoidea > Camarodonta > Strongylocentrotidae > Strongylocentrotus > Strongylocentrotus droebachiensis. The sequence continues at coordinate 198,793 of JAVYIG010002837.1, read as the reverse complement.
CTTCGTAAGATAATCATCCTAGCGCGTGCCTTGAGGTAGGTTCCGTAGATATTCTTGAAAATGTAAATCGTATTAATCTGAAATGTTTATATTTTTATTAGATTGATGTTTCAACTTTTGGTTTTGATATTATATTTATCTTTTTTCTCTTCAAAGATTTTACTGGAAATTCCGATTCTGTCACTTCTGATGTTACAAAACTTCTTACCGAATATTGGATGTCACCTACTGATGTTCTGATGCCAGCTGCTGACGCCACTACAGTAGTATTGTCAAGTACGCAGAACATTTCCCTTAATGAGATAAACCCGACTAATATTGAAGATGTGAACTTGACTACAGGACCAAGTGTGATGCCAAATCTTCCAAAGATGTTTCTAATTGGGCTTTGCGTTTTATTCTTTACTATCATTCTGATATTGTCTTGCTGGTGCTTTATTCAAAGAATTAGAAGGATTTATAGTAGAAGGGCTGCGAACGATGAAAACGCCGACATTTATATGGATGTGGCGGATATTGGCTCAATGCAAGCTCTTTCGCTAAACCCAGCTTATCAAGGCCTGAACGCTCCACCTCGGTTACCGAATAGACAAAAAACCAGTCTGCTTCATCATGATTATGAATCAAATATAGCAACGGATGGTGACGAAAAATTCGATTTGAAACTCCCGCGATACATCAAGAAAGGAGAACCACACGAATACATGGACATGACACCCGTTTATGAAACACCCGACAATGAAAATGAGTGCTATCTCGATGGATATATCCTTCCGACCAAGGATTCAGTATTGGATGATGGAACGGCACTAAAGGTTGATCTATTTCGCAACGATAAATCGAATAAACATGAGTACATCGATATGAAAACTGTTTACCAAACGCCCTCAGCGGGGAACGATGTAGACCTTGATGGATATATTCTCCCGTGTGAGGACAACTCCCACACCGACCCGGGCGCAAACAGTGAAAAAACTCTTAACCAGGGCCATATTGATGAAAAGGCACCTTAAACAACTGTTGACATTTCGAGTTTGAACTAAAGACTAGAGGCTGCCTTGAAACGACACATGGCACGGGGTGAAACCATGAATATATGTACATGAACAATGTAGGTAGAATATACAAAAAATAACAATCTAAAAACAAATGGCACTTATGAGTCGTTGCTAAACCACTTATCCGTAATGTGTTATGATGTACATAAATGTGATGAAACAAAAATCTTTCAAATGAAAGCCGTATTTTAATGATATCAAATCACGACGGTCAAAACTAGTTTTCCTATCCTGTACGACGAAAACTGAAAGTAATGTCATATTTAATTATAAATGGAGGTCATAGGTTCTGCAAGTGAAATGTAATTCCTCTTGAGTTCAATACGGTCTTAATGACAGTTAATGCGGTTTCTATTACCGTTCACACGCAACTTTTTTAAAAAATCATGTTTAAAGTCAATGGACATGTACAATAATTAGATTCATATTCAAACCAATGATCGAAACAAAGTTGTAGATCAAAAACTGTCTGACAAATATAGGTTTTCTCTCTACTGCGTAATATTATTCAAGACCAAATTACTGACTTACATTTAACTTAAATACAATTTAATTATCATGTATTATGTAATTTTTCCTCTTTATGATACAAGAAGTAATCGTATACGAAAGATGGTAATTGACAAATGTATTTGCTCGACCAAATAAGAGCACAAGTTAGACAATATAAGCACTGTACAAAATGGAAACAAATGAAATCTATAAATCATATTGCTTGCCTTCAATGGTTATAGATGTGTTATAGCAAATTAATTTGATATTGACTGTACTCTATCATCACTTTAGGCATAATTCATTATGTAAAAAAGCATGTACACAGATGATTCATAATCATATGTAAGTCCCTTCTTCACATCTAAATGTACTATTTTCACAATACTTGTATTTATCCCAACGATAATGAAAGGGATACCAAGTCAGGTTTAACATCGCAGCTAAATATACTTACCTTGCTTTCAAAATAACAGTTCTTGCTCCTCAGCACTATGTTTCTTTCTATTGTTTGTTGTATTTGTTAGTGATTATTCTATTGGCTACAAAGGTGTCACGTGACACTCGATAAATTGTTATAACGTCCACGACTATGCAATATAACAACCTTTTAAACACGATATAGCGCATAGAAAGGGTAACCATCTGCGCAGCTCTCTCTCCTGCTGCCCTCATGTACTCGATTGTTTGAGCAGCGCGCGCGGACTCCCTCGGTTTGTTTTCCTTAAAACTTTACGATCTCACGAGCAAAAGCACAACATAAAACAATGAGGCTGTATAATTAAAAATCGGCGTTTTAATATGAATAATCAACTCAAATACTCAAGGTTCACTTTAATCGTTTGGGCACATAAACACTTCCCTCATTATACAAATGTCAAAGGGAGCGGACGACTCTTCTAGACGTCAATACACAAGACATAAATAACAGCGATCACTGGATAGAAAAGGAGCAATTAATCTCCTGTATATTACAACAAATAAGTACAACAATAAAAGAGATCGTCAAAAGAGTACAAAACTCACCTCGACGTTAATTGCCGTCACGATCAGATTAATAGACAAATATACAAGCATACAAAATGATACGACAATAATCAATCATGGAAAAGCGAATACAAAAAGGAGCATCAAATAATTCAACAGAGCGTTCAAAAATAAATAGCTACAACCAAATCCACGGCGAGGTCAGGATTGATGATGCTGACAATGGCGATGATGATGGCGATGGTGATGATGATGGCGATGACGACGATGATTACGACGAATATATCGGTAGCAATGATGATGACGGCAAAGTTGTTTACATGGGCGATGAATCAGTCAATAGTCGAATTCGGTGATGATTTCGATGACGATGAAGATGACAATGATGTGATGACGATGAAAGCACAACACAACGGATGACGACGATCGAAAAGACAGATGTGAGTTAGATGCAAAATACGACAAGATGACGATTTAAAAAAATAAACGGCCTCGGTTAAATATACCGTCACTCAGGAAATTATGAAGTTGTCGGTTCACATATTAGTATTATACTTGAACGCGGGAGCATGCAATATATATGTGCAGGAGCGTGCAACATAACCCCTTTTCTTTGCACTGTATAACGCGAACTTAAGTTAATTGGAATGTGAACCTATGTCTTACCTTGGCGCATGTAATCGAGAGGCCTAATTCCAAAGAATTACAATTGAACCCTGAATTTTATATTATATACATTGCATTCCTCGTGCCATGATATTACAACTTCGGCCTTTGGCCTCGGTGAAATATACGGTTCCTGTATTTGGTCATACTGAACGACGAAATATGCAATATTGTATAATACATACATATTAGTGAGTCCCGGAGAAAACCACGGGCAGCAAGTGCAGATGAGAAATACATTTTGAAATATCAAACTCGACGCTACCTTATTTTGTTGTAATAAAATATTGCATCGGGTAGAAAAGCTGCTAGCTAACTTGAGAGAAATCGAAAGAGCATGAGGGGGAAATAGATGATAAGGAGGGGACAGGGGATCATCTTACAAACAATTGTATGCTAGAAATCGCATTTCAGAAGAAAAATGTACTAACATTTTAAAAATGACGGCCCCAGAATATGAATTCCCCTGTAGATATATAGATAGATATTTGGTTTTATTCAAGTACTGATTAAAAAGTCCGAAGACTAAACAAGTCAGTTTACAATATAAAATGCATAACAAAAAATATAACAAGGTAAAATAACACATGGATGAATTAAATCATTAATAAGTAAAAAAAATATAATAAGTATATAAGTATATAATAATAAGTAAATAAATAAGTATATACAATTATCATAAATAATTATATATAACACGATCATTACTATAGTGAAAGGACTTGGAATTCAAAAATAGAAACAAATTAAAACAGCTTTGGGAGATCATACAATTACCATAAATAATTATATATAATACGATCATTGCTATAGTGAAAGGACTTGGAATTCAAATTAAAAAAACAAATTAAAACAGCTTTGGGAGATCATAAAATTACCATAACTAATTATATATAATACGATCATTGCTATAGTGAAAGGACTTGGAATTCAAATTAAAAAACAAATTAAAACAGCTTTGGGAGATCACATTAATACTAATACTTGAAATAATCATTATGCAATAATTAATTAACATTTAAAAATTTGCAATGGCGAACATATGAGGGCATAACTAAGAAGTTGAATTCAAAAGTTGTATAAAGTAAGGAATAGGAGAAAGCATGCGTCTTTAAGTTCGTATACGAGGTAATGTCATGTGTGTAGAGTTCCGAAGATTGCGACCTGTGATTGATTCTCTACTTTGTGGCGAGAGATGGCGATGGTCAGGAGAGGTTAAAACTGATTTGGCAAATTTAGTTGCTAGTTCGAGACGCCTATTACTAAGGGATTCTAGTTTTAAAGTTTTGAGGAGTTCACTATAAGGCAGTAAATTTTGGATAAACGATTATCCTCAAGGCTCGCTTCTGAATACGTTCGATGGTTTCAGCCTGAGCCTTCGTTATACCAGAAGTCCAAACGGGGGCCGCAAACTCCAGTACACGTGAAATAATCACCAAATTAGGCAAGTCGCCACCATAGGCCATCGATATCAATCCACAATCGTTCACATGCGTGAGCACAGATGGGATAGGAATACATTTCCGTTTCTGCTGCACTTCCTGTGCGATGGCTTTCCTTCGTTCATGCTGCTGCGTTTATCGAAGACGCAATTTCCCGGAGTCGGGATTACCGACAACTACAGACAGTGACAAAGTCGTCGCTTTTTTAAAACCTCAAAAGAGAATTTCTCGAAACATGAGAACCCTGTGAGGCACAGCTCGTGGCCGGTCCCAGCCGTTTCTCACAAAACAGTTTTGAAGAGGCGGCAAGAAAAGTATAACTGCGTAATACACCCCCCCAAAAAAACTCACGCCACTATCATATATACTAATGTGTATATATAAAGAAGAAGCATGAAAGGAAAAAATAAAGTTTCCCCCTAAAATACAGATGTAATACTGAAGAACAAAATATGTACACAAACACATTCTTAAACTGAGTTCTGTGCAGTTCAGTTTGTTTATTCATTTCATGTTCATAAAAAACAGAGCAAAAGCAAATAAACCTAGAAGTATATATATACTAAGGCAGAGAAGGTTCAGTTTATACAATAACTTCAAATGAAATAGGAGAACAAAGGAAAAGCCTAGGGTGGCCTTATTTTTAAAAGTTCCCCTGAATATTATACATTTTATTATTGAGTATATATGTATATTCGTTTCAAATATCACAAAAGACAGCGATAAACACAATATAAGGACAAACCATTACAAGAAAATATGTGGAGTAAAGTGAAATTGGAGGTGGTAAAAAGATTGGAAGGTAAATTCACCGGTACTCAGAATACAAAGTCAGTTTCATTTGTTTTTTAAACATTGAACTATTTGAGCGTAGGAGGGATATTTCCTATTGCCTGGCACAATGTAAACCATTTAAAATTAATAATTTATTAGATTCACAATATGTATTTATTTCTTATGATACTTATGGTACAAAAGAGCTACGTTAGACTTTTACATTGAACCATATCCAACAATAGTTACGCTATGAAAAACGACAGCGAGGTTATTTTAAAATGACCAAAAAAAAAAAAAAAAACACCTGAGAATAATTTTGGCCAGAAACTCATTGTATTACATTACAATGAGCGCTTTCAATTATACGGTAGAAGACAGAACCTGTGTGTTTTTATATAAGCCCAAATATCTAGCATCATATACTCATCTTGGTCGTGCATGGAAACCTCTACCGATGGCTCTCTACCCAATGGTAGGTAGGATTTGAGAGACGCGAGGGTGGTTTGTAGAATGCTGGGGTTTGATGGAGCCTTGGACGCACCGAGATCTGTTAGGTTTGGTCAGGGCTCTGGCCGCATTCTTCTGAACTTTGTCAACTGTGATGGAACTGAAGTAAACGTAGTCGAATATATTCAACGACATATTGGAGACTACAATTTCTGCGTCATTTATTATTTGTTTGAATACCTGCAAAGAACATATAACTGCTTTGTCCCAATTCATGTTGTGTGCTAACTCACAATCAAATGGTTTGATTATATTATCAATTGGTTTTGATGCAATTACCATTTACTGACTTTCATTGCCTCAGCCCATCCAAATCCTATTGGAATGAGGCTCGTCGATGGATCCAGCAAAGCTGAAGGCAGAGTGGAGGTCTTCTACGATGGATCCTGGGGAACTATCTGTGATAATGGTTGGGATCTACGAGACGCGAGGGTTGTCTGCAGAATGCTGGGGTTCAAGGGAGCCTTGGACGCACCTACATCGGCAAGGTTCGGTCAGGGATCTGAGGATATACTTCTCGATCTTGTCGGCTGTGATGGAACTGAGGGGAATCTAGCGGAATGTGCAATCTTGGGTTAGGTGTCAATTACTGCGGACATGAAGAGGATGGTGGTGCCATCTGTTACTCGGGAGGTAAGTGTTTATACTTTCAGTAAAATAATTATACGTGAACCGCTTTGTATGATAAAGTTAGGCACAATAGTTGATTGCTAATCATTCAAGAAAGACTGTTGTTCGGCCGTTTTAAGGCGGTCCCAAGTCATGCCAATTGAGGGCGTTTGATGAATGACATTCGCGTCGGATAGACATTGTTCCGTCGTTACGTTCTAGTTTTCCCTATGTGAAGAAGGTGCCATGAATTGGTGGTCACAATACAAAAGAGCACTATTGGTTTGATGGTCCTGTATCTTAAATATTTTTTTTTCAGTCTAATTGGTGGGTAAACAGAAATATAATATACATGATAAGATTTTTACCCCAAAATAAATGCACTCCCCATGATTTAATGAACAACTTAACGAAAACATGATGGGAAGCGACTATTGCGGCTATACTAAAAGAAAGTAAATTCCTTTTCGTTCTAGCTTATCCAAACTCTGTTGGAGTACGGCTCGTGGGTGGATCTAACAGTTCTGAAGGCAGAGTGGAGATCATGTATAACGGCACCTGGGGAACGGTCTGCGGCGATGGCTGGGATTTGAAAGATGCAAAGGTCGTATGCAGAATGCTGGGATTTGGCGACGCCTCAGCTGCACCAGGTTCAGCCAAGTTTGGCGAGGGGTCCGATGAAATCCTTCTGTCTCTTGTCGGGTGCGATGGGGCGGAAAACAACCTCGCAGAATGCGCACATCTAGGGTTCGGAGTGCACAACTGTCATCATGGAGAAGACGCTGGGGTCACGTGCCTCTTAGGAGGTACAATACTTCTATTTTCTACACCCAGTCATCAATTTTCATCTAACCATTCATTGGGACCTGAACCATTGACACATTCTGAACCCAATTATAAATGAATCGCTTACAATGACGTTGTAAATGGATAGATTAATATCAAGAAGGCAATACATTTTTCATCGAAATTCATTCGTTGAATATTCGTTTACCTAACAATGAAATCAATGGTACTAAATGAAATTAACCAGTTACGAATCAAAGGCGAGAAATAAAGGATAATAATATGACATTAAAAAGTTATCAAATTTCTTTTCGCTCGCTTTCATACAATATTTAAAATCAAATTCGTGAGCCTTTGGTGAAAGATTGTTTTTTTATGCAAAAATGTATTGTATAAACGAATAATTGATTGATGACACGCAATTGTACGTCTTTTTTGTTGCAAAATGAAGAAACGTCTTTTTGTGTTTTTTTTTTCAATCTAGTTCGACTTGTCGGTGGAGCCAATAAATATGAAGGAACAGTTGAGATACTACACGAAGGGTCTTGGGGGACTGTATGCGACGATTTATGGGACATAGACGACGCTAAGGTTGTGTGTCGACAGTTAGGATTTGATGGGGCTTTAGCTGCTCTACCCACAGCAATATTTGGCCAAGGTTCTGGTGAAGTCTTGCTCGAAGGTGTTCAGTGCAATGGGACAGAAGCCAGCCTCATAGACTGCAATCACAAAGGGATAAGAGAACATAATTGCGGGCACAAAGAAGATGCCGGCGTCTCATGTGCTCGTGAAGGTAAAGATCACTTCTGCACATAGCAGTATAACAATATTTTGACCTGGCTGGTGTATCTACTGGGTGCTCTTGAATACACTTCATCATTTAAAAGAGTCTTTAAAAAGACAGACAGCTTACAGGAATTGTCTCTGTAGTCAGACAATTCAGAACATGGACAAATATTCAGGGCCCTATACGTGAAAACCTTTACACCTTTATCAAAATATGAATCCTTTGTCATAAAATGACATAATAGAATCATATCGACAATTATTAATATTGTTTTGTATTCGTGCTTCGTTCCAACTCTCTACAAAACTTTGACTTTCATATATTTATAACATGACCATTCTTGACCTAGTTTCCGTACATATTTTGAAAATGTAAATTTTCTAATTCTGGAATGTTTATATTTTGTGTTAGATTGATGTTTCACCTTTTGGTTTTGAAATGATATTTATATTTTTTCTCTTCAAAGATTTGACTGATAATTCCGATTTCGTCACTTCTGATGTTAAAAAACTTCCTACTGACTATCTGATTTCAGCTACTAACGATCTGATGCCAGCTGCTGACGCCACTACAGTAGTATTGTCAAGTACGCAGAACATTTCCCTTAATCAGATAAACCCGACAAATATTGAAGATCTGAACTTGACTACAGGACCAAGTGTGATGCCAAATCTTCCAAAGATGTTTCTAATTGGACTTTGCGTTTTATTCTTTACTATCATTTTGATATTGTCTTGCTGGTGCTTTATTCAAAGAATTAGAAAAATGTATAGTAGAAGGGCTGAGGACAATGTAAACGCCGATTTTTATATGGATGTGGCGGATATTGGCTCAATGCAAGCTCTTTCGCTAAACCCAGCTTATCAAGGCCTGAACGCTCCACCTCGGTTACCGAATAGACAAAAAACCAGTCTGCTTTATCATGATTATGAATTAAATATAGCAACGGATGGTGACGGAAAATTCGATTTGAATCTCTCGCAATACATGAAAAAGGGAGAACCACATGAATACATGGACATGAATACCGTTTATGAAACACCCGACAATGGAAATGATTATCTCGATGGATATATCATTCCGACTAAGGATGCATTATTGGATGATGGAACGGCACTAAAGGTTGATCCAGTTCGCAACGATAAATCGAATAAACATGAGTACATCGATATGAAAACTGTTTACCAAACGCCCTCAGTGGGGAACGATGTAGACCTTGATGGATATATTCTCCCGTGTGAGGACAGCTCCCACACCGACCCGACGGCAAACGGTGAAACAACCAATAACCAGGATCATATTGATAAAGAGGCACCTTAAACAACTGTTGATTTTTAGAGTTTAAATTAAAGACTAGAGGCTGCCTTAACTCTTATCATGCCACAAGGCTAATCCCCATTGTGCTAAGCCCCAATTCCCCAAGTGCCAAATTCATATTGAGAAAATCTGATTAACGCGATGGTTCTATGAATAGCGCGTGCAAAACACACAGCACACTACAATAAGCATGAACAATAACTGCTACTACGAATGTGTGCAAGCACGCACATGGCAGCATAGCAATGGCTTGCTCGCACTTTACAAAGCACTTTAACGATAGCGTGCATGCAGCCTTATGGCAGGCAATGAGTTAAATCGACACATGGCACAGGGTGAAACCATGAATACATATACATGAACACTGTAATTAAAATATATAATAATCTAAACTGTATGTGACACTTATGAGCTGTTTCTAATGCACTTATCTGTAATGCACTTATCCTTCATGTGTAATGATGTACATAAATGTGATGAAACAAAAGCCTTTCAAATGAGAGCTGTATTTTAATGATATCAACTCACGAAGGTCAAAAAGATTTTTTCTCTCCAGTACGACGAAAACTGAAAGTAATGTCATATCTAATTATAAATGGAGGTCATAGGTTCTGCAAGTAAAATATAATTCGTCTTGAGTTCAATACGGTCTTAATGACAATTAATGCGGATTCTATTACCGTTCACACGCAACTGTTTTTCTAAAATAGTTTCTAAAGACAATGGACATAATGCAGTGATCAAATTCATCTCCAAACCGATGATCGAAACCAAGTTGTAAATTAGACACTCCATTGCGAAATATTATTCAAGACAAAATGTATGGCAGTAATACATGTATATGTCAGGTTTTCTGTAATTTTACCTCTTTGTGATACACGAAATAATCGTTTCCTTAAGATGGTAATTGAAGAATGTAATTTCGTGGCCAAATAAGAGAACAATGTTCGAAATTACAAGCACTGTACAAAAAGAGAAACATATGAAAATTAGAGATTATATCGCTTTCCTTCAATGGTTATAGACGTGTTATAGCAAATTACTTTGATATTAACTGTACTCTATTGACTCTATCATCACTTTAGATCGTAATTTTTTGCCTAATTCACTTTGGAAAAAAAGGATGTACACAGATGTGAATTCCTTAATGATCTATTTTCTCACTACTTGTATTTATCCTAACGATAATGAAAGGGATAATAAGTCAGGTTTTACATCGCAGCTAAATATAATTATCTTGCTTTCAAAATAACAGTTCTTGCTCCTCAGCACTTTGTTTCCTCCTTTTGTTTGTTGTATTTGTTAGTGAGTGTCCTATTGGCTACAGAGGTATCACGTGACGCTCGATAAATTGTTTTAACGTCCACGACTATGCAATATGACAAACTTTTTAACCCGATATAACGCATACAAAGGATAATCATCTGTGCACCTCTCTCTCCTGCTGCCCTCGTGTACTCGATTGTATGAGCAGCGCGCATGGACTCCCTCAGGTTCCCTCCTTTAACTTTACGATCTCACGACAAAAACCACACCATAAGACAAAAAGGCCGTAAAATTCAATATCGGCGATTTAGTACGAATAATCAACACAAATAATAAAGGTACACACAATCATTTGGGCACACAAACACTACACTCGATATACAAATGTCAAAGGGAGCGATCGACTCCCCTAGACGTCAATACACATCACATAAATAACAGCGATCACTGGATAAAACGGGAGTAATTAATCCCCTGTATATTACCAATAATAAGTGCAACAATAAACGGGATCGTCAAAAGAAGGTACGAAGGTCACCTCGATGGTAATCGCCGTCATGATCAAATGAATAGAGAAATATACAATCATACAAAAATAATCAATCATCAAAAAGTGAATACAAAAAGGATCATCAAATAATTCAGCAAAGCGTTCATTAAAACAAATAGCTCAAACCAAATCCACGGCGAGGTCAGGATTGATGATGCTGACAATGGCGATGATAATGGCGATGACGGTGATGAGGGCGATGGCGACGATGATGACGGCAAAGTTGTTCACGTTGGCGATGATGTCGATGACGATGGAGATGACAATGATGTGATGACGATGATAGCACAACACAACGGATGCCGACGATCGAAAAGGCAGATGTGAGTTAGATGCAAAAATACGACAAGATAAAGATTATAAAAAAGAGTCAATTGATGTGGGATAAAACGTTTGTCGGGGAATATGTCATAACAAAAGCGCAGAATGAAAAAAATAAAAAAATACTCTATTCTCACTGCTCGGAGTCAAGAAAAATAGCGATATCACATCTATAAAGACGAAGGAAAAAGGAGTCGATAAATGAATCTCGCGAAATCTCGCGAATCGGTCGAGTCCTTGTTGGATAAAAATGAAACCGGCACGATATACAAAACAGAGCAACAGTCTGCGGTGCCGATGCAAAAGAATCCCACCGATCCTCACATGATAAATAACGTTATTACGCATGCACAAATAATATACAATTTAAGCAAAAGTTAAAAATCGTGACATTTGGTTACTAAAACTCTAAGGGACCAAGGCATGAGGTCGCAAATACCCTCTTATTTATACACTTTTCTTGCATGCATTGCGTTGATCAGTATAACATATATGCACTTCCAGATTTAGAATGTCCCTCGAGCCATTTACATCTTAGCCTCGGCCTACGGCCTCGGTTAAATATACTGTAAATTGGGAAATGTTGAAGTTGTCGGTTCACATAGTTTTCATTATACTTGAACGCCGGAGCATGCAATACATATTTGGAGGAGCGTGCCATGATATACAACTTCGGCCTTTGGCCTCGGTGAAATATATGGTTCATATATTGGGTTATATTGAACGACGAAATATGCAATATTGTATAATATATACATATTAGTGAGTCCTGGAAAAAAACTCGACGCTTCCTTATTTTGTTGTAATAAAATATTGCATCAGGCAGAAAAGCTGCGAGCTAACTTGAGAGAAATCGAAAAAGCATGAGAGGGGAAATAGATGAGAAGGAGGGGATAGGGGACCATCTTACAAACAATTGTATGCTAGAAATCGCATTTCAGAAGAAAAATGTACTAACATTTTCAACATGACGGCCCCAGGCTCCATAAGCCTATTTCAAATTTATTAAATGGAATATGAATTCTCCTGTTCACGTGAAATAATCACCAAATTCACCAAGTCGCCACCATAATAATATAAGACTATGCGAAAGAAGGCGCATTAAAGCCATTGCAATTCACTATAGCTATGATTTGTTATAGTTTATCAAATTTCAGAAGAGATGTTTAAACAAATCTTTGTGTTTTTGTTTAAATAAATGATATCGAAACGTTAATAAAGATACTGATACAATGTGAATCACTCGTCTTGTGTATCCCCCATTTTCTCCCGGCCTATTTAATGGAGGGAATTGTTTTGTGGTTTAAGGTATCATTCTAAAACGAATCAAAATTGCCTACGGTAAAAGATAAAAAGGGGCTTACCATTACACGCCACGCTTTTAATAAGCCTCTCATTTTCACATGTAACATAGAAATAGTTTAGTTTGGGCTTCAACTACGTTCAAACTGTCAAATTCGTTTAATTGTCACTAGGCCTACGTTTTTGCAATGTCTATACTATTGTTTCCAGTTGTAATAAACTCCAATTTGTTATATTGTTTGCGTCTGGTATAAATTCAAGCATGTGAAATAAATAAATTCAACAACAAAAGAATACCTCACAAAGAACATAATTTATAACTGCGTTGTCCCAATTCTTGTTGTGTGCTAACTGATAATCAAATGGTTTGATTATATTATCAATTGGTTTTGATGCAATTATCAATAACTGACCTTTATAACCTCTGCTCAGAGCGGAGGTCTTCTACAATGGATCCTGGGGAACTATCTGTGATAATGGTTGGGATCTACGAGACGCGAGGGTTGTCTGCAGAATGCTGGGTTCAAGGGAGCCTTAGATGCACCGACTTCTGCAAGGTTCGGTCAGGGATCTGGGGATATACTTCTCGATCTTGTCGGCTGTGATGGAACTGAGGAGAATCTTGCGGAATGTGCAAATCTTGGATTAGGTGTCAATTACTGCGGACATGAAGAAGATGGTGGTGCCATCTGTTACTCGGGAGGTAAGTGTTTATACTTTCAGTAAATTGATGATATGTGAACTTATTGAATGATATAGTCAGGCAAAAGGGTGGATCTATAATCTTTCTGGAAAGATTGGTGTTCGGCTGCCAATTGAGGGCCTTTGAGTGACATTCGCGCCGGATAGACGCTGTTCTGTCGTTACGTGCTAATTTGCACAAGGTGACGAAGGTCCAGTGAATGAGTGTTCACAACTAAAAGGGCACTATTGGTGGGATGGTTCTAATATTAAAATATATAATTTAAAGTCTTATTGGCATGATGGATACGAGCACTAATGGTTGACATATCTCCTCCGGCATGTCAATGGCTAGTAAGGATGTCTACGATGTAGGGTAAACGGACATATAGTAGTAGATGAAACGATTTTTACCCCAAAGAATATTCAATCTAACATAATATTGATTTATTTTGAATGCACTCCCCATGATTTTTTGAACAGCTAAACTGTGGCTATACTGAAATAAAGTAAATTCATTTTCGTTCTAGCTCATCCCAACTCTGAGGGAGTACGGCTCGTGGGTGGATCTAACAGTTCTGAAGGCAGAGTGGAAATCATGTACAACGGCACCTGGGGAACGGTCTGCGACGATGGCTGGGATTTGAACGATGCAAAGGTGGTATGCAGAATGCTGGGATTTGGGGACGCCTCAGCTGTAGCAGGTGCATCCCGGTTTGGCGAGGGGTCCGATGAAATTCATTTGTCCGTAGTCGGGTGTGATGGAACGGAAGACAATCGCGCAGAATGTGCACATCTAGGATTTGGAGTGCACAGCTGCCAACATGGCGAAGACGCTGGGGTCACGTGCCTCCTAGGAGGTACAATACTTCTTTTTTCTGCATATTGCATCCAGTCATCACTTTTCATCTAACCATTAATTTTGACCTGAAACATTGACACATTCTAAACCCAATTATACATGAATCGTTTACAATGACGTTATATATGGAAAGCTTTTTTTTTATGGCAATACATTTTTCATCGACATTCATTCGTTGAATATTCTTATACCGAAAAATATAATCAATCGTACGAAATAACATTAACCAATTACGAATCAAAGGCGAAAAAAAAAAGGATAATGATATTACTTCGAAAAGTTACCAACTTTCTTTTCGCTCGCTCACACGCAGTACTCAAAATCAAATTCGTGATCCTTTGGTGAAAGATTGATTTTTTAATGAGAATACTTGATTGTATAAACTAATAACTTTCCGATGATACGCAATTTCACGTCGTTTTTTTTCTTGCAGAATTAAGAAACCTCTTTTTGTGTTTGTTATTCAATCTAGTTCGACTTGTCGGTGGAGCCGATAAATATGAAGGAACAGTTGAGATACTACACGAAGGGTCTTGGAGAACTGTATGCGACGATTCGTGGGACATAGACGACGCTAAGGTTGTGTGTAGACAGTTAGGATTTGTTCGGGCTTTAGCTGCTCTACCCGAAGCAAGATTTGGCCAAGGTACTGGTGAAGTCTTGCTTGAAGGTGTTCAGTGCAATGGGACAGAAGCCAGCCTCACAGACTGCAATCATAAAGGGATACGAGAACACAATTGCGGGCACAAAGAAGATGCCGGCGTCTCGTGCATGCCTGCAGGTTATCAAGGTAAACACCACTTCTGCACAAAGCATTAATAACAATATTTTGACCAAGGCAGGTGCATCTACTGGGTGCTCTTAATTGCATTACATCATAGAAAAGACAGACGGTTTTCACGAATTGTCTCTGCAGTCAAACAATTCACAGCATGGAAAGATTTTATCACAATTTAGATTCTCTTAATAAAATGACTTTAATACCGAAGTCATTTCGAAAATTATGAATTTTGTTATGTATGCATGCTTTGTTATAATTCTCTACAACACTTTCACTTTCATATATCTTTGTAACATCAACACATTAGCGCATGCCTTGATCTATTTTCCGTAGATATTTTGAAAATGTAAATTGTCTAATTCTTAGAATGTTTATATTTGATATAGATTGATGTTTCACCTCTTGGTTTTGAAATTATATTTATCTTTTTTCTCTTCAAAGATTTGACTCCTAATTCCGATTTTGTCACTTCTAAAGTTACAAAACTTCCTACTGGCTATCTGATGCCAGCTACTGACGTTCTGATGCCAGCTGCTGACGACACTACAGAAGTATCGTCAAGTACGCAGAACATTTCCCTTAATCAGATATACACGACTAATATTGAAGAGCTGAACTTGACTACAGGACCAAGTGTGATGCCAAATCTTCCAAAGATGTTTCTAATTGGGCTTTGCGTTTTATTCTTTACTATCATTCTGATATTGTCTTGCTGGTGCTTTATTCAAAGAATTAGAAGGATTTATAGTAGAAGGGCTGAAAACGATGTAAACGCCGACATTTATATGGATGTGGCCGATATTGGATCAATGCAAGCTCTTTCGCTAAACCCAGCTTATCAAGGCCTGAACGCTCCACCTCGGTTACCGAATAGACAAAAAACCAGTCTGCTTCATCATGATTATGAATCAAATATAGCAACGGATGGTGACGGAAAAGTCGATTTGAATCTCCCACAATACATCAAAAAAGGAGAACCACACGAATACATGGATATGACACCCGTTTATGAAACACCCGACAATGATAATGATTATCTCGATGGATATATCCTTCCGACCAAGGATGCAATATTGGATGATGGAACGGCACTAAAGGTTGATCCAGTTCGCGACGATAAATCGAATAAGCACGAGTACATCGATATGAAAACTGTTTACCAAACGCCCTCAACGGGGAATGATGTAGACCTTGATGGATATATTCTCCCGTGTGAGGACAGCTCCCACACCGAACCGACGGCAAACGGTGAAACAACCAATAACCAGGGCAATATTGATAAAGAGGCACTTTAAACAACTGTTAATATTTCGAGTTTAAATTAAAGACTAGAGGCTGCCTTAACTCTTATCATGCCACAAGGCTAATCCCCATTGTGCTAAGCCCCAAATCCCCAAGTGCCAAATTTATATTGAGAAAATCTGATTAACGCGATGGTTCTGTGAATAGCGCGTGCAAAACCGACACAGCACACTACAATAAGCCTGAACAATAACTGCTCCTACGAATGTGTGCAAGCACGCATATGGCAGCATAGCAATGGATTGCTCGCACTTTACAAAGCACTTTAACGATAGCGTGCATGCAGCCTTATGGCAGGCTACGACTTAAATCGACACATGGCACAGGGCGAAACCATGAATATATGGACATGAACACTGTAGGCAAAATATACATAACATTATAATCTAAACGAATGTGACACTTATGAGTTGTTGCTAATGCACTTATCTGTAATGCACTTATCCTTCATGACTGTGTAATGATGTACATAAATGTGATGAAACAAAAGCCTTACGAATGAGAGCTGTATTTTAATGATATCAGATCACGACGGTCAAAAGATTTGTCTCTCTCCAGTACGACGAAAACTGAAAGTAATGTCATATCTAATTATAAATGGAGGTCACAGGTTCTGCAAGTAAAATATAATTCCTCTTGAGTTCAATACGGTCTTAATGACAGCTAATGTCGATTCTTTTACGGTTCACACGCAACTGTTTTTCTAATTCATTTTTTATCTTCAAACCAATGATCGAAACCAAACTGTAGATCAGACACTGTCAGACAAATATAGATTTTTTTCTCCATTGCGTAATATTATTCTAGACAAAATGTATGACAGTAATACATGTATATGTCAGGTTAAACGACAATAATTACGTTTTCAATGTTAAATTAATGAATAAAAGAACATGAATTTGGGTACAACAATTTAATTATCATGTATTATGCAATTTTTTCTCTTTATGATACAAGAAATAATCGTATACGAAAGATGGTAACTGACAAATGTATTTGCTCGACCAAGTAAGAGCACAAGTTAGACAATATAAGCACTGTACAAAATGAAAACAAATGAAATCTATAAATCATATTGCTTGCCTTCAATGGTTATAGATGTGTTATAGCAAATTAATTTGATATTGACTGTACTCTATCATCACTTTAGGCATAATTCATTATGTAAAAAAGCATGTACACAGATGATTCATAATCATATGTAAGTCCCTTCTTCACATCTAAATGTACTATTTTCACAATACTTGTATTTATCCTAACGATAATGGAAGGGATAACAAGTCAGGTTTAACATCGCAGCTAAATATACTTACCTTGCTTTCAAAATAACAGTTCTTGCTCCTCAGCACTATGTTTCTTTCTGTTGTTTGTTGTATTTGTTAGTGATTATTCTATTGGCTACAAAGGTGTAACGTGACACTCGATATATTGTTATAACTTCCACGACTATGCAATATAACAACCTTTTAAACACGATATAACGCATACAAAGGATAACCATCTGCGCACCTCTTTTCCCTGCTACCCTCATGTACTCGATTGTTTGAGCAGCGCGCGCGGACCCCCTCTGTTTGTTTTCCTTAAAACTTTACGATCTCACGAGCAAAAGCACAACATAAAACAATGAGGCTGTATAATTAAATATCGGCGATTTAGTATGAATAATCAACACAAATAATGAAGGTACATATAATGATTTGGGGAAAAAACAACACTCCACTCGATATACAAATGTCAAAGTGAGCGGACGACTCTCATAGACGTCAATACACACCACATAAATAACAGCGATCACTGGATAAAACTGGAGCAATTAATCTCCTGTATATTACAAACAAATAAGGACAACAATAAAAGGAATCGTCGAAAGGGAGTACAAAACTCACCTCGACGTTAATCACCATCAGGATCAGATTAATAGACAAATATACAATCATTCAAAATAATAATGCAGAGTACCACAAGGCTCTATCTTAGGTCCCGTAACGTTTGTTGTATATGTGTGAATAGTGTTGTTGGAGCATCACCACTCGTAACCTAAGTTTTGTTCGCAGATGATACTTACGTATTTTATTCACATAAAAACCTAAACATTCTTATTACAAACCTCAATCTAAAATGAAATAGTTTATCATCTTGCTTCAAATACAGTAAACTCTCTTTTAATATTAATGACACTTATAACATTAATTTAAAAACATACACTCTACACATCTACTTTATTATAATATTTTGTATATATGAAATGCCCATAATTGATTAAGAAGTTACGAAATTCTTAGGTGTAACGATTGATTCAAATCCAACTTGGGATAGTCATATTAATAACATTGTCATGTTAGTCTCAAGAGGCATAGGCATTCTATATAAATAAAAAAGTAGTTATGGGGTTATAGTGGTAAGATGACAATTATGTTAATATCTAGTCTCCAAAAGAAAACACGCCGCATTATGTACACATTCACACTGTATTAGGCAGGCCCATACTGATCAAATATTATATGAACTAAAAACATGAAAAATTGCTGCTATTCACTTTTTACAAACTGCAATCTTTATGTATACATTTTGGACAAACACTATACCATTAGCATTTTGAAATATTTTTGTGAACAATAGTAATATACGTTATTACCATACACGCCAATCATCCGACTTCCATTTTAACTAACCCAACATTTATTTTGGCCTATTGGACACCATGGTTCAAACGTTTGAAATGGTTTACCTGAAAAATATTAAACACTCTGAAATCATGTTTAAAGAAACAAAACATTTATTCTGCCACAAACCTACAAAGAACATAACTGTCCCGGCCAATTTCATGTTGTGTGCTAATTCACAATTAATTAGTTTTCATTCAACTATCAATTACTGACTTCAATTGCCTCAGCCCATCTAAATCCTTTTGGATTGAGGCTCGTCGATGGATCCCACAAAGCTGAAGGAAGAGTGGAGATCTTCTACGATGGATCCTGGGGAACTATCTGTGATAATGGTTGGGATCTACGAGACGCGAGGGTTGTCTGCAGAA
This sequence comes from Strongylocentrotus droebachiensis, assembly GCA_035222895.1. NCBI lineage: Eukaryota > Metazoa > Echinodermata > Echinoidea > Camarodonta > Strongylocentrotidae > Strongylocentrotus > Strongylocentrotus droebachiensis. Next base: position 179,266 of record JAVYIG010002837.1, on the reverse strand, counting down.
TGCTGGGGTTCAAGGGAGCCTTAGACTCACCTACATCGGCAAGGTTTGGTCAGGGATCTGGGGATATACTTCTCGATCTTGTCGGCTGTGACGGAACTGAGGAGAATCTTGCGGAATGTGCAAATCTTGGGTTAGGTGTCAATTACTGCGGACATGAAGAGGATGGTGGTGCCATCTGTTACTCGGGAGGTAAGTGTTTATACTTTCAGTAAATTGATGAAATGTGAACTTATTGAGTGATATAGTAAGCCAAAAGAGTGGATCTATAATCTTTCTGGAAAAATTTATGTTCGGCTGCCAATTGAGGGCGTTTGAGTGACATTAGCGCCGGATAGACGCTGTCCTGTCGCTACGTGCTAGTTTGCACAAGGTGACGAAGGTCTAGTGAATGAGTGTTCACAACTAAAAAGGACACTATTGGCGTGATGGTTCTAATATTAAAATATGTAAATTAAAGTCTTATTGGCATGATGGATACTAGCACTAAAGGTTGACATATCCCCTCCGGCATGACAATCGCTAGTAGGTATGTCTACGATGCAGTGAAATCGGAAATATAGTAAATGATACGATTTGTACCCCAAAAAGAAACCAATATTATATTGATTTAATTTGAATGCACACCCCATGATTTTATGAACATCTAAACTGTGGCTATACTGAAATAAAGTAAATTTATTTTCGTTCTAGCTCATCCAAACTCTGAGGGGGTACGGCTCGTGGGTGGATCCAACAGTTCTGAAGGCAGAGTGGAGATCATGTATAACGGCACCTGGGGAACAGTTTGCGACGATGGCTGGGATTTGAAAGATGCAAAGGTCGTATGCAGAATGCTGGGATTTGGCGACGCCTCAGCTGTAGCAGGTGCAGCCTGGTTTGGCGAGGGGTCCGATGAAATTCATTTGTCCGTAGTCGGGTGCGATGGTACGGAAGACAATCTCGCAGAATGCGCACATCTAGGGTTCGGAGTGCACAACTGCCAACATGGCGAAGACGCTGGGGTCACGTGCCTCTTAGGAGGTACAATACTTCTATTTTCTGCATATTCCATCCATTCATCACTTTTCATCTAACGATTCATTGTGACCTGAAACATTGACACATTCTGAACCCAATTATCCATGAATCGTTTACAATAACGTTGAATATGGACAGTTTCATTTTAAAAAATCTATAGATTTTTCATCGACATTCATTCGTTGAATATTCTTATACCGAACAATGTAATCAATCGTACAAAATAAAGTTAACCAATTAAGAATCAAAGGCGAGAAATAGAAGATAATGATATGGCTTCAAAAGGTTACTAACTTTGGTAAAAGATTTATTTTTTAATGCGAATATTTTATTGTATAAACTAACAATTTACCGATGATACGCAATTTCACGTCCCCTTTTTGTTGAAAAATGAAGAAACCTCTTTTTGTGTTGTTAATCAATCTAGTTCGACTTGTCGGTGGAGCCAATAAATATGAAGGAACAGTTGAGATACTACACGAAGGGTCTTGGGGAACTGTTTGCGACGATTTGTGGGGCCTGGACGACGCTACGGTTGTGTGTCGACAGTTAGGATTTGATGGGGCTTTAGCTGCTCTAACCCAGGCAACATTTGGCCAAGGTACTGGTGAAGTCTTGCTGGAAGGGGTTCAATGCAATGGGACAGAAGCCAGCCTCATAGACTGCAATCATTGGATCGGAGTCCATAACTGCGGGCACAAAGAAGACGCCGGCGTCTCATGCATGCGTACAGCTCATCAAGGTAAACATCTCTTCTTCAAATAACATTAATGAAGTATTTTGACCAAGGTTGGTGCATCTACTGGATGCTCTTAATTACACTACATCATAGAAACAATTCACAACATGGAAAAATTTTATCTAAATTTGAATTCTCTTAATAAAATGACTTGCCAAAGTCATGTCGAAAATTATGAATTGTGTTATGTATTCATGCTTTATTCTAATTCTCTACAACACTTTCACTTGCATATCTTCGTAACATAACTTGATCTAGTTTCCGTATATATTTTTTAAAATGTAAATTGTCTCATTCTGAAATGTTTGTATTTTTTTATTGGATTGATGTTTCACCTCTTGGTTTTGAAATTATATTTATCTTTTTTCTCTTCAAAGATTTGACTACTAATTCCGGTTCTGTCATTTCTGATGTTACAAAACTTCCTACTGGCTATCTGATGTCAGCTACTAACGATGTGATGCCAGCTGCTGACGCCACTACAATAGTATCGTCAAGTACGCAGAACATTTCCCTTATTCAGATTAACCCGACTAATATTGAATTGAACTTTAATACAAAAAGTGTTATGCCAAATATTCCAAAGTTATTTCTAATAGGGCTTTGCGTTTTATTCTTTACTATCATTCTGATATTGTCTTGCTGGTGCTTTATTCAAAGAATTAGAAAAATGTATAGTAGAAGGGCTGAGGACGATGTAAACGCCGATATTTATATGGATGTGGCGGATATTGGCTCAATGCAAGCTCTTTCGCTAAACCCAGCTTATCAAGGCCTGAACGCTCCACCTCGGTTACCGAATAGACAAAAAACCAGTCTGCTTCATCATGATTATGAATCAAATATAGCAACGGATGGTGACGGAAAAGTCGATTTGAATCTCTCGCAATACATCAAGAAAGGAGAACCACATGAATACATGGATATGACACCCGTTTATGAAACACCCGACAGTGAAAATGATTATCTCGATGGATATATCATTCCGACCAAGGATGCATTATTGGATGATGGAACGGCACTAAAGGTTGATCCAGTTCGCGACGATAAATCGAATAAGCACGAGTACATCGATATGAAAACTGTTTACCAAACGCCCTCAGCGGGGAACGATGTAGACCTTGATGGATATATTCTCCCGTGTGAGGACAGCTCCTACACTGACCCGACGGCAAACAGTGAAAAAACCAATAACCAGGGCAATATTGATAAAGAGGCATCTTAAAAAACTGTTGACATTTCGAGTTTAAATTAAAGACTAGAGGCTGCCTTAACTCTTATCATGCCACAGGGCTAATCCCCATTTTGCCCCAAATCCCCAAGTGCCAAATTTACATTGAGAAAATCTGATTAACGCGATGGTTCTGTGAATAGCGCGTGCAAAACACACATCACACTACAATAAGCATGAACAATAACTGCTACTACGAATGTGTGCAAGCACGCACATGGCAGCATAGCAATGGCCTGCTCGCACTTTTCAAAGCACTTTAACGATAGCGTGCATGCAGCCTTATGGCAGGCTATGAGTTAAATCGACACATGACACAGGCCGAAACCATGAATATATGGACATGAATACTGTAGATAAAATATACATCACATAATAATATAAAAGAATGTGACACTTATGAGTTGTTGCTAATGCACTTATCTGTAATGCACTTATCCGTAATGTGTTATGATGTACATAAATGTGATGAAACAAAAGCCTTACGAATGAGAGCTGTATTTTAATGATATCAGATCACGACGGTCAAAAGATTTGTCTCTCTTCAGTACGACGAAAACTGAAAGTAATGTCATATCTAATTATAAATGGAGGTCACAGGTTCTGAAAGTAAAATATAATTCCTCTTGAATTCAATACGGTCTTAATGAGAATTAATGCCGATTCCTTTACCGTTCACACGCAACTGTTTTTCTGAATCATTTTTTAAAGACAATGAACATATAGCGGGGACATATACAATGATTAAATTCATCTTCAAACTAATGATAGAAACCAAGTTGTAGATCAGACACTGTCAGACAAATATAGGTTTTCTCTCCATTGCGTAATATTATTCAAGACAAATGTATGACAGTAATACGGACTTGCATGTAAATGTCTGGTTAAACGACAACAATTACGTTATCAGTGTTAAAATAATGAATAAAACAACATTAATTAGTGTACAAAGAATTAAAAGTATCATATATTATGTAATTTTTCCTCTTTATGATACAAGAAATAATCATATCCGAAAGATGGTAATTGACAAATGTAATTTCAATTCAATTCAATTTTATTTTTTCTCATTTCCAGCAAAAGAATACAGTATTCATAGAAATATCATTACAGTAAACAATCAAAGTAGTAACCATGCAATTCAAAATATAAATTTAACAGAATTACATATTTGAATATCAAGAAATATTGCTGCTTAAAATAATTTATTAATGTTAAGCTGGAAACGGAGAGGTCCACTGTGAAGCGATGCTTGTAAATCGTGGACCCCTCGGGTGGTAGTATTCAATAATAGTTGTTACATGAGTAAAATAAGGATAATTGCCAACAGAGAGGACACAAAAGGAGAAACAAAACAATACGCATAACACGAACAATGTACAAAGAAAACAAGGAGAGTGTGAGAGGAGAAGGGATACAGTAAAGAGAAAAGGTTTGCATGTGGACTACAGAAATAGATGAAAGGTAATAACAAACAGAATGAAGGTTGCGCGCAAGATCAAATTTTCAAAAAAAGAAGAACAGTTCAATGAGAGGAAGTACTTGGTAAACGAGTGGTGACGAGTTCTCTGGAGAACATAATACAATCTCAACAATATGATCATAATTAAAATAATGACAATAGTAATAATCATGAAAATTCCTGCATATAATATACACAGGCAATATAACAAGGAGCTAGGTTTTGTACGGGGCCAGTAAAGATTTCTTTAGATTTCTTTTAAAGACTGAGAGAGAAGGAGAGTTTTTCAAATCAACACGCAAAGTATTCCAAAATTTAGGGCCTTCAAAGATGAATGTTTTTTGTGCGAAAAATGTTCTCAAAAAAGGTAAATGAAATTCTTCTGACTGTCTTGTGGGATAATTATGAAATGTACGATTTTGTTTAAACATATCGTGAAACGCAAATGGAAGAGTACCAGAATTGAATTTATACATAAATTCACCTAGATGTAATAAGTATAGATCGTTAATTTTTAGGATATTATGTTCAAGGAACAGCGGATCCGTATGGGCAAGAAAAGGAGCATTACATATGATACGAATGACTTTCTTTTGTAGTAATAAAACTTTTTCCACCAATGTTTGGTACGTGTTTCCCCAAAGCAGAAGTCCATAATTTAAGTATGGTAAAATAAGAGAAGAATAAAGCATAAGCAAAGATCGTTGTGGAAGGTGTGATTTAAGTCTGTTAATGATACCAACATTGCGAGATATAGTTTTACAAATATTTTCAACGTGGAGTTTCCAGGATAGTTTACTATCAACCACAACACCTAAAAATTTTGTATGAGAAACTTGCTCAAGAGGGGTGTTGTCAAGAATAATATCAGTGGGTAATGATGTTAAGGAGTTACTGAACAATATGTAGTTCGTCTTCAAGAGATTCAATGACAATTTATTAGCTCTAATCCATTCTAATATTTTTCGCAACTCTGCGTTAATTACATCAACAATAATATTTGGATCACTGTGTGAAAAAAATAAATTAGTATCATCAGCAAATAAAATGAATGACATAGCATTGGATGATTTATGAAAATCATTTATATAAATAATAAACAATAGCGGGCCTAAAAGACTCCCTTGCGGAACACCACAAGTAATATTTTTAAAATCAGATGCCTGCTCATTTAAAAACACAAATTGTCTTCTGTTAGAAAGGTAGCTCCTGAACCACTCCAAGGCCTTTCCACGGACACCAATATTGGCGAGTTTGTAAAGTAAAATTTCGTGATTTATCGTATCAAAGGCCTTGGAGAAGTCCAGGAAAATACCAACTGTGTGAGAAGACGAGTCAATTGAATGGGCAATTTTTTCAACAAAAGACATTAAGGCATGAACAGTACTATGTTTTTCTCTGAAACCAAACTGAAAGTTGGATAAAATATCATATTTCTTCAGGAAAGCAATCATTCGAGTAAATACTATTTTTTCCAAGATTTTGGAAAATGAAGATAACAAGGAGATTGGCCTGTAATTACCTATTTCAAGTTTATCACCTTTTTTGAATAGGGGAATAATTTTTGCTAGTTTCATGGAATCAGGAAATTCACCATGCAGTAATGATAAATTGAATATATGGACTAATGGGTCGACAATAAAAGGAATAATGGCTTTCAAAATAACATTACTAATTCCATCGAAGCCAGAACTTGTTTTATTTTGTAGATTAGAGACGATATTAAGGACTTCTTGTCTATTTGTCGGAAAGAAAAAAATAGAATTCGGATTAGCGGGGCCTAAAAAGTCAGTATAATTTTTGTTTGATGGGGGGATATTTTCGGCGAGATTGTTACCGATTGAGGAAAAGTAATTATTAAAAATATTCGCAATATCTTTGGAATTTTCAACAGTTTCATTGTTATACTTGATTTTATTTATGTCAGATCTTCCTTTAGTCAAATTCATCGCTTGTTTAATAACTTTCCAGGTATTTTGCATGTCGTGTTTAAACATTTCCAAACGATTTACAAAGTATTTTCTCTTTTCTAGGCGAATGATTTTAGTCAATGTGTTTTTATAGGATGTATATTTCAGTTTAGATTTCTCAGTACCTTTTATTTTGTATTTATAAAAGAGATTATTTTTCCGATTAATTGAGCGTAGAAGAGACTTTGAAATCCATGGAAGTTTAGGTGTTTTTTTATAACTGGTTTTGACTTTTTGTTTCGGCATTGCTCGACCAAATAAGAGTACAAGTTAGACATTATAAGCACTGTACACAAATGGAAACAAATGGAATCTATCAATCATATTGCTTTCCTTTAATGGTTATAGATGTATTATAGCAAATTACTTTGATATTGACTGTAGGCCTACTCTATTGACTCTATCATCACTTTAAGCCTAATTCATTTTGTAAAAAGGATGTACACATATGATTCATAATCATATATAAGTCCCTTTTACACATCTAAATGAACTATTTCACAATACTTGTATTTATAATCGAATTCAGTGATGATGTCGATGACGATGGAGATGGCAATGATGTGATGACGATGATAGCACAGCACAACGGATGACGACGATTGAAAAGGCAGATGTGAGTTAGATGCAAACATACGACAAGATGAAGATTAAAAAATACTCACTGGACGGAGTCCAGAAAAATGGCGATATTACATCTATAAAGACGAAGGATATAATGAATCTCGCGAAATGCTAGAGGTGTTGCAAGCAAGTCTACCGCCAGAGGTGCAGGACAAAGTCGGTCGAGTCCTTGTTGGATAAAAATGAAACCTGCACGATATAAAAAACACAGCAACAGTCTGTGGTGCCGATGCAAGAGAATCCCACTGATTCTCACGTGACAAATCACGTTATTACGCATGCAAAAAGAATATACAATTTCGGCAAAAGTTAAAAATCGTGGCATTTGGTCACTACAACTCTAAAGGAGCGAGGCATGAGGTTGCAAATACCCTCTATTTTATATAATAGACATTGCATGCATTGCGTTCTTCAGTATAACATATATTTACTTCCATATTTAGAATGTCCCTCCAGCCATTACCTCTTAACCTCGGCCTATACGGCCTTGGTTAAATATACCGTCACTCAGGAAATTCTGAAGTTGTCGGTTCACATATTAGTATTATACTTGAATATATGTGCCAGAGCGTGCAACATAACCACTTATTTTCGATACTATATCCGCAATGAGTAATATATTTAGCATTAATAACCACTTTTCGTTGCATTGTATAACGCGGACTTAAGTTAATTAGACTGTGCACCTTTCTGCCTGCGCGTACTCATTGTTTACAATAGGGACTTTTAGATTTGCACGTCGACAGCTTTGACTGCAACGTGTGACGTCATTTTAAGGCACTGCGCATGCGTTACGTCAGCGATCGAGAATGCGTCAACCTTGATTTTCCTAAATCTAGTACATACATACATATTGATATTTATATAGCGCCTTTACATGCTCAAGGTACTAGTATGCCGCGTGCGCATAAAATATACAGTTTCTCAGGTAGACAAAGGAACATCCCTTCCCTGTTATTATGTAAAAATGTGTAAAACAGGTGTCACATGCATATTCACCTGTTAAACACATATTTACATAATAGCAGTAAAGGGATGTTCTTTTGTTGAGGGTAGAATGAGGAACTGTATATTTTGTCCTCTTTCTTTGTCCGTAATGTTCATAGTGTTACTTCCTGCATGCATGTATATAGTCGAGTGCAATCTAAAACATTTCTAATTGTAGTCAACATGGGCAGTTAAGTACGTTGACACGCATGGTCAGTCGGCGTTCGTCGTGTTCTCGTCCACTCAATCTAAAAGTCACTATTCTCTTAGCTTGGCGCATGTAATCGAGAGGGCCTAATTCCAAAGGATCACACATGAAACCTGAATTTTCTATAACATACATTGCATGCATTTCGCTGTTCCCTTTAACATACATTTAACTCCAATTTCAGAATTTCCTTCGTGCCATGATATTTCATCTTTGGCTTATGGACTCGGTGACATAATGGTTTATATATTGGGTTATATTGAACGACGAAATACGAAATATGCAATATAGAATAAAATATGCATATTGGTGAGTCCTGGAGAAACTCACGCCACTATTATATGCCAATACGTATATATATCCAAAGTCAAAGAGGAAGCATGAAAGGTAAAAACTAGTATCCCCCTAAGGCCTAAAAAAAAAATTGATGACTTGGCGTAACCCGCCCGACCCTATTTTTATCGCCGACCCTACGCTTTTTTTTTTTTTTTTTAAATTTATTTATTTATTTATTTTATTTTTTATTTTTTTTTCGCAGTGGGGAAAACCCGGATGTTTGTTGCTTTCGTTCTGGGCTTTGCCGCGCCGTGTTTGGGCCAGCTCGCGCGCCGAGTGCAGCGGGCAGGTACGCCATAGTACTGCTAGGCGATTGTATCCCCAACATGGCGTCCTATGGCGTTCAGTTCACGGGTAAATTTGGTGCTCACATTGTGAAAATACTAATATTTGTGAACAGCCCCTTCTAAACCTACATATTCACCTGTTTATCCTGTTGAAGACAGTGTCTGAGATATCTCAGGCTGGGGTCTGTTGGAAACCTATTAATGCGTTCGTATGTTTGCATTTTATGTGCATGAGGGTGTATGTACATGTACATGTATGTATGCAGGGGGGGGGCAGGTGTATGTATGCATCCCCCAGGTCCCAAGGTGATCAAGATTTCAACAATTTCTTGCTCACTTTGCTCACACAGTGTGTGTGTCCATATATGTGTGTGTGTGTGCGTGGAGTTATTTGAACATATTGTGGTCTACCCCTCTCATCAGATCATCCCCAAGGTCTGAGGACCTATCTACGCCACTGTATGTATGTATGTGTATGAATGGCTAATTTCATGTATGCAAATATAAGCAAAAAAAAAAAAAAAAAAAAAAAAAAAAAAAAATCGCCCTACCTACCCTAATTTTCAGGGACCCGTTACGCCAAGTCATCAATTTTTTTTTTAGGCCTAATGTACAAATGTAATACTGAACAATAAAAAAAAGCATACAAACAAATTTTGAACCTCAGTTCAGTTCAGTACAGTTCCTTTTATTCATTTCATGTTCATAAAAAACACAGCAAAGGCAAATAATCATAAAAGTATATGTACATACTAAGGCAGAGAATGTTCAGTTTTATATACAATAACTTCAAATGAAATAGGAGAACAAAGGAAAAGCATATTGTGGCCTTATTTAAAAAAGTTCCCCTGAATATTATAAATTATATTACTGAGTATACATTGGTTTCAAATATCACAAAAGACAGCGATAAACACAATATAAAGAAAAATCAATACAAGAAAATATGTGAAATAAAGCAAAATTGGAGGGGGTAAAAAGGATTGGAAGGTTAATTCAGGATTCAACGGTACTCAAAATACAATGTCGGTTTCATTTTTTTTTTTTAAACATTGAACTGTTTGAGCGTGGGAGGGAAATCCCCTGTTGCCTCGCATAACCTGAACTATTTAAAATTAATACTTAATTGGATTCGCAATCTGTATTTATTTCTTATGATGCTTAAAGTACCAAGAAGCTACGTTGGATTTTTACATTGAACCATATCCAAAAATAGTTACGCTATGAAAAACGACAGCGAGGTTATTTTAAAATGACCACAAAAAAACAAACACCTGAGAATAATTTTGGCCAGGAACTCATTGTCTAACATTATAATAAGCGGTTTCAATTATACGGTAGAAGACAGAACCTGTGTGTTTTTATATATGCCCATACATCTAGCATCATATAATCGTCTCGGTCGTGCATGGAAACCTTGGCCCTTACGCATAAACCTTCCTTACCTAGTTGTAAATAAATAGCCTAGGCTACAGAACTATGGGTACATAGTTGCCAATTAGCCCAAGTAAGTTTTTTTTACCTGAAAACTACATCGACCTTCAAACTCAGAGTCGTCAGCTGATTGCGAGTCCAGCGCCACCCTAACCCTACTAGATGCCGTCTTGGCGATTCATAACCTGCTGGATGAATGTAGCTACTTGCATGCCATGGTTATCCGGCAGGCTAGCTCTGCAAGAGTGTTGTACCATGGCATGATCTATAATAGGTACGAGAAATGGTTCTGCCTCCCGTTCTACCAATGGCTCTTTACCAAATGTGTAAAAGAAACCTGATCCTGGTGATTGTAGCTAGATGGAATGATCCTGCTTACATTTTTGTCCATACGTTCCGCGTATGGTATAGGAAACTCGGGAGCTTATTACAATTTTCCAAGTCTATATTACCCATGTATACCAGTGATTAGATGTAGTATTTCCTCTACCAAGCACACTGAAAACACAAAAAGAGAACAATTCATAAACAGTTTCTAATAGAAACAGAAATGTTGGAGAAACGTAACAGCAGCATTTTTCGAGAAATCGGACCCCCCCCCCCTAGAATAAAGAAATTAGGTGAGATAAAAACTGATTTCGATAATTATGTTTTGTAACTGGGATCACTATTGTTCGTAATTTGGGAATCTCTTATTTGCAATGACGTCATTTTTGTCAAAAAAAGAACTCTTCCATTTAGGTGGTAAAGAAATATTCAGAATTCGCTATGCTATGTTTTGAATAGAAAACATTGCGGATACAATAGTTTGGAAATGTTTTCCCTTTAAAAATGGCTGTTCCACTATGAAAAATAGGAAATCTTCATTTTGATGAATGTAGGTATTAATACTGGACAGTTCTCCATGATGCATAGTCTTTTGCTAGGTTATCACGTGTGAATAGGGGGTGGGTGCGACTGACTAGCCAGGGAAACTACTATGCAAGAGATGTTAGCTTGTCAGAGAGAACAAATATTCACATTTCATGAATAATTCATTGAAATATCATTGAGTTCTTTTTGTCAATTTCGAACTATCGGCTGAATTTGTTTAGTTAAGACAGTCTCGTCTGAATGATGCAAAGTGCGCGCACACGTATATGCGACTTCTGAATTGGCTTCATCGTAAACATTAATGAAATTATCTATCAAACGGTAGAATAATTCACTACCTGCCAATAAATTGTGACTCGAATCTTGCAAGTGCGGAAAAGGTCTAACCTCTAGTCCCCTTCAACCAGTCGGTTCGGTTATCCTAACGTGATATATTGTTAAAAAGGCTCTATGTAACCACACAAAATGACTAGATTCCCAATATTATGAATGATCTGAGCTTGGTCCGATTTTTCTAATACTCTACGAACCTATAGCTGTCATTTGTCTGTTTTTTCACAAAGAAATCCTTCACATATAAAAGAAACACACAGAAACTGCTAGCTTGTTAGACAAATGTCGGCAGGATTGGTTTAACTCCGCTTCCTCGATAAAAGGTCTGACAACGCCCCTGTCAATTATCACAGTTTTAAAATCAAAACAATCCGATTTGTATTTAATCGAGGGGCACTGGATCTGTTTCAGAAAAAAATAAATTCTTCTGCTCGTTTTGCGTCACTCTGAGTCACTTGGGAAAATATACAATGAAATGCAGTCTTATACCTAGTATGTCTCGTAAATGGCTCCAATAATGCTAAAGGAAGAGTGGAGGTCTTGTACGGTGGATCGTGGATGACCGTTTGTGGTGGTTCCTGGTATTTGTTTCAGGCAAGGGTGGTTTGCAGGATGCTGGGGTTCGACGGTGCTCTAGACGCGCCACGATCGGCTAGGTTTGGTCAGGGTACTGGTGACATTCTTTACATCGATTGTTTTGGATCAGAAGACAGCCTGGCAGACTGTTTCACTTGGGTTGACTCCTCCTGTAAGCATCACAGGGATGTAGGTGCCGTGTGTTACTCAGGAGGTACGTTTGGACTAAATGGCATACTTTTAGAATCACATGGAAAGGAAAAAACTATTCTTTTGAACTTATTTAGTCACCACCACTACCACCATTACCTGAGAATTAATTAAATTATAAAAGTAAAGTTTCCGTTTGGAAATATGCCTGTATAGGTCTTATCACATTTTATGATAGCATTTGACCTTGAATTCTTTTTCCAGGCACTCCTTGATTGTGGACCAACATGCAGTCTTATCACTGTTGAGAACTCGTACACATAACACATGTACATTTAGTTTGCTTTAGTTCATACATTTTCCTTTTTTAATTTAGTCCACCCGAATTCTTTCGAAATTCATCTGATCGGTGGCACCACCATAAAAATTTTGTTCCTCAATAAAATCTTTCACTTTAATACAGCGAATATTCGTTTATTCATTTATATATTATGTAATTACGTAAAGAATGACCTTTGTTGCCCATATTTATTTACACGGCGGTATTTCTCTGGTGGTTTGTCTCGCCAACCGCCAAGTCTGAACATTTTGGGGGGACATTTTCTACGTTTCTTGAATGATTTGCGAGCAATAAATGTTAAATTTCGGTCAGGCTATTTTAAAAGCATATCTTATTTCGTACACGTTGGTTTTATTAAACTATATAATACATACTAATGTGAGTTCCTGTGAAATATGAACATTTAAAAAAGAAATTAGAAAATTTCTTTCTCCTTAGCCCACCCTGAGCCATTTCAAGTTCGTCTTGTCGGTGGGTCTCACAATGCTGAAGGCAGAGTAGAGGTACTGCACGATGGATCCTGGGGAAATGTCTGTCATGATGGCTGGGATTTGAGAGACGCGAGGGTGGTTTGTAGAATGCTGGGGTTTGATGGAGCCTTGGACGCACCGGGATCTGCTAGGTTTGGTCAAGGCTCTGGTCGCATTCTTCTGACCTATGTCAAATGTGACGGAACAGAAGACAACCTAGCTGACTGTCCTCACCCAGGGATTGGAGATTACAATTACTGTGCTCATAGTCGCGATACCGGCGTCAGTTGTTATTCGGGAGGTATGTTTATAAAAAGCTATATTTTCAATCAACCTCTATGAAATGCTTCCATAACTCTTTGCTTAAACACTTTATATATGAATGCTGAAGTCAAGGCCCAAACCTTAAAGACCAAGGCATTTACTATGTTGACTTGCAAGGTCAAGGCCTAAAATTCCAAGACCAAGACCAAGGCCAAATCATTAATAACGTGGGGGGGGGGGATGGAAAGTGTATTTTAGTATTATCGGAAAGTGTATCACTGCTCTTAAACCCTCAATGCCCTTTCTCCTTTTGATTTGCCTTTACGCCCAATGAATGTACAAGTTAAGGCTTCTTAAGTGGTATGCCAAGGTGGTGAATTAGAGGTCGCATGCAAGTAGTACAGCAACTAGTGGCGTAGCAAGGGATTATAGCACTCGTGTGAAACGAATTTTCTTCAGAGGTGACATTAAATATCATTCATAAAAGCCATTTTTGACTTATCCTTAGGCTGGTTGGGGGGGGGGGGGGTCGGATGGAATTAGCAGTGAACGAATCAAACAATAACAGATGTAGACCTATCTATCAAAAAAGGCTTGTGTATTGACATGAACGAGGATAATCGGGGGCCACATCAATTTTACATCAGGACACTTCTTCTGCCACGCGAGACACAGGGACTTTTTGTTGCTCTCTTGGAGTTTGTAGCAGGAGAGGCATTTTTCTTGATCTTGTATGTTCACCTGCATGTGCAATTGGTAGTGCCTTAATAAAGTCTGTTATCAGACAAAGCATTCAAATTACTTTTACAATTTTACTTGACAAAAAAGTATAACTAATAATGAATTTGAATTGCCTTGGAATTGCTAAAACAAAATACAACGCTTTGAATCCTCAAGGACAAGACAAAGAGAAAAAGAAGGCGCCTTGAGGCTAATGCACTATAACATAGCTATGATTTGTCATGGTTTATAAAATTTCAAAAGAAATGTTCGTAGTTTAAGAAATAAACTGTTTTCATAAATATTTTTGAAACGTAAATAATAATACTGTAATCATTTCCACAAAAGTAGTTTGAGCCAGGTGTAAAAATTATATCCTTACACTGGTACAAAGGAATTACTCTTTTTAAACTCATTTTTAGCTCATCCGAATCCATTTCAAGTTCGTCTTGTCGGTGGGTCTAACGATGCTGAAGGCAGAGTAGAAGTACTGTACGATGGCTCATGGGGAACTATCTGTGATACTGGCTGGGATCTGAGAGACGCGAGGGTGGTTTGTAGAATGCTGGGATTTGATGGAGCCTTAGACGCACCGGGATCTGCACGGTTTGGTCAGGGCTCTGGTCGGATTCTCCTAACCTATGTAAACTGTGACGGAACAGAAGACAACCTAGCTGACTGTGCTCGTCAAAGGATTATAAGATACAATTACTGTGCTCATGGTCGCGACACCGGCGCCATTTGTTATTCAGGAGGTATGTTTTAAAAAAACTATATTTTCAATCAGCCTCTATGAAATGCTTCGAGAACTCTTTGCTTAAATATCACATATATATGAGTGCTGAAGTCAAGGCCGAAGCCTTAAAGACCAAGGCTTTCACTATGTTGACTTGCAAGGCCAAGTCTTAAAATTCCAAGACCAAGACCGAGGCCAAATCATTAATAACGTTGGGGGAAATGGAACGTTCAAAGACGGATGTCCGCACATACATAAAAAGAAAAAAAACATGGGTTTCTCTACACCAAACATTTATGATCTATCATGTTCACCAGCATGTACATTTGGTACTGCGTTTATAACAAAGTGTTATCAGACAAAGCAATAAAATTAATTAAAAAATTTAAAAAAGTAAAAATAATAATGAATTCAAATTGCCTTGGAATTGGTGTTTCTTTTGTCCTTGTTTAGCTATCCTTATGAGCGTAGCTTCATTTCTTTGAACTCCGTTAAAACTGTGAGAAAAAAAGAAAAAAATGGGCCTTAATTCAAAATAGATATTCTTTGCGTTCCTGAACAGTCTTCACACGTCTATGAATTAATATAAATTATTATACAAAGATTCACCAACATAAATTCTTATACATGGGCACCTGTCTCAAAGTTTTGGCATGAATATCATAATTATACACACATTTCCCTCAGCTTAAACACTGCAAGTTTAAGTACTGACCTTCTTGCCTCCTTCAAGTCAATAAGTTGTCTGCAGCTATGAAGATGTTGCAGATATTCATCAATTTGTCTCAAACATCGGATCTTCCAATGTTGTCCGTGAAACTCTGGCTAGGAAAGTCTGTCGCCCAAGATGGCGCCCTAACCTTTTGGGTTGCTAACTCAAATACACTTACAAAGCGCATGATGGGGAATGACTATTGTGGCTATACTATACATTTTTTTTTAAAATCGTTCTAGCTCATCCAAACTCTGAGAGAGTAAGGCTCGTGGGTGGATCCAACAGTTCGGAAGGCAGAGTGGAGATCAGGTACAACGGCATCTGGGGAACAATTTGCGATGATAGCTGGGATTTGCGAGATGCAAAGGTCGTATGCAGAATGTTAGGATTTGTTGACGCCTCAGCTGCACCAGGTTCAGCCCGGTTTGGCGAGGGGTCCGGTGAAATCCTTCTGTCTCTTGTCGAGTGCGATGGAACGGAAGACAACCTTGCGGACTGCGCACATCTAGGGTTCGGAGTGCACAACTGCCAACATGGCGAAGACGCTGGGGTCACGTGCCTCTTAGGAGGTACAATGCGTCACTATTCATTTTGCTTATTGCATCCAGTAGTCATTTTTTATTTAACTATTCAAATTTACCTGAAAAATGGACACAATGGACAGAATGAATTGCTTACACTGATGTTGTGTATGGATAGCTTTATTCCAATATTCCGAAAGAACCTTCTCACCAAAGTCCATATTAAACATAAATACGCGTATGCCGCACATCGAAATCAAAAGCACTATACCATATAAAGCATTTACGAATTAGTTTGAAGTCAGTGCCAAAGGCGAGAAATGAAGGATAATGATATGACTTCAGTTACTTTCTTTTCACTCGCTTCCATGCCATATTAAAAATAATATTCGTAATTGACATATGACAAAACAAACACCCAGAGCGCAAAACCAACCACGCACACTGTACTTAGGCGATTAGGATTTGATGGGGCATTAACTGCTCTACCCCAAGCAAGATTTGGCCAAGGTACTGGTGAAGTCTTGCTGGAAGGTGCTCAGTGCATTGGGACAGAAACCAGCCTCATAGACTGCAATCGTTGGATTGGAGTCCATAATTGCGGGCACAAGGAAGATGCTGGCGTCTCATGCATGCGTGTTGCTCATGGAGGTAAACATCACTTCTGCACATAGTATTAATAACAATATTTTGACCAAGGCTGGTGTATCTTACCAGGTGCTCTTAATTACATTACATCATAATTTATAAAAGAAAAACAGTTTTCACGAATTGTCTCTGTCGTCAAACGATTCACAGCATGGAAAGATTTCATCAAAATTTGAATTAATGGTCAGATGGTAAATAAAATCCATCAAAAATTTGAGTAGATTCTTTACTAGATCTGAATACCTGTACAATTTTTTCCTTTGGCATGGTCACTTCTGACATATATCTCTCTAGTATGGTTGTCCATGACATACTTTACCTCTCTCATTTTTACCTATTATATTTTTACCCCTGACATTCTTTTGATACACAGAACCATCATGTGGACCAAAATATAAATCGTTCAAGAAATGATACAGAAATTGTCAGGGAAAAAAGACAAAAATATACAGAAAATGCTTCGAAGATTTTCATTATTAGAAGACGGCTTCTGATAACCGCTTTTTGTATGTAAGCTAGTGGACAAACATTGGCGTAAACGTGTCTGAATTATACCTGCCCTTAACTCCCGAACTTCTTTGTACCAGGGCGGTCAACTTTTCTATTGAATGCATTAAATGTCGAATTTCGGATTGTTATTGTGTACAGGTCAATTAAAGATACAATTAAAATGACGAAAGTAAATCCCCTGCAATGAAACTCACAAATCTAGCCTTCAAAATATCTATTTTAGGACAATGATACTCCTAGACGAAAACAGTATACAAATGCATTGGCTACCATCAAATATAGGATTTGAAAAGCAGGCCAATGAATTTTCAAATGTGAGGTAACGTGAGTTACATCTTTTAAATGATTACAATTTTTCTCCCGCCACAGAGCCACCAGTGGGTTTAACCCTTTTTAACGAGAACGAAGGGTCAGCAATCAACTCCAGCTTTCTCAGGGTCAGAGCTGATGTCAATACGATAATAAGATGCCTTGTCAATGATACATCAGTGCATCTCCAGTGGTATCCCAATTGTTCTGATCTTTCTCACCACGGGTGCCGTGACAGTGTGCCACACAACGGTAGCATTACATTGTCATTCACCGCAAGAGCGAGTCAAAATGGAACCATTCTAACCTGCCGAACAGAAAACACAGATGAAACACCGGGAAATAGTAATACCTCGGTTAAATTTCAAGTAGAAGGTATGTATTTTGATTCACTTTCTTTTACTTTGGAATTGAGAATTTTACTGATTCACGTACAACGTGTATTATATAGATTGCAGTTACTTATTTTTCTTATCGTCATATGCTTAACTGTACTCGTATTATAGCCGTATTATAATGTAATATATTGTTAATTTAATGTCATTCTTAATAGAAAAGTTAGTATTGCCAAGTTTATGTCAAGTAATATGTTATATGAATGTAACATGTTATTCAATACTGTTTGTGCAAAACCTTTTTATTCATGATGAATGTCTATGTCTTGCCACAATCGTTTTCCTAAAATTTATTTATGTAAATTCAGAAAGAAAAATTTGCACATGCCGCATATGCATACACAATTTTTCAAAAATCTATTTTGTACCAAGGCCCTGTCACCTCAGTGGAATTCGCTTTCTCAATCAAAGAATCTCAATCGCCTTATGTTTAAAAAAAACAGTTATTCCTGCAAAATATTAATCTAATTTGATTTCTTTCTGGCTTTCTAGCTACTACCTACCAAGCAACTGTTATATTGTTTTAAAAACGTATATACATGTATTCTATTATTGTTATGTGACAATGTATAATCATATGCATGTCTGCTATTTTTGATTGAATATGTGAAATCAAATCAATTTTTTTTCTTTTTTCTTTCGCAGTATGTGTTCAGCATCTTGCAATCAGAAACGACTCAATGGGATCTACCGTCAGTGATGAGAGTGCATGGAGATGTGAAACCAATACCAGGAACTTCAATCTGACATCGTCATCACTCTTCTTCACCACATCTTACCAGGATGGGAGAGGAAATAAAAATACGAGTGCTTTGTGGGAAAATGCCGGAGCATCTCATTTGGCTAGCTACAAGCTTGATTCAAACGTCAGCTCCCTGTCCTGCTGTGTGTCTAAGACCTCTCTATGCCCAGGGGTTTGCTCAGATGAATACTACAACGTGCTTCACGATGGTAAGGAATAAAACACGATTTTTTACATGTACTCCCTGTTAACAGTAATTTACAATTCTCTTCTACCGATAGTATCAAAGAATATAACTGAAGAAAAACAAATCAATTGTTACATGTTAGAAACTAAAAGTCCATGTGATCTGCGAAACTATCAACATCTCTTAATCGATTTCGGATTGAATTGAAAAAAAAACTGCACTGAATATGGCCACAACATAATTCGGTTAAATATCGATTAAAGAAAAGAAACTCAGATCTTTCTTTCTTTTATTCGGTTCAATCTATCTAGCATCTACAGACCATCCTGAATTTTTAAACCCAGCTTATACCACCAGACTTCCAGGTGAGATGGATTTAATGATGACTTATTTCCTGTCTGGAAATGCAATAACATTTACATGAAAAAAAATCATTTTGTTCTTCATGGATTATCCTTAAGCAGTCGTTAAAGTATATCACTTTCATATTTTCGAATCTACTTTTAGGGTATGAAATATCCAGGATTCTTAATTCTTAATTGGCCCCCAACGCTTTGACAGCTAGGTTACTTTCTGTTTCTCCCGGATTTATATGTACATTTAGAGTCTTTAACTTTACGTTTATGTTGTTCTTCTAGAAATGTAGAAATAATTTGAATTAAGTAAATTAAAAATCAGTGCCAGAAGTAAACGGAAAATGGCAAATAATTATCTAAAAACATCCTGTTTAATTGTACATGGATCCTTTTTTTTTTTCGTTTTACAGATTGCTTCTTGCCCATCTAATGTTGCCAGCTTTTTGTTGTATGTAAAATATTAATAAATTGTATTTTAATTTTGAGGCATGAATATATTTCACTACTTCATAAATCTAACAATATGATACTAATAAGAGGTAGTTACATGATATTCAAATAATTACATACTGTACGTTTTATCATTAAAGTTGTCAAAGTAATAGATTCTCATTAGCTCTTAAAGTATTTTATTTTCTCTGCAGATTCGGTGCCATTTGCTATGTACGCTGTAGGAGCCACGGTATTTCTCATCACGATTGTCATTGCTTTCATATTCGTCTTTTGGAGATGCAGAACAAAGAAAAACGGTTATAATTTTTTTTGTTATAAAAGAACTTGAAATGTCAGAATTCTGTGACAGGAAGAAAATATGGGCTAACCAAATCAACATCGAGGGAATGAGATGGTTGTTGAAATATAGGAGATTCGAACTAATAGATTTTTATAGGTGTACTAAATTTAAATTTGATTTGAAGAGTACAAATCGAAAATTATAAGCATTGATAATGTTGGTGACTATACAAGTAGAACCATGAATTATAATCAATAGAACCAATATGAAAACGTAGGGTTTTTATTTTTCTTTCATTGGATCTAAATTTTCACATATTGTTGTGAGGGATGAGTGTGCTTTGTTTTAGATATATCACACAGATCGTACATAATTTCGTCGTGCATAGACCCATAACATATTTGTCGAATATATATATATATAAATAATCAAACAAATATCAGTCGTGTGTCAAACCTGTCTTAGTGGTCACCTCTCTTTAAAGGCCAACTTTCTATAGTTGCCATGTATTTAGGTTATTAATGTGTATATTGTTTACAGGAATAGTTCCTATAGAAATGAACAATATTCAAGGGCCAGGTACACAACCAACGGAGCATGGGCGCGGAGCTCTTCCCTCTATCCCAACCATCACAACTGACCCATCTATTCACCTATCACCCGTTCCATCCCATGTGACTCAAACCAATCGCCGTATGGCTGGGGGAAACCAGGACCGGATTCCGCTTCAGCCACTCGTGTCTCCTGTGGATGATACCCTCGAGAAAGATCAGAACAGGACCATGGGCGCCAGGTCCAACACTGGTACAAGGCTCAAAACAGTAATGCTTTTTTTTCTTCTTCTCCTTGTCATCAATACATAAAACTTTTTTTTTTAAATCTAAAAAGTTTATTTTCAACGAAATTAAAGAAACACACAAGTTTTTGAAATTCTTTGCAACATGTACCTGTTCATGTTTTCCACCTCGGTGGAACGTCTTTGTATGGATTTGTCGTCCTCTTCAAAACCCCATAGTAAACCCCATAGTATTTCATTAACTTAGAATAACATAAACCTCAAGAAAAACAAAGTTCCGTTATTAATTTTATATCAAACAGAGTAAAATGAAATGTTTTATTTCCTCGACAAATATCATTCTTGTTATCGCTGTGGTACCATATTTTGATATTTTCAGGTTCCAATGAATCCTGACGTTCAATATGCTGTAGTAAACAAAAAGCCGCGATCAGGAAAATTCCGGGCAGACAAACACAAACTAGATCTAGAAGTCTCGTCACCTTTGGTGAGTGGTATCAATATTACTACATGATTTAAACCTGGCAATAATCTTTCTTTTGTAAGTACTTGCGGGAAGGATTTGCAAATGTCTATCAAAATATATTATTAGGTATCGTAGTAAATACCTATATCTGCCATTGGAGATCTTTCATACGCTGTATAAATGTCATCACTGATTATTTACATATACATTTCGCTTTTTATATATTTTTGATCGTGAACTTTAAACCAGAAGACGATGGGGTCTCACATCATAACATCTTTCATTCATTCTGTAGAGAGGGCCTCTGGATCCTTCAGTGGAGTATGCTACAGTCAATAAACAACGCAACATTTCATTAAATCTTGGTCCATCTTCTGCCCAGGTATTAAATAGCAATATCTAATATCTAAATAGATATGCATATAATATATGTAAATATATATATGCATATAATAAATTTATCATATAAGTATAAACACATATATTTATATTTACTTATCAAAACTTGTACATTATCTCTCGCAGCTGTATTCTCGCTTTTTTATTTCTGCATCAGAGAGAGAGGGGTGGATGAACATTATGCTCAATTTAACAATGTCGAAAATGATGGAGAAAAACAGCAACAAATAAACAGACAAACAACTTATATTATAGCAACATGATATCGCATGGCATCTGAACAGACTTATCATTTAGTTTCAACACCCTTTCAATAACACACTTATCATCTTCTTCAAAAAAAAAAACATAAACAGACAAACTACTTATTGCAAAAAGATTTCATATGGAATCTGAATAGGATTATCATTTAGTTCTAACACCCATTCAATAACACACTTATCTTCTTCTTTTTGCAGCTTGGTCTCCTCGATCTGTCTTTGGACTATGCCACAGTCAATGAGCGAGTTACAGACTTGACTGCTCAACAGAATATGGTATTGAATGTTGAAGCAACGGATACAAGATCATTATAAGAATACAAATACGACACGTGCATTTCTATCAAAATTCTATGTGACCCATATTTAAGAAAAATATCACAATGTACCCCCACAGTGGTTAAACTATGTGACCACCATTAAAACTGACTATGTACCTCATGTTACCCTGCTGGAAAAGGAAGTTAATCCTGTATTCGCCGCTGGAGTAATCCTAGCCATCTAATATATTCAGAGTCCCTTATTTTGTTAGATTTATATGGCAATTATCTGTATCAATATTGTGATACAAGTGTAGGTATTTGAGAGAAAGTCACGGTCAGGAGATGATCCCCCATTATATTTAGTTCGGCGATATCATAAAACATTAAAACGGGTTATCTTACAGCAAGTAGGAAAATGTCTAAATATTTTGAGGAATTTTAACACCAACAAAAACAGAAATACATATATGATAGTGTACTTCAAACCAGAAGACGATGGGGTTTCACACCATACCATGTTTTATTCATTATAGAGAGAGCCTCTGGATCCATCAGTGGAGTATGCTACAGTCGATAAGCAACGCAACATTTCCTCAAATCTTTGTTCATCATCTGCTCAGGTATAAATTGGCAATATATTTTCTTTTGATATATCTTATACCTTAGAAACTCTCTATTTACAGGATTCACCTACAGTGCCCACACTTGAACGAACACCTTCAAACACACTTCTTTTTCTTTTCCAAGAGCCATTTTCACCGAAATTGGATGTGATTCATATACTTTATAAATTACATCACTGGTTATTTACACCTACATAATAACCCCTTACACACATACATACACGCATAAACTATTAATAAATATATATACATATACAATATAGTTATATACACGTATATTTACATCTACTTATCGAAACTTATCCATTCGCTCTGTCTGTCAGAGAGATGGAAAGATGAACATATGTTTCATTTAACACTGTTGATAATTTAGAGAAAGAAGCACGAATAAACAGACAAACTATTTACCACAAAAAGAGAATAGATCACATGGAATCTGAAAAGCATTTGCATTTAGTTTTAACACCCATTCAATAACACACTTATCTTCTTCATAATTGCAGCTTGGCCACCTCGATCTGTCTTTGGACTATGCCACAGTCAGCGAGCGAGTTACAGACGTGACTGCTAAACAGAATATGGTATTGAATGGTTGAAACAACGGATAGAAAATCATTATTAGAATACGCATGTGACACGTAAATTTATATTACAATTCATTGTGACCCACATTAAGATAAATATCACAATGTAACACTCATTTGATACACGTACTATGTGACCACAATTGAAACTGACTACCTTCTGTTAGCCTGCTAGAAAAAGACGTTACTCCTGTATGCGCCGCTTGAGTTACTCTAGCAACCTAAAAATTAAGATTTGCTTTTTTTGTTAGATTATTGCAATTATCTTTATCAATATTGTGATACTGATGTGGAAATTTGAGAAAATATCACGGCCAGGGGATGTTAGTTAGTACTTTATTTTCTAAAAGTATGAAGGACTTTGACGTACATACTCGGCGACATCATAAAACATTATACCGGGTTATTTTACTGCAAGTAGGAACATTTCTAAATACTTTGATGAATTTTAACACCGACACAAAACAGAAATACATATTTAATAGTGTACTTCAAACCAGAAGACGATGGGGTTGTTGTTGTTGTTGTTGTTGTTGCGATTAATGGCGTTTCCATCGCCATTCGATGATTTCCACAACCCAAGCTCACACCATACCATGTTCTATTCATTATAGAGAGAACCTCTGGATCCGTCAGTGGAGTATGCCACAATCGATAAGCAACGCAACAGTTCCTCAAATCCTGGTTCATCATCTGATCAGGTATTAATAGGCAATATCTTTTCTTTTGATAAAGCCTTACAGTAGAAACTCCATAATTGCCAGGTATATACCGTAGAAACTCCATATTGACAAGATATACCCACAATTCCAACCCCTGACCGAACACCTTCAAATACTCTTATTTTTGGAAAGCCAATTTGTCCTTGAAAGGTGATCATTCATATACTGTATGAATTACATCACTGTTATTTCACATACACATAAAACCCTCTTACACACATACATACTTGCATACAATATATATATCATATAGGTATTTACACATATATGTATATTAACTTATCAAAACTTATCCATTCTCTATCTCTTTCTCTCTCTGTCTGAACTCTCGCTTTTTATATCTCCATCACAGAAAAGGGAAAAAATGAACATATTACGCTCCATTTAACAATGTTGAAAGTGAGAAGAAA
The DNA here is from genome assembly GCA_035222895.1 of Strongylocentrotus droebachiensis. Taxonomy (NCBI): domain Eukaryota; kingdom Metazoa; phylum Echinodermata; class Echinoidea; order Camarodonta; family Strongylocentrotidae; genus Strongylocentrotus; species Strongylocentrotus droebachiensis. The sequence continues at coordinate 154,870 of JAVYIG010002837.1, read as the reverse complement.
AAAAGAGCAAAAAATAAACAGACAAACTACTTATAGCAAAAAGAGATCACATGGAATCTGAATAGTATTATCATTTAGTTCTAACACGCATTCAATAACACACTTATCTTCTTCTTATTGCAGCTTGGCTTCCTCGATCTGTCTTTGGACTATGCCACAGTCAATGAGCAAGTTACAGACGGAACTGCTGGACAGAATATGGTATTGAATGGTTGAAGCAACGGATACAAAATCATTATTAGAATTCGAATATGACACGTGCATTTATATCAAAATTCGTTGTGACCCATCAGAGGTTACACGTACTGACCATCTATGAAACAGACTATGTACCTCTTGTTACCCTGCTGGATATAAAATCAATCTTGTATATGCCGCTTGGGTCATTCTAGCCATCGACATTTTATGAGTTCCTATTTGTTGTAAGATTATGGCAATTATCTTTATCAATATTGTGATAGTAGTGTAGACTTGTGTAGGCATTTACGAGAAAATCACGACCTGGGGATGATCCTACATTATATTTAATCCGTACTTTTTTTCAAAAGTACGAAAGATATTGGCATACATACTCGGCCATTTCATTAGCAATTATAACAGGCTATTTAGTTGCAATTAAAAAACTCTCAACACTTTACGGAATCTTATGCAAAAAAGGCAGAAATACATATTGCTTTTGATTGTGTACTTTTTTAAACAGAAGACGATGTGGTGTCACATAATAATATATTGTATTTATTTTGTAGAGAGGGCCTCTGGATCCATCAGTGGAGTATGCCACAGTCAATAAACAACGAAACATTTCTGCAAATCTTGGTTCATCATCTGCTCAGGTATGAATAGGCAATATATTTTTTGGATAAAGCCTATACCGTAGAAACTCTTTATTTACAGGATAAACCCACAATACACACACTCGAACGAAAACATACAAATACACTTTTTTTCAAGAGCCAGTTTGTCCTTAATTGGAGATCATTCGTATACTGTATAATTTACATTACTGGTTATTTACACACATATAATACCACCTTACATACATGTATATAATATATATCAATATACATCAATATATATTAAACAGGTATATACATATATATATATATCTTAACTTATCAAAACTTATCCATGCTGTCTCCATCTGTACTATCACTTTTCTATCTCCATCTAAGTTACTAGAGAGAGAGTGAGAATGATAAACATATAGTTCCATTTAACAATATTGAAAATAATGAGGGAAAAAACAGCAAAATATAAACAGACAAACTACTTATAGCAAAAACAGAACACATGGCATATACATAGCACTAGCTCTTAGTTTTAACACCCATTCAATAACACACTTATCTTCTTCTTATTGCAGCTTGGTCTCCTCGATCTGTCTATGGACTATGCTACAGTCAATGAGCGAGTTACAGACGTGACTGCTCAGCAGAATATGGTATTGCATGTTGAAGCAACGGATACAGATTCATTATTAGAATACGAATGCGAAACGTGCATTTCTATTAAAATTCAATGTGACCAACATTTAAGAAAAATATCACAATGTACCTTACAGTGGATACTAATACTGTGTGACCACCATTGCAACTGACTATGTACCTTCTGTTACCCTGCTTCGAACAAGACGTTACTCCTCTATGCGCCGCTTGAGTTACTCTAGCAACATAAATATTTACTTTTTTTGTTAGATTATTGCAAATATCTTTATCAATACTGTGATACTGAGTGGGAATTTGAGAGAATATCACGACCAGGGGATGAACCAATATTATATTTAGTTCGTACTTTATTTTCTAAAAGTATGAAGGAAATTGACGAGCACACTCGGCCACATCATAACAAAAAAATATACCAGGTCATTTGAATGTAAGGAGTAAATAGTTTATATTTTCAGGCATTTTAGACACACGCAAAAACAGAAATACATATTGTGAACTTTAAACCAGAAGACGATGGGGTATCACATCATACCATATGTTTTTCAATTCTGTAGAGAGGGCCTCTGGATCCGTCAGTGGAGTATGCTACAGTCGATAAACAACGCAACATGTCTTTAAATCTTGGTTCACTATCTGCTCAGGTATTATTAGTCAATTTTTGTTTGAATGAAGCCTATGCCTTCGAAACTCACTATTTACAGGATACACCCACAATGCCCACACTTTAATAACCAAACACATTCAAACACACTGTTTTCAAGAGCCAGTTTGTCCTTATAACTTGAAATGTATTTAATTTATCATTTGTTCATGTTTTGGGTTGTGGAAATATAATTATTTTAATTGAACTGATCTACATTCATTTGCGATGATGTCATACAAAATAGGATTTCTTCACAAGAGCTTAGTGCAAGAGGTTTTATTTAGAAGAAAAACAATGGTTTCTGTATATATGTAATCCACGCTCTTTATTACAATCTACACTTTTATTTACCGAAATAAAAATCTGCACTAAGAAACCGTATTGATTTTAGGGACTGAAACTATATGGGAGGCCGAGAAGTGGCTGCTATACTACATATATTGACTGGAAAGGTATGTAATATAACGTTCTTTGGACCGCCGAAGGAAGTTATATTTTCGCAAGGGGCTATACGATCAATCATGCAGGTACCATGTCTACTAAATACCAGTACTTATTATCTCAACTCTTTTATGTTATATCGAAACAGAAAGGAGATGTTGTACAACAAGAACAGTCACTAAGAAAGAAGATGGGAAGAGGAGGAAATATACCGCATGTGTACACTGCATCAGCAAATGGACTGGTAACCATAGTATATATATATATATATATACGTATATATATATATATATATATATATCTTCTTCGATGATTTAGAGTATGACAAGGCCAGAACATTAAGGAACTAACAATCAATTAATCAATTAACTTATAAACACAAATCTATGTTTTAATGCAATAACAGTATGTAATGTAATATCTTATATTCATCCGATAGTTGTAAAATATTTGTATGATCTAAACATGAAATTACAACGAATCCAAGCATTACATGTTTTTAGCGGGATATTTGGGGTATTATGCCAATTCGTCTTTTAGAACGCAAAGGAAGTTTATTCAAACTGTGAATTTTCACAAGTATTGCGTAATTTGAAATAAAGCTAACATCAGGTTAACACAAAGTTATATGTTTTTAACGAAACTTTTGCCGCGTAAGATGTCGAAATGTTTTAAAGAAAAATAAAAACACGTATCATATGAATATTCTAGATTTTCTATTAAGACGTTCTGTAATGTTTTGTCTGCGTTTCTGCAGTTGCCATGATGTTCAGATGTTGTTGAAATATCTAGTTTAGTTAGTTTTGTTAAGTGCCAGGGACATTCACGTGTGTTTAAAACGTAATGAAATCCTTCAAATACTCGAGATAAAGCTTTCGTTAGTTTTAATTCTTCACATTTTTTGACAAAACTGATCACGTTTCATATTTCTTTTTTAATCTACTACTGAAGGCCGAGTATGCAGTTGTAGACACAACTAAAGAAGAGAGAAAGAAAAGTCAATCAAGAGCTCATCAAAAGAATATGGTTAGTTTTAGAAAATCTTTATTTTCTTCTATGTTAGATGGCAGTCTGAAACATTAGGGAAGAGTTTCCTTCTTTAGTACCTGTACTTATACGAATTGAATATATTTGTTACTTCAGGATACCACTCAGCATAATCTGATTGATGTTTTACTTAATTGATATTCTGAAAGAGAAACATATAATTATGTAGATGAAAAGCTTTTCTTTTTTAAATACCTCGCTCCCACTCATCTTGAACACTTTCATAACTTTGGTTGCTTTTTTGCCTCTCTACACGGTAGGTCGTTTAGCACACATGCAATTTTGCACAAAATAATAAATCCTTACTCGATGACTGGATATGAATAGGTGTCACCTTATACACTGGATAATGGCTACTTTGTACCATAATAAACATATTTGACACCTGAGCCTTCAAACGCACTTTGAAATTGAAAGATATCAGAGTGAAAAGTAATTAGGAAAGCATCAATTGATTTAGTTATAATTGTATATTTGTATTGTATTGTTTACAGGCTTACCATGACCCGGGAGAAGATTATGCTGTAATTGACAAGAGGAAAAAGAGCCGACGAGAGAAATGAGATGAGAAAAAGTACAAATAAAAGAAATTTTAAAAAAGGTTCATGCGTTTATTTTGATAATAACATCAAAATTTCGTAGCATAATTATGTGTATATTTAAAATTAACTTCTAAAGATTTCTTTAAGAACAGATTAGTTTTTGTTTTGTTTACTGTTTAAATGTAAAACGACATACCAATTCAACCAGTTGGCCTACAAGTAGGCTTATACATATTACTTTTCCATTTCATATTTCACGTTTACGACTAAAATTCAAGGGTGAAATAATGTCGTTCCCGTGTCATATCGCTTTAGATTCATAAAAATAATAATTAAACACAAATTGTAATCTCTTTACATTAAGAGAAGAAAGACGGATGACAAATAAATATTAATGCACTTTAGTGCACATACAGGTCACCAATGCGAAAATCATATATTCTATATTTAAGTCATATTGAACGTCTCGGGTTTTATCCCATATTTTGGCTGTGGAATGTCATAGATTGATTAATAAATACAGGAGATAACTCGATTTGATAAAGAGTCGAAAGTTTGAGATGCGTGACAAAAAATTGAATATGTGAAAGGGATTTTGGAGTATCGCTGTAAAAATTGAAATATGACTATCAGAGAAGATCTTGGTTCTAAAGAGGGAAAGTGCAATCAGACGATGATGATTACAAGGGATTGTATTAAACCCTCCTTCTTACTAACCTGACTAGCTTGGTGGTGTATGCCTACTCGATGTGTGGTTTACTTTTTATTTATAATCAACAGTGATGCTATATCAACCCAATACGTACTAAAAAATAGTGTAAATAAACACATTAAAAAAAAAAAAAATTATACAAAACATGTTTCAAAGTAGCATATATCATTAGAAATAATGATACGTATTTAGATCGAATTATACAAATATGTGCATTGATATCGAAATGTTTCGGTAATGAGTATATAATCTTGAATTTTTCTATTCTAAGACCATTTTGAGATTTCGGAGAGAGAGAGAGAGAGAAAGAGGGTGATGGAATAGAATGCTAAACACGCACAAGTTGTTTACAGTTTTCGTGTTATATCATGCAGCATTTTTTATGACGAATGGGTAAAGAATATTTTTTTCGAAAACGTCAATGCATTTTGTTTTAACGATGGTATTTGAAAATATTAGCCAATTTATAACGAGTAGAAGAACATTAAGTATTTAAGTATGTAAAGAAAGAAATGAGAAAACAAATACTGGTGTGCGGTATGGTCCATAGTGTAATAATCACGTCGCACGCATTATTGTTTTACCCCGCACTGAAACAAAAAGCGTATGGTGATAGTTGTGCAATATATCATGCTTGCCTTAAAAATTTTGTCATAATCTAAACATAGGACTTAAATTTTAATTCTTGCATCAGTATTATTTCATTGTTAATAAACTTGTGTCAATAAACAATGGTCCTGATATTCTGTTACTCCATTGAAATGCATTAGCACAATATGCTTATCGTTATTAATATAATAATAATAATACATAATCAAAATTATGAATTTGCTCGTGGTGAAGTGTCATCTATTCTCTGGACCCTTTTAAAATTTGAAATTTGTATGAAAGAGATATTAGCCTTCAACGAGAAAGTAAGTGGGAGGAAAAGAGAGGGAGAGAGTAAAATAGACAAAGGGAGAGAGAGGAAGATAGAGAGAGATGGCTAGAGAGAGATAGAAATAGAGAGAGAGAGAGTTAGCGACTAAGAGAGAGAAAGGGAAAGAGAGAGAAAGAGAGGGAGAGAGAGAGAGAGACGGGGAGGGGAAGATAGATAGAGATGGCTAGAGAGAGAGATAGAGCACGAGAAAGAAAGGGAGAGAGAGGAGGGACACGAGAGGATTGGAGGGAGAGAGGGGTATTTCGTGTTTTGTATCAGTTTGGCCATGTATACAACACATCTAGGATGAATACCCATGGAAATATCATTAGTGAACTCGATGCTTCTTATAAATTCTCCAGAAGCATAACCACAACCAGCTCCAAGCTTTTACTACTGGAATTATTATAATACGTGAAACGGCAGCACCGGCTGATTCATTTCGCAACAATACATCGAATAAACATAAATACATCGACATGAAAAATGTTTACCAAACGTCCTCAGTGGGGATATCTTCTCCCGTGTACGAGTCGAGCGAAAACTGGGGAAAAACCCAATAACCAGTGTGAAACAAAACTTGACATAGAGTGGAATCCATGAGTATACGGACATGCATACTGTAGGTAAAATACACACGAGATCAACGATGGAATTAGACAGTGTTGCGTAAGCGTTCAGTTGTTGCTAGTGTACATGATCTGTCATTTGTGATGATGTTAGCAAGTGTGCTAAAACAAAAGACTATCGAATGAGAGCCATATTTTGATGATATCAAATCAACACGGTCGAAAATGATTTTCACTCTTCAGTACGATGAAAACTGAAAGTGATGTCAAATTCGATTATAAATGGAGGTTATAAGTACTGTTCAGAAAACTGAAAGTGATATGGAGGTTATAAGTACTGTTTTGAAAATTGAAAGTTATGTCAAATTTGATAATCAATGAAAGTCATGAGTATTGTTCTGTTCTGTTAATTAGAATGCCTCCTTAGTTTTATCCGGTGTCAAAAACCATGTTATCAGTGTTGAACTAATTGATAAAACGATATGAAGTTGTATTTAAAGTATAAAATGATTATCTCATATATATTCAGTAACTTTACCTCTTTGTGATACACAAAGTAATCGTTATCGTAAGATTGTAACTGATGAAATTAATTGATTGTTCACAAGCAATGCACAATAAAGGAAATAAATTAAATCTATCAATCATTTTGCTTTCCTTAACTGGATATAGATGTGTTGTAGCAAATTACTTAGATATTGACATGATTTCATTTTAGATTGTAAATATTCATTATCATGATTGTGTAAAGAAAATGTACAAAGATTAATCACACATAATGTGTCACTTTTATTTATCTAAATTAATTATTTCACAATACAGTTGAACTTTTATTTGTCCTGACAGTGATAAGGATACCAAGTTAGGTATTATATCGCATTTAAAAATACCTATCTTGCTTTCAAAATACTTGAGTTTTGACTCATCTTGTTTCCTTCTTTTGTGTATTCTATTAGCTTAAAAGTTGTCACTAGGCACTCATATAAAAGATAAAATAGGGAGTTAGTTAGCGAGTATCCTTTTGGATAAAAAGGTGTCACATGACACTCAATATTTTATCATAATGTGCACGACCATGCAATTGGACAATACGGTATTACGCGTACAAAAGAGAATCTTCGTAAAGCCCCTATCTCATTAAACTAGTTCTCACTACGTTCTCGAAAATGTTGCCAAAATGGGCTCAAACTGTGTGCGAACGGATTTGAACGTAGAAGCAACTGTTTACGATCTGTTTAAGGACTTCATGGACGGGCTCGCAATACAATGTCTCTAATACGATCCTAGTTTATTCATAAACAGCCCGCAATACGTCCATCTCGTCTGTAGCCCGTCCACAGTAGGTTCATATCAAGTTCAGATCGGGTAAATTTGCCATTTCCAAAAGTCCAAACCTGTCCGTAGTCTGTTTAAACCTGTTATTAATTATTGCTTATTAACTATAAATATTCGTTCCCAATATGTCTAAACCATTCTTACTAGTTCACAACTTGTTCTGAATAGTTTATAACCCAAACACCCCGTACATAGACGGTTCGATTCGTCCTCATCTCGTTCTTAGTGCGTTCGAACGCTCGAGGGCTATACAAATCCAGCGCGTTCTTGCTAGTTGCTAGTTCTTCCACGTCACGTTGTAACACGTTCCTAGTAGGATCGAAGTACGGCAATTTCGTTCGTAGTACGTCCATCTCGTTTTAAGGACGTTGTCACTCCGTCTAATTGCAGGACGGGGAAATTTGAACGGGCTCAAAGTTCTAGAGCACCCTTCCCGTCCAAGCTAGCCCGAGCCCGTCCATGGAGATCTTAAAAAGATCGTAAACAGTTCCTACTACGTTCACTCCGTTCGCACACAGTTTCGGCAACATTTTCCAGAAAGTAGTGAGAACTGGTTTGATGAAATGGTGGCTTCACTTGATTGTCTTGATCTGCAAAGCTTGAAGTTGAACTGGAATGATGAATGGCGAGAATGCGCTTGGTTTTTCATATTGCTCCGGTTGTCTCATTTTCGCTCGCTGGACGTATATAGCAGACGACAATCGGCGGATTAGACGACACTTGGTAGTGAATTTGTATGTGAGATTGCTTCGCTAAATATAAAATACAAGAACATTTTCCATATCTTTAAACTTTTATTGATATCTGATAATTGAACAGTTATTAAAATAAACCTACCAAACTACATAATACAATGAAATACTTGACTAAATGTACGAGAGCTTGATGTGGTGCACAATTGCACCCCTCTTTAAATAATCGAATAGTCCATGGCGATCATGAATATTCATGTTTTTGCCTACCTCGGCAAAATGTTTGCCTTTTTTCAATGGAAAAATTACGGTGGGGGGTTGGATGAAATGGACATAATGAACCGATCAAAACTGATCTATTATAATTCATGATTCTTATCCTTCGTGTGATTGACCTAAAACCTTACAATCGCTTGGCAAACTGAGACCAAAGTTCGACTTATTTCACATGTGTTATATAGGCAATGGCGAGCTTGCAACCTATTTTGATCAAATTACGGTGGGTGAACTTTCAAAAATCAATGGGACATAAGGGGTTCCAATGAAAGAGCTAGTGGTAACGTACGTCGGGGTGGGTGTGCTTTTCGTTTAAACAAAAATGAATTTTTAACGATTTTTTGAGGTAAAATTCCATAGGCTAACATGTTAGGCTGCTGACTCTGACGATAGGGGGCGTTGTCAAATGAGACTAAACGGAGCTATATGTATAGCCGGCATTTTGTTGTCGTACTTTCGGCGTAAACATTAGACGCAAAAACTACGCATTGTGTACGCAAGTCCACGAAACAATACGCTACAGTACGCCAAACCTACGCAATAGTACGCTACCGTACGCCAGTCCGACGAAGCAGTGAAAGCTTGCGCACACAGTAAACAACCGTATGCAACCGTAAGCAAACCTGTAAGCTCAGTGGCGTACGCAGGATTTCAAGGGGGGAGGGGTTAAAATCGGTCCTAAAATTTCACAACGACTCCGCTTTATTATTTTACTTATTTCAAAAATATGAAGTCGCGAAGTGGGGGGGGGGGGGGGGGGTAAGAGGACACTTTTTTGCCTTTTTTTTTCGTTGGGGGGGGGGGGTAAGGTCACCTTTTTTAGGTCAGCTATGGGCATAATTTTTTTTTTATAATAAAAAAAAAACAAAAAAAACAAAGGAGGGGGGTTTTAAGGGGCTTAACACATTTCAAAATACCAAAGGGGGTTCAACCCCCAACCCCCCCCCCCCTTCGTACGCGCCTGTGTACGCTAGGCCTACGTAAACGTACGCAACCCTACGCTTGTTATACGCAATTGTACGCGTTGATACGCCAATTGCTTACGCCGTATGTACGCGGTGCCCATTCACAGGGTACGTAAGCATACGCCATCGTACATTAGCCTCCGCATAACCTACGCAGGGACTACGCCGAAACAACATTTTGTTCATGAATACGCAGCCCAATTTAGGCGTAGTCGTTACGCCACACTACGCAACTCTATGAAGATCCGGTAGGAAAGGGGCTTTAATAGGCTCTTAGTTGGATCCAGCAATGCTGAAGGCAGAGTGGAGGTCTTGTACAATGGATCCTGGGGAACTATCTGTGATAATGGTTGGGATCTTAGAGACGCGAGGGTCGTCTGCAGAATGCTGGAGTTCAAGGGAGCTTTGGACGCAACCACTTCTGCAAGGTTCTGACAGGGATCTGGGAATATACTCCTCAATCATGTCGGATGTGATGGAACAGAGGGAAATCTTGCGGACTGTGCAAAACTTGGGTTAGGTGTTAAACACTGCGGACATGAAGAGGATGGTGGTGCCATCTGTTACTCGGGAGGTAAGTGTCTACACTTTCAGCAAAAAGATGATAGATGTACCCCTTTTAATGATATAGTCAAGCGCAAGAGTGAATTCCTGATATTTATGGAAAGATTGTTGTCGTGCCAATTGAGGGCGTTTGAGTGACATCCGCGCCGGATAGACGCTATTCTGTCGTTACATTCTACTTTGCACAAGGTGACGTAGGTGTAGTGAATGTGTGGTCACATATACAAAAGGGCACTATTGGTTTGATGGTCCTATATCATAAATATTTGTTTTTCAGTCTTATTGGCGTGATGGATACTTGCACTAAAGGTCGACATATCTCCTCTGGTATGGAAATGGCTAGTAGGGATGTCTCCAATAGGTGCGTAAACAGAAATAGAGTACATGATACGATTTTTACCCCAAAAAATGAATGCACTCCCCATGATTTGATGAACAACTTAACGAGAACATGATGGGGAACGACTAATGTGGCTCAACTAAAAAAAGTAAATTCCTCTTCTTTCTAGCTCATCCAAACTCTGAGGGAGTTCGGCTCGTGGGTGGATCTAACAATTCTGAAGGCAGAGTGGAGATCAGCTACAACGGCACCTGGGGAACAGTTTGCGACGATGGCTGGGATTTGAAAGATGCAAAGGTTGTATGCAGAATGCTGGGATTTGGCGACGCCTCAACTACACCAGGTGCGGCCCGGTTTGGCGAGGGGTCCGCTGAAATTCTTTTGTCTGTAGTCGGGTGCGATGGGACGGAAGACAACCTCGCGGACTGCGCACATCTAGGGTTCGGAGTGCACAACTGCCAACATCAAGAAGACGCTGGGGTCACGTGCCTCTTAGGAGGTACAATACTCAACTATTCAATTTGCTTATTGCGTCCAGTCATCATTTTTAATGCAACCATTAAAATTTACCTTAAAAATGGACACATCTATGAATGAATTGCATAAACTGACGTTGTGTATTGATTACTTTATTCCAAAAAAGGCGATAACCTTTTCTCCGAAATTCATTGTAATTATGAATACTCGTATACCGGTCAGCGGTTTCGAAATAACTAGATCACATTAAGCATTCACGAATTAAGCCATATTCAAAATTTAATTCGTAATTGACATATGACACAAGCAGGCCAATGATTTTTTAAATGTGAGGTAACATGGGTTACAACTTTTAAATGATTATAATTTTTCTCCCATTACAGAGCCACCAGTCGGTTTAACCCTTGTAAACGAGAACGAAGGGACAGCAATCAACTCCAGCTTTCTCAAGGTCAGAGCTGATGTCAATACCACGATACGATGCCGTGCCAATGCATCAGTGTATCTCCAGTGGTATCCCAATTGTTCTGATCTTTCTTCCCATGGATGCCATGAGAGTGAGCCACACAACGATGGCCGTGCATTGTCATTTACCCCAGGAGCGAGTCAAAATGGAACCATTCTGACATGTCGAATAGAGAACAAAGATGGAGCATCGGGAAATATTAATACCTCGATTACATTGCAAGTAGAAGGTATGTATTTTGATTCACTTTCTTTTACTTTTGAATTGAGAATTCTACAGATTTACGTACGACGTGTATTATATTTCATTCATTTTTTCATTTAATTTATTTTTCCATTAAAATTCAAAGTAAAATACATAGAAAATGAACAACAAAATCGGAAGGACCCCAAGATAAGCAAAGCTTTTGAGGAATGGGCCCTGTACGTAAATAAACATACAAGCAAATTATAATAACAAATATATTAAAACTTATCAAAACAAACATACACCCACCCTCATTCATTATATAGATTGCAGTTACATATTTTCTTATTCTATTATTGTTATGTGAGAATGTATAATCATATGTATGTTTGCTATATTTTTGTTTGATTATGTGAAAACAAGTTGAATTAAGTTTTTTTGAATTTCTTTTTTCTTTCGCAGTATGTGTTCAGCATCTTGCAATTGTCAGAAACGACTCAATGGGATCTACCGTCGGTGATGAGAGTGCATGGAGATGTGAAACCAATACCAGTAACTTCAATCAGACATCGTCATCACTCTTCTTTAATACATCTTACCAGGATGGGAGAGGAAATGACAACACGAGTGCTTCGTGGGAAACTAGAGGAGCATTACATTTGGCTAGCTACAAACTTGATTCAAACGTATACTCTCTGTCCTGCTGTGTGTCTAAGACCTCTCTATGCCCAGGGGTTTGCTCAGAAGAATACGTCAAGGAACTTAATGGTAAGGGATACAACATGAATATCTACACGAACCCCTGTTAAGAGTCACTTATACTTCTCTTCTACCGACAGCATCAAAAAAATAAAATGAAAAGAAAATTCAATTGTTGCATGATAAAAGCTAAATTATTTGGGTATGAAAATACAATCTTAGTGAAGTGGGATATTATTTACACCCCTTTATTTAATACTTCATTTTATAAATTGCAATGAATATGGCTACAACATAATTCGATCAAATGTTGATAACAAATATGAAACTTGAGCTTTCTTTCTTTTATTAGGTTCAATATATCTAGCATCTACATACTATCCTGAAATTATAACCATGGCTAATACCGACGGATTTTCAGGTAAGATGGATTCAATAATGTGTTATTTCCTGTGGGGAAATTTGAGCAAAAATGCTTTGTTCCTCATCGATTGTCCTTTTATTTGTTTAGCATATCACTTTGATATTTTCAAATCTACTTTTGGGGTATGAAATATCCAGTATTCTTCTGTGTGACAGGGGATTTATATGTAAATTTAGAGTCTATAACTATACATTTATGATGTCTTTCTAAATATATGTAGAAATGTATATACAATTTGTATGAAGTAAATAAAAAATCAGTGCCAGAAGTGAACAGGAAATGGAAATAGTTATCTAAAAACATCCTGTTTAATTGTACATGGATCCTTTTTTGTTCCTTTTACAGATTGCTTTCTGCCGTTCTAATGTTGCCACTTTTTTGTTGTATGTACATATATATAAATAAATTGTATATTAATTTTGACACATGAATATATTTCACTACTCCATAAATCTAACAATACGATACTAATAAGAGGTAGTTAAATGATATTCAAATAATTACATACTGTACTTTTTATCATTAAAGTTGTCAAAGTAATAGATTCTCATTAGCTCTTAAAGTATTTTCTTTTCTCTGCAGATTCGGTGCAATTTGCTATGTACGCTGTAGGAGCCACGGTATTTCTAATCGTGATTGTCGTTGTTTTCATATTCGTCTTTTGGAGATGCAGAAAAAAGAAAAATGGTTATTATTTTGTCATTATAAAATAACTTGAAATGTCAGAATTCTGTGACTGAAAGAAAATATAAGCTAACCAAAACAACATCAAAGGAATAATATAGTTGTCGGAATAAAGGAGATCCGAAATTGTAGATTATATAGATGTACTAAATTTAAATTTGATTTGAAGAGTACAAATCGAAAATTATAAGCATTGATAATGTTGGTGACTATACAAGTAGAAAGATGAATTATAATCAATGTAACCAATATAAACAAAGTAGGGTTTTCCTTTTTCTTTCATTGGATCCCAATTTTTACACATTGTTGGGAGGGATGAGTGTGCTTTGTTTTAGATATATCCCATGTCACAAAGGATCGTACGAAAATTCGTCCTGGTGGACCCATAACATATTTGTCGAATATAATATATATAGATGATATATATATAAATATTCAAACAAAAATCAGTCGTATGTCAAATCTGTCTTAGTGGTCACCTCCCTTTAAAGGCCAACTGTCTATAGTTGCCATGTATTTAAGTTATTTATGTGTGTATAATACTTACAGGAATAGTTCCTATAGAAATGAACAACATACAAGCTCATGGTACACAACCGACGGAGCATGGGCGAGGTGCTCTTCCCTCTATCCCAACCATCACAACTGACCCGTCTATTCACCATTCACCCGTTCCATCCCACTTGGCTCAAACCAATTGCTGTATGGCTCAGGGAAGCCAGGACCGGATTCCACTTCAGTCTCTCGTGTCTCCTGTGGATGATACCCTCGAGAGAGATCAGACCAGGATCATGGGAGCCAGGTCCGACACTGGTACAAGGCTCAAAACAGTAATGCTTTTTTCTTCTTCTCCTTGTCGTCATCAATACATACATCTTGTTTTCCCCTTTTTTTCTTCTAATTTTTTTTTCTTCTACGGAATTAAAGAAGTTTTAGACATTCTTTGCAATATATACTTGTTCATATTTTCCACCTTGGTGGAACGTGTTTTAAGGGTTTGTGCTCTACAAAACCCCATAGTAAACCCCATAGTCTTCCATTTACTTGGAATAACATAAACTTCAAGAAAAACAAAGTTCCGTTTAATATTAATTTTATATCAAACAGAGTAAAATGAAATGTTTCTTTTCCTCGACAAACAAAATATCATTCTTGTTATCGCTGTGATACCATATTTGAATATTTTCAGGTTCCGGTGAATCCCGATGTTGGGTATGCTGTAGTAAACAAAAAGTCGCGATCAGGAAAATGCCGGACAGACAAACACAAACTTGATCTAGAAGTCTCGTCAGCTTTGGTAAGTAGTATCAATATTACTACCTGATGAAACCTGGCAATAATCTTTCTTTTGTAAGTACTTGCGGGAAGGATTTGCAAATGTCTATCAAAATATAATATTAGGTAATGTTGTTAATACCCACATCTGCCATTGGAGATCATTCATATATTGTATATCACTGGCTATTTACATATACATTTTGATTTTTGGGATTGTGAACTTTAAACCGGAAAAAGATGGTGTTTTACATCATACTATGTTTTGTTTTCTTCAATCTGTAGAGAGGGCCTCTGGATCCGTCAGTGGAGTATGCCACAGTCAATAAACAACGCAACATTTCTTTAAATACTGGTTTATCATCTGCACAGGTATTAATAGGCAATCTTTTCTGTTGATATCCTATACCTTATTTTCTGTTGATATCCTATACCTTAGAAACTCTCTATTTACAGGATGACACCTACAGTGCCCACCTTTTTCCGAACACCTTCAAATACACTTTTTTTCTTCAACAGCCAGTTTGTCCTTCAGTAAAGATCAATCATAAACTGTATGAATTACACCACTGGTAATTTACAAACACATAATACCCCCTTACCTTAATACATACATTTATGCGTATAATGTATATAAATATCTTTTCACTAATAAATATTTTTTCACTACCGTCACTTCGTGAAAACAGCGACGATATATAGCTATGTTTTATACACATATTTTTATATTTACTTTTTAATACTTATCGATTCTTTCTTTCTTTTTCTATCTCTATTATGGAGAGGGAAATATGAACATATAATTCCATTCAACACTGTTGAAGATGAAGAGAAAAGGAAAACAGCAACAAATAAACAGACAAACTACTTATAGCAAAAAGAGAAACATGCCATCTGAATAGCATTAGCATTTAGTTGTAACACCTATTCCATAACACACTTATCTTCTTCTTATTGCAGCTTGGTCACCTTGATCTGTCTATGGACTATGCCACAGTCAATGAGCGAGTTACAGACGTGACTGCTCAACACAATATGGTATGGAATGTTTGAAGCAACGAATACAAAATCATTTTTAGAATACGAATATGACGCGTGCATTTCTAGCAAAATTCATCGTGACCAATGTTTAAGAAAAATATCATATCATATATATAAAAATTAGGCTGTGCTATTTGAATGCAAGTAGTGAATTAAGGAATCTTAGACAAACATTGTTTTTGATTCTGTACCTGATAACCAGAAAAAGATGGGGTGTTACATCATACCGAGTTTTATTTATTTTGTAGAGAGGTCCTCTGGATCCGTCAGTGGAGTATGCCACGTTCACTAAACAACGAAACATTTCTTCAAATCTTGGTTCATCATCAGCTCAGGTATTAATAGTCAATATGTACATTTTCTTTTGATAAAGCCTAAACCGTAGAAACTCTCTATTTACAGGATACACACACGATGCCCAAACTTAACCGAACACATTAAATACACATTTTCTTTCAAAAGCCAGTTTGTCCGTAATTGGAGGTCATTCATATACTGTATAAATTACATCACTGGTTATTTTCAAACACATGATACCCACTTACATACGTACATACATATAATATATGTAGATATATTTATATATTTTATAGGTATATACACATATAGCCTATTTATATTTATTTATCAAAACTTATCCATTCTCTCTTTCTGTACTTTCGCTTTTTTTCTATCCTCATCAGAGAAAGAGAAAGATGAAGACATGGTCCATTTAACAAAGCTGAAAATGATGAAAAAACAGCAACAAATAGACAAACAAACTACTTATAATACAAAAAGATTACATGGCATCTGAATAGCCTTATCATTTAGTTTGAACACCCATTCCATAACACACTTATCTTCTTCTTATTGCAGCTCGGTCTACTCGATCTGTCTTTAGACTATGCCACAGTCAGCGAGCGAGTTACAGACGTGACTGCTCAACACAATATGGTATTGAATGTTTGAAGCAACGGATACAAAATCATTATTAGAATTCGAGTGCGAAACGTGCATTTCTATCGAAATTCATTGTGACCCACATTTAAGAAAAATATCACAATGTACCCCCACAGTGGATACTAGTACTGTGTGACCACCATTGCAACTGACTATGTACCTTATGTTACCCTGCTTCGAACAAGACGTTACTCCTCTATGCGCCGCTTGAGTTACTCTAGCAACATAAATATTTACTTTTTTGTGAGAATTATTGCAAATATCTTTATGAATATTGTGATACAAGTGTAGGTATTTGAGAGAAAATCACGGCCAGGAGATGATCCCCCATTATACTTAGTTCGTACTTTATTTCTAAAAATATGAAGGACTTTGAAGTACATACTCGACGATATCATAAAACAATATACCAGGTTTTTTTTACTGCAGGTAGGAAAATTTCTAATTATTTTGAGGATATTTTAGACACACGCAAAAACAGAAATACATATTGTGAACTTCAAACCAGAAGACGATGGGGTCTCACGCCATACAATGTTTATTTCATTTCGTAGAGAGGGCCTCTGGATCCGTCAGTGGAGTATGCTACAGTCGATAAACAACGCAACATTTCATCAAATCTTGGTTCATCATCTGCTCAGGTATCAATATACAGTATCTGTTTTTTTGATGTATCCTATACCTAAGAAATTATCTTATTACAGGATACACCTACAATGCCACACTTGAACGAACATCTTCAATTACACTTCTTTTTCAAGAGCCAGTTTTGTTTTCATTAGAGATCATTCAAATGATGTATAAATTACGTCACTGGGTTTTTACACACACATAATACCCCCTTACACACATACATACACGCATATAATATATATAGATATATTTACATATTATATAGGTATAAACACATATATTTATATTTACTTATATCAATACTTATCCATTCGCTCACTCTTTCTGCAATCTCTCTTTTTCTATCTCTTTTACAGGGAGAGAAATGTGAACATATGATCCCGTTTATCACTGTATTAAATGAAGAACAACAAAAAACAGCAACAAACATAAACAGACAAACTACTTATTGCAAAAAAAATTAATATGGAATCTGAATAGCATTATCATTTAGTTCTAACACCCATTCAATAACACACTTATCTTCTTCTTATTGCAGCTTGGTCTCCTCGATCTGTCACTGGACTATGCCACAGTCAACGAGCGAGTTACAGACGTGACTGCTCAATAGAATATGGTATTGAATGGTTGAAGTAACGGGTTAAAAATAATTATGAGAATATGACTGCGACACGTGCATGTATATCAAAATTCATTGTGACCCATGTTTAAGAAAATTATCATAATGCACCCTATAAGTGGGTATGCTTTCTGTGTGACCGCCAGTAAAACTGACTATGTACCTCCTGTTACCCAGCTGGAAAAGGAAGTTGATCCTGTATGCGCCGCTGGAGTTATTCTAGCCATCTGAATATTAAGAGTTCCTTATTTTGTTAGATTTATATGGCAATTATCTGTATCAATATTGTGATACAAGTGTAGGTATTTGAGAGAAAATCACGGCCAGGAGATGATCCCCCATTTAGTTCGTACTTTATTTCCAAAAATATGAAGGACTTTGACGTACATACTCGGCGATACCATAAAACAATATACCAGGTTATTTTACTGCAAGTAGGAAAATTTCTAAATATTTTGAGGACATTTTAAACACACGCAAAAACAGAAATACATATTGTGAACTTCAAACCAGAAGACGATGGGGTCTCACAACATACCATGTTTTATTTCATTTCGTAGAGAGGGCTTCTGGATCCGTCAGTGGAGTATGCTACAGTCGATAAACAACACAACACTTCCTCAAATCTTGGTTCATCATCTGCTCAGGTATCAATATACAGTATCTGTTCTTTTGATGTATCCTATACCTAAGAAATTCTCTTATTACAGGATACACCTACAATGCCACACTTGAACGAACATCTTCAATTACACTTCTTTTTCAAGAGCCAGTTTTTCTTTCATAAGAGATCATTCAAATGATGTATGAATTACATCACTGGGTTTTTACACACACATAATACCCCCATAAAAATACATACACACATAAAATATATACAAAAAGATATACATGTATTATATAGGTATATAAACATATATTCATATCTACTTATCAAAATTTATCAATTCTCTCCTTCTCTCTCTCTCTCTCTCTTTCTCTCTCTTTCTCTGTACTCTCGCTTTTTTCTATCTCCACCAGAGAAAGGGAAATATGACAGATGCTCCATTTAACAATGTTAAAAATGAAGAAGAAATAGTAACAAAAATAAATAGACAAACTGGTAGCAAAAAGATGACACATGACATCTAAATAGCATTATCATTTACTTTTAACACCCATTCAATAACACATTTATCTTCTTCTTATCGAAGCTTGGCCTCCTTGATCTGTCTTTGGACTATGCCACAGTCAACGAGCGAGTTACAGACGTGACTGCTGGACAGAATATGGTATTGAATGTTTGAAGCAATGGATACAAAACCATTATTAGAATACGAATTCGAAACGTGCATTTCTATTAAAATTCATTGTGACCCTCACTTTAAGAAAAATCACAATCCACCCCAACCGTGGCGTACTGCGTGATATTCGGTAAAACTGACTATGTACCTCCTGTTACCCTGCTGGAAAAGGAAGTTGATCCTGTATGCGCCGCTGGAGTTACTCTTGCCATCCTAATTTAAAGAGTTCCTTATTTTGTTAGATTATGGCACTTCTCTGTATCAATATTGTGATACTATTGTAGGTATTTGAGAGAAAATCACGGCCAGGAGATGATCCCCATTACTAGTGTAGGCATTTAAGAGATTATCATGGATCCCACATGATATTTAGTTCGTACTTTTGTCCGAAAGTATGAAGGACTTTGACATACATACTCGGCCTTATCATAAGAAATTATACCTGGTTATTTGAATGCAAGTAGGACAATTTTTGAATACTTTGAGGCATTTTAGACATCCACACAAATAGAAATACTTATTGCTTTGAGAAATGTACTTTAAATCAGAATATAGGGTCTCACATCATACCATGTTTTGTTCACTATGTAGAGAGGGCATCTGGATCCGTCAGTGGAGTATGCTACAGTCGATAAACAACGCAACACTTCCTCAAATCTTGCTTCATCATCTGCTCAGGTATTAACAGGCAATGTATTTTCTTTTGATAAAGCCTATACCTTAGAAAGTCTCAAACAGGTACACCCACTATGCCCATAATTTCCCTCTTTTTCAAGAGACAATTTTTTCTTATTTAGAGATCTTTAATATTATGTAGAAATTACATCACTGGTTATTTACACAATATACACACATAATACCCCCTTACATAATTACAGTACATTCATACATACATGCATATACTATATATGAATAGATATACATATACATATATATATATATATATATATATATATATATATATATATACACACATATTTTTATTTACTTATCAAAACTTATCGATTTTTTTTCTCTCTGTCTCTCTGCCTCTCACCATTTCTCTCTCCATCAAAGAGAGAGGGAAAGATGAGCATTGGCTTCATTTAACACTGTTGATAGTTAAGAAGAAACAGTAACAAAAATAAATAGAAAAACTACTGGTAGCAAAAAGATGACACATGACATCTAAATAGCATTATCATTTAGTTTTAACACCCATTCAATAACACACTTATCTTCTTCTTATTGCAGCTTGGTCTCCTCGATCTGTCTTTGGACTATGCCACAGTCAACGAGCGAGTTACAGACGTGACTGCTCAACACAATATGGTATTGAATGCTTGAAACAACGAATACACAATCAATATTAGAATACGAATATGACATGTGCATTTCTATAACAATTCATTGTGACTAACATTTAAGAAAAATATTACAATGTACCCCACAGTGGAAACTAGTACTGTGTGACCACCATTGAAACTGACTATGTACCTCTTGTTACCCTGCTCGAATAGGAAATACTCCTGTATACGCCGCTGGAGCTACTCTAGCCATCTGAATATTAAGAGTTCTTTATTTTGTTATATATATATGGCAATAATCTGTATCAATATTGTGCTACTAATGTAGGGATGTAAGAGAATATCACGGCCAGGGGATTAGCCAACATTATATTTAGTTCGTACTTTATTTCCTAAAGTATGACGGAAATTGGCAAATACTTACTTGGCCATATAATAACGTACTTGGCTGTGCTATTTGAATGCAAGTAGTGAACTGCGGAATCTTAGTCTAAAATGGCAGAAATAGATATTGTTTTTGATTGTGTACATTAAACCAGAAGACGATGGAGTTTCACATCATACCATATTTTCTTCATTCTGTAGAGAGGGCCTCTGGATCCGTCAGTGGAGTATGCTACAGTCAATAAACAATGCAACGTTTCTTCATATCTTGGTTCATCATCTGCTCAGGTATTAATAGGCAATATATTGTCTTTTGATATATCCTATACCTAATAGATACTCTCTATTTACAGTAAACACCCACAATGCACACACTTATCCTTACACCTTTCGTCGGAATCTTTCTTTCAAGAGCCAGTTTGTCCGTAATTGGAGGTCATTCATATACTATATGAATTACATCACTGGTTATTTACACACACACATAGTACCCCCTTACACACATACATACATGCATATAATATATATATATATACATATATATGTATATATATATACATATATATTTATATTTACTTATCAAAACTTATCCACTCTCTCTCTCTCTCTCTCTCTGTACTCTCGCCTTTTTTTAACCTACATCAGAGAGAGGGAAAGATGAGCATTGGCTTCATTTAACACTGTTGATAGTTAAGAAGAAACAGTAACAAAAATAAATAGAAAAACTACTGGTAGCAAAAAGATGACACATGACATCTAAATAGCATTATCATTTAGTTCTAACACCCATTCAATAACACACTTATCTTCTTCTTATTGCAGCTTGGTCTCCTCGATGTGTCTTTGGACTATGCCACAGTCAACGAGCGAGTTACAGACGTGACTGCTCAACACAATATGGTATTGAATGTTTGGAGCAACGGATACGAAATCATTAATAGAATACGAATGCGAAACGTGCATTTCTATCAAAATTGATTGTGAACGCCATTTAAGAAAAATATCAAAATTCACCCCACAATGGATATACGAACTTTGTGACCACCATTGAAGCTGACTATCTACCCCCCGTTACCCTGCTGGAATAGGAAATTACTCCTGTATGCGCTACTGGAATTATTCTAGCCATCTGAATAATAAGAGTTCCTTATTTTGAAAGATTATGGCAATTATCTGTATCAATATTGTGTTACAAGTGTAGGTATTTGAGAGAAAATCACGGCCAGGAGATGATCCCCATTATATTTAGTTCGTACTTTATTTCCAAAAATATGAAGGACTGTGACGTACATACTCGGCGATATCATAAAACATTATACCGGGTTTTTTTACTGCAAGTAAGAACATTTCTTAATAGTTTGAGGAATTTTAACACCGAGAAAAAAAAAATACATATTTAATAGTGTACTTCAAACCAGAAGACGATGAGGTCTCGTATCATAACATCTTTTATTCATTTCGTAGAGAGCGCCTCTGGATCCGTCAGTGGAGTATGCTACAGTCGATAAGCAACGTAACATTTCCTCAAATCCTGGTTCATCTTCCGTTCAGGTATTAATAATCAAAACATTTTCTTTTGATAAAGACTTAACCTTAGAAACCTACAATACCCACACTTAACCAAACACATTCAAACACACGGTTTTTCAAGAGCCAGTTTTCCCTTATAACTCGAAATTTATGTCATTTAGCATTTGTTCATGTTTTGATTGAGTTATGGAAATATAATTATTTTAATTGAATTAATCTACAGTCAGTTGCTGTGATATGTCATAACAAAAATAAGATTTCTTCATAATAGCTTAGTGCAAGAGGTTTTTATTAAGAAGAAAACAATATTAAAATCTACACTTTTATTTACCGAAATAGAAATCTGCACTAAGAAACAGTATTGATTTTAGGGAGTAAAACCATATGGGAGGCCGGGAAGTGGCTGCTATACTACATATATTGGCTGGTAGGGTGTGTAATATAACATTCTTTGGACTGCCGAAGGGGGATATATTTTCCCAAGGGGCTATACGATCAATCTAAATACCAGTATTTATTATCTTAACCCTTTTATGTCATATCGAAACAGACTGGAGATGTTGTACAACCAGAACAGTCACTAAGAAAGGAGATAGGGAGAAGAGGAAATGTACCACACGTGTACACTGCATCAGCAAAGGGACTGGTAACTGTAGTATTTATAATCTCCTATGATGATTTAGAGTATAACAAGACCAGAAAATCAAGGAACTAAAATCCAATTAATCAAATAAGTTGTTAACACAAATCTATGTTTTAATGTAATAACAGTAAGTTATGTAATATCTTATATTCATCTGATATGTGTAAACAAAATTATGACAGAAACAAGAAATTACAACAAATCCCAGCATCACATGTTTCTAGAGTGATGTTAATTGTAATTTGGAAAGACGCCTTTTAGAACGCAAAGGAAGTTTGTTCCAAACTGTGAATTGCGTAATTTGAAGTTATATTTTATATAACGAGATTTTCCCTGCGTAAGATGTTAAATTGTTTTAAAGAGAAAATAATCCTGTATCATGTGAATATAATAGATTTTCTATTAAGAAGTTTTGTAATAGTTTGTCTGTGTTTCTGCAGTTGCCATGATGTTCAGATGTTGTTGAAATGTCTAGTTGAGTTAGTTTTGTTAAGTGCCAGGGGCATTCACGTGTGGTTGATACGTAATGAAAGTCTTCAAATACTCGAGATAAAGTTTTATTTAGTTTTAATTATTCACATATTCTTTTACGAAACTGATCACATTTCATTTTTTCTTTTTTAATCTAATACTGAAGGCCGAGTATGCAGTTGTAGACACAACTAAAGAAGAGAGAAAGAAAGGTCGACCAAGAGCTCACGAAAGGAATATGGTAAGCTCTAGTCTAGAAAATCAGTTTTTTTTTGTCTACGTTAGATGGCAGTCCGAAACGTTTTCCTTCTTTTAACATGACTGTACATGTACGACATTGAATTTATTTTTTTATTTTGGTACGAGCGGTCATCTTGAATAAAATCTTGATTTGAGGATGCCACTCGACATAATGCCATTGCATGAAAGAGAAACATATATAGATGAAAAGTATTTGTTTCTAAAAATAACTCACTCGCAGGCAACTTGAACACTTTACTTCCGTATTTTTTTCCCTCTCTGCACGGTAAGTCGTTTGGCACAAAAGCAATTTTGCACAAAATAATAGGCACTACTATGACAGCAGGTTCGGCGTTGATAACACAATGATTTTGCAAATTACCAATTTTCGCTCTTGATAACCCCCATGACAACCTTTTTAACGCCGGTATAGAACAATCTTTTACTCTAAACGGTGAAAAAAATTAAAGATAAATACGAAGTGGTAAAGGAATATTTTATAAAATATAACAGCCTATCTGCAATTTTTTTTTCATGAGCGATAAGACCTCCCTGCATGGTCACTGACAGGTGGTTATCTCATCAAATTGACTCTCAATTAAGATAAGAAAAAGGGGACCACGGGGACCATGATGGACCAACGGTCACCGCGTAGGCATTGTTTGCTATATAGAGGGCGCAAGTACCTATAAGTAGTGCAGTAGGGCTTTAACGGAGTTTCTTTCAGGTCAATCTCGATTTCGAGGATGGCTTTGGTCCTCCCCGTCAAAACGCCCACCCCCCCCCCCCCACCCCGATGGTGATGGTAATAAACTGAATACTGGCTACTCTGTATCAAACTAAACATATTTGACACCTGAGCCTTTAAACGCACTTTGAAATTGAAAGATAAAAGAGTGAATAGAAATTCGGAATGCAGCAATTGATTTAATTAATAGTTCTAATTTTATATTTCTATTGTATTGTTTACAGGCTTTCAATGACCCGGAAGAAGATTATGCTGTAATTGACAAGAGGAAAAAGAGCCGACGAGAGAAGTGATATGAGGAAAAGGAAAAAATAACAGAAATTTATTTCCATTTATTGTTGATAATAACATCTAAATTTCTGATCATATGTGTATATTTAAAATTAACTTCTAAAGATTTCTTTAAGAGAAAGTTATTTTTTGTTTTGTTCATTGTTTACATGTAAAACGACATACCTGTTCAACCAGTTGGCCTACAAGTAGGCTCAGACGCGGGTCCACGGGGGTGGGGGGGACGGGCCGGCCCCCTGGCCTTTTTATACAGTGCTCACCCCCCCCCTCTACCCCCCATGAGCGCACTTTTTGTCGGCGCGATTTTCAAATATTAGGCCCCCCTATCGGCAAATCCTGGATCCGCCACTGAGTAGGCTTATACATATCATTTTCCCTTTCATATTTCACGTTTACGACTAAAATTGAAAGGGTGGAATAAAATCGTTCCGTTTACATATCGCTTTAGATTAAAAAATAAATAATTCAACACAAATTTTAATCTCTATACATTAAGAGAAGAAAGACGGATGAAAAATAAATATTAATGCACTTAATTAAACATCTAAATCTGATCACTGCACTTACAGGTCACCAATGCGAAAATCGTATATTCTATATTTTAGTCATATTGTTGCTCTGGAATGTCATAAATTGAATAATACTATGCAGGGGATCACGCGATTTGATTAAGAGTCGAATGCGTGACGAACTAATATGTGACAGGGATCATGGAGTATCGCTGAAAAAAATTGAAATATGACTCTCAGAGAAGATCTTGGTTATAAAGAGTGAAAGTGAACAAGCAGGCGATGATAATAACAATTGATTGTATTGAACCCTCATTCTTACTAACCTGAATAGCCAGGTGCATGGCGTAATCGATGGGTGGTATACTTTTAATTTATTATCAACCGTGGTGCTATATCAATCCAGTACTCCAAGTACTAAACTAGTGTAAATAAACACAATCTTTTCAAAAATATTGTACAAAACATGTTTCAAAGGAGCTTTAGGATAAAAAATAATGATATATTTTAATAGATCAAATTTTTATGAATATGTGCATTGTTATCGACATGTTTTTGGTAATGAGTATATAATCTTGAATTTATCATATTTAAGACCATTTTGTGATTTCTGAGAGAGAGAGAGAGAGAGAAAGAAATATAGATAGAGAGAGAGAGAGAGAGAAAGAGAGCAAGAAAGAGAATGAGAGATAGAGGGAGAGAAAGAGAGACATGAAGAGAGAGAGAGAGAGAGAGAGAAAGAGGGTGATTGGATAGAATGCTAAACATGCATAAGTTGTTTTAATTGTTCGTGTTATTTTATGCAGCATTTCGATGTCGAATGGGTAAAGAAGATTTTGTAGAAAACGTTAATATATTTTGTTTTTGACGATGGCACTTGAAAATATTAGCTGATCGATAATGAGTGGAAGAAAATTAAGTATTTAGGTATGTAAAGAAAGAAATGTGAAAAACAAGACTGGTGTGCGGTAGCGGTAGGGTCCATAGTGTGATAATCACGTCGCACTCCATTATTGTTTTACTCCAGCACAGAAAAACAAGGCGCAGGGTGATAGTTATGCAATATATCATACTTGCCTTAACACTTTTATCATAATTTAAACGAAGGAATTAAAAATCAATTCTTGCCTCAGTATTATTTCATTGATAATAAACTTGTGTCACTAAACAGTGGTCCTGATATTATGTTACTTCATTGAAATGCATTAGCACAAATATGCTTATCGTTATTAGTATAGTAATAGTATAAGAAAGAAAGAGAGAGAGAGAGAGAGAGGAGGGACACGAGAGGATTGGAGGGAGAGAGGGGGTATTTCGTGTTTTGTATCAGTTTGGCCATGTATACAACACATCTAGGATGAGTACCCATGGAAAAATCATTAGTGAACTCGATGCTTCTTATAAATTCTCCAGAAGCATAACCACAACCAGCTCCAAGCTTTTACTACTGGAATTATTATAATACGTGAAACGGCAGCACCGGCTGATTCATTTCGCAACAATACATCGAATAAACATAAATACATCGACATGAAAAATGTTTACCAAACGTTCTCAGCGGGGCAAGATGTAGACCTTGGTGGATATCTTCTCCCGTATGTGGACTCCAAAAGCGAGTCGAGCGAAAGCTGGGGAAAACTCAATAACCAGTGTGAAACAAAACATGACATAGAGTGGAATCCATGAGTATACGTGCATGAACACTGTAGGTAAAATACACATGAAATCAACGATGGGATTAGACAGTGTTGCGTAAGCGTTCAGTTGTTGCTAGTGTACATGATATGTTATTTGTAATGATGGTAGCAAGTGTGCTAAAACAAAAGACTATCGAACGAGAGCCCTATTTTGATGATATCAAATAAACACGGTCGAAAATGATTTTCACTCTTCAGTTCGATGAAAACTGAAAGTGATGTCATATTTGATTATAAATGGAGGTCATAAGTACTGTTCAGAAAACTGAAAGTGATGTGAAATTTTGTATACATGGAGGTCATAAGTACTGTTCAGAAAACTGAAAGTGATGTCAAATTTGATTATCAATGGAAGTCATGAGAAGTGTTCTGTTTTGTTAATTAGTATGCCTCCTTAGTTTTATCCGGTGTCAACCGTTACAAAAAACATAATGGTAAATGTATGGTGTTTGAATGGTAGCGTCAATGGTAAATGGTATTTCAATGGTGTGCCAATGGTGGATTCTGTGTGGTGAATGGTGTTTCAATGGTGGTGTATGATGGTGAATGGTGTTTCAATGATTTTGGATCTGATATGTGTCTCTTTACCGTGAATAACTGCTGTTTTGTGCCTGTGGTCCCACTCATATAACTATGTGATGTATATTGTTATACATTTGCTTACATGAAGAGTGGAACAGCCTGTTATTGTTATTTAAAGCAGCTTATAAATCATTCTATTTTATTAAAAAAAATTGAATTGAAATATTACGGTATTAGGGCACACCTTTAGAACTTTAATCAAGTTATTTATCCGATCGTAAACAATTAACAATTATTAATGGAGCTGAATCCCAAGTAAAAACAATAGGTTGCGGAATTCCTTCAGGATCTATTCTCAGCCCCCTTTAAACAAAATTATATTAATAACATGCCATGTTCAACCCATAAATTGCGTTATATTTTATTTTGCAGACGATACCAGTGTATTTTGTAAAGGTCATGATCCTACAACTTTATTTAATTTCGTAAATACTCAATTAATGAATTTAAGTATGTGGATGAAATTCAATGAATTAATATTAAATACTAATAAAACTAATTAGATAATGTTTAGAACTAAAACCGAAATTCCAATGGATTTAAATTTGTTCTATTCAAATAAAAAGATAACTCGGGTGTCAAGTACAACATTTTTAGGAGTAATTGTAAATGAAAAACTTTCCGAACCACGATATAAATCATCTTTGTAACACTTTATCTAAAAATATGGGTGTTTTATTTAGATTGAATTTCTTACCTCAGACTGTTTTGAAAATGTTATATCATGCCCTAATTTCTTCCCATTTTGATTATTGTAATATTGTTAGAATTTCTTACCTCAGACTGTTTTGAAAATGTTATATCATGCCCTCATTTCTTCCCATTTTGATTTTTGTAATATTGTTAGGGTTTTCACTTCTAAAAGAAATATTGAACGAATTTATAAATTACAGAAACGTGGGATTCGCTTTATTACACACTCTTTTTTTTATTAATTTTTTATCTATCTCACACTCTATCATTATTTAAAAAAATGCAAATCCTACCTATCCATGATTTATTAACCTTAAAAACTACAATTTTCATGTTTCATCTGTCTAATAAACTTCTTCCTAAGATGTATGATGATTTTTTTTACTTTGAATTGTTCCATTCATAATTACAATATTAGAAATGCTCAAAATATCCATCTTCCTTTAAACCGCATATCAACTACTCAGAATTCGATTTTTCACAATGGTCCAATTATTTGGAATAACCTCCCAACTCATCTAAAAATAGTAAGACCGTAAAACAGTTTAAACGATTAGTTAAACAACACCTACTGAACTCATAAATGATAATATTTTGTTGATGTTTCCTATCTTTTCTTCCTTATCTTTTCTTTAAATTTAAATTTTAATGTTTTTGGTATGTTTTTATTAAGTTTTTTTCTGTAATAATTTTTTGATATTTTTCTTACAATGTAAAATATGTTATGTATTTTCTTGGTATTTGTTATGGGGTCAATTTCAACGAGCCAATTTAGTGCTTTTTAGACCCCGCCACTATTATTTATATGTATACATTATTGATTTGTAAATGTTATTTTAAAGTGGAAATAAATTGAACTTGAATTTGAATTTATGGTATGGTATACTGACTAAATGGTGAAAGGTGTTTATACAGTGGTACATATGTCTTTGGTAAATGGTGTTTCAATGGTATAGTGATAAAATGATAATTGGTACATGTACTTCGATGGTAGTGACTAAATTTAATTTTTTTTTTAATGGTAAATGGTAGTGACTGGTAAATGGTGTTTTAGGGTACAGTCTGTAAGATGAATGGTAGTTCAAAGGTAATAATAATATTAATAAATACGGTGCTTATAAAGCGCTTACCACCGAAATCCGTAAGTGCTAGACAAACACAAATACAATGATAAACAATTACATATCAAACAAAACAAACAAATTCAAATAAACTTACAAATTACAATACATATGAAATATACATCAATGTGAAAAGAGTAAGTTAATCAAAGGACGTTTTACTGTGGAAATACCGACATCCATCTGGGCCCGTTTCATAAACCATTTGACTGACTATAACAAATTCGATATCTATATCTATAACAATTCTAATTACGACTATGGCAATCTGTTATAGAAGTGAAAATCCGTTTCATGTAACTAATAACAAGGTGCTAGAGCTCGGACACAGAAATAAAATGTGGACACTAGCTGACTGGAGCTAGATCGATGCATGGTCCATTCCGAAATTATTTAATGGGTGATATAGTCAATGTTTATGTTTCTGAAGTGTCCGAACACCCGACCTACCATCTATTTTCCCATCTAAACAGTACTTTTTCTTGATTGGAAAGGGTCTTTAATCACTCCCTTACACAACAAAAATGTTCAATGGTATACCAATCGTATACCATTCGGAAGTACCACTGAAAATACCATACGGATACCATTCACCAACACCATTCAAATACCATTCGGATACCATTGAGATTACGCTCGCAATTTACATACCATTGGGCACCATTCATCTACCAGTGAAATACCAAACAACCTAATAATATTTTTTTTTAAACGTTCATTTGCATAATCAACGGTACTATTTACACCATTGAAATTTGAATATGAAATATGCAAATTGTGTACGTCTATGGTAGGCCAATGGGGGATGGTGAATGGTAGGCCAATGGTAGATGGTCAAAGGTAGGTCAATGGTAGGTCAATGTACGTAGGCCAATGGTGGGAGGTGAATGGTAGGCCAATGGTGGGTGGTGAATGGTAAGTCAATGAAAGGTCATTGGTGAATGGTGAATGGTATGTGAATGGTATGCCAATGGGGAATGGTAGATTAATAGTACAAAATTTGCATATTTCATATTCAAATTTCAATGGTGTAAATGGTATTATTCATATACCATTGGTGATTATGCAAATGAGCGTCCAACAAATTATTATCAGGTTGAATGGTATTTCACTGGTAGATGAATGGTGCCAAATGGTACGTTGCGAGCGTAATCTCAATGGTATCCAAATGGTATTTGAACGGTGTTTGTGAATGGTATTCGTATGGTATTTTCAAAGGTATCACAATGGTATACCATTGAACATTAGTTGGAAGGGAAAAACCATTATCAGTGTTGAAATAAATGATAAAAACAATATGAAGTTGTATTTAAAGTATAAAATGATTATCTCATATATATTCAGTAACTTTACCTCTTTGTGATACACAAAGTAATCGTTATCGTAAGATGGTAACTGACGCAAATAATTGATTGTTCACAGCAAGCAATGCACAAAGGTAAATAAATTCAATCTATCAATCATTTTGCTTTCCTTAACTGGGTGTAGATGTGTTGTAGCAAATTACTGAGATATTGACATGATTTTATTTTAGATTGTAAATATTCATCATGAGGATTGTGTAATTTTTTGTGTATACATAAACTATTCACACACAATGCGTCGCTTCTATTTATCTAAATTTATCTGAATATCCTCAATAAAAGCATGAGCATCTGCTGTACTATGCAATGATCCAACCTAAACGTAATATGCTAAAATTCGCTTACAAACCTATACTATGAGCAACTAAAATTCCAGACTTGACAAAATGTCATTATTGTCACCACAAAAGGCCTTCAAATGATTTGCCAAAAGGTGATACATTTTAATTCAATTCAAGGTTTATTAAAAAATATCTTCGCAGCCGTAAAAGGCTGAATTGCGATACGAATTCACAGATAAAAACATGCAAACTTACAAAAATATACATATTACCCATTGCCTACGGGAACCGGGTGGTCCCTGTGTAAAGCCAATGGGAATGCAATAATTCAGTATTCAACAGGTTAATTACAATGAACATAGTTTGACATAAATTAAAAATCAAATATAAAATAATTAAACAGAAAACCAAAGAGTTAAAAAGTGAGGTTTTAGAAAAATGGGTTGTTCAAATTAAATCAGGAGTTTAGCGGATTATTTAAATTTTAAAACCATTGTAGACGTCTAAAGACAAGATGAGAAATTGCAAAGATTATATTTCAAGTTAAAAACTCAACTTTGGAATGATAAAAGATAAATTTGTTCATTAGAAGTAAATCATCGATTTACAATATTCACATAGTAATAAGTTAAATGTATTGCACAAAGTTTTTAGGAAAGTACAAACAAATAAAACAAATTAAACGTTTTCAGGAAAGTAAAATTCAAATATAGATATATCGAGAAAAAAAAATTCTTAAAAAAAACAAATGGTTACATAATTTAAGTAATGCAATTAAAGCAACTTCCATTAAAAAGTTATGTATAAGAGATTACATTTTTGTGTTTAATAGCCGGACTTTGTAAGGTATGGCACTTTTTCGGTAACGTTCTGTTCTGCATCTGGTTTCTTTCAATTTATCACCGTTTTGGAGTTGGCGACGAGATATGACCTCGCCTCTGGGAGCCAGTCACGAAAGTTTCTAAACAACTGTGAAGCAAACTTCCTGCACAATTAATTTCGATGCGCGAATAAGGCATGTGAAGGAACAGGTCACTAAAAAACAGCTCGTGCCGCTCGTGTGCGAAGCCCTAATGATCCGATGAACGGCCCCCAATTCTGCGGCATATATTCCTGGCATGTTTGTTCAATACTAGCCGCGTTCTATCAATACGTTATTTGACTGTTCGTCATTGTCGAAACCTGTGTAGGTCCTTCGTGGAAATACGTTGGACAAAATGATATGAGCATCGGGGAGGAGCGCGAAGGCGGCTAACAACCTACAATAGGAATAAAAGAAAAACTTCTGGTAGTTTATTGTTCGACGTGTGTGTTATCAAGAACCCTTTCCATTAACGTTTGTCCAAAAACGCCCGCTTATTCAAACAATTGGCTTTAGAGGGAATCGGAAACTTTGTCTTAGTTCCTTTAAAAATAAAATAAAATACAAAATTAAAAATTCTTGATATAACTCATGCTGCAATGAAAATTACAAAACTTTAGGTCAATCAGGAACCCCCCCCCCCCTTTTTTATTTTTTTTATTTTATTTTTTTATTTAGGGCTTCAAAACAACACCATATCACAAACACTGACGACACGCAGGGACTTGTATCTCAGATTTAAAATTGTTAAACGATCCCTTTCAGTTTAATAGTCGCTTCGATAGGGCTTAAATCAGACCACTGCATTTTTTTCCTTCTTTTTTTTGCTCAGTTTGTAGAGAAAACATTACCCAAAGATGGGTGCAATTACTCCCAGAGTTGGTCTGACATATAATTACCCTGATGTTGGGAAATAATTGTATCCATTATTTTGTTGTTGATAATCTTCAAGTCACCATCACACAAGTGGCACAACATTCTCTAAGTGTCTATTAATTGGATGATAAGGATATGATTCAATTACAAATATGTAAGCTTCATCGTTCATGTCCTAGACGGTTTAATTTTTCACTTACTCCCATAAGCATGTGAAGAGGGGGGGGGGGGGGCGACTGACTAGCGAGGGAGACTACTTTGCACGAGATGTTAGCTTGTCAGAGCAGGGATGTGATAGAGAAGGACTGGAATCAAGCCGCTTTCTTTTGATCTCATGCTCCAAGCCGCGGAAAAGTTATGCGCTAATCTGCAACTGTTGACCAGGTGGTGAGATAAAAGATCACCTGAAATTTCAGGATATAGAATTCCTAAATCAGGAAATGGTGTCACAGCAACTGTTCGCTGTCCCTGTCAATGATTTGTCATTAATTGTTGAATATGTAAAGAGTAGAACAAGCGAACACAAACTTGTGTAATTTAATCCTTTTTTAAACTTCAAAAATATAAAAAGCACGCGAAAACACGCATTAGCAAGCTTAATGTTATTGAAGATTGTAAATCATGGGTTAAATAACGGGACATTAAAACATACACAAATTAGCGCATTATCCTGCAAAATAGAGTTTTGTCAGGATGTAATTTTCTTTTACCAACTCTGGCACACAAATTATAGGAAGGACGGAGTACTAAATTTGAAAATTTGTTTGATGCACTATTCCCAATACAATCCCCATATAAAGTTTTTGATTAACACTGACATTTTGCCGGTAATTTAATATTTGTAATAAATGTAAAACTGGTGCCTGGCTCCTGAAAGTCCCCGCAGTGGGAGCGCGGTGCGGAGCATGGAACTTCAAAGCCAAGTGGAATGTTACACATCAAATTGTTACGTTTTAAAACTCACGAATGCGTTTGAATAAATCACAAAAGTTTCTCCTCCTTCCTTTCACCTCCCTGGTCAAAGAGAACGAATATTCACATTTCATGAATAATTCATTGAAACATCATTGAGTTCTTTTTGTCAATTTCGAACCATCGGCTAAATTTGTTTAGTTAAGACAGTCTCGTCTGAATGATGCAAAGTGCGCACACACAATTATGCAACTTCTGAATTGGATTCATCATAGACATCGTAAACTATCTATCAAACAGTAGAATAATTCAATACCTACCAATACATTGTGACTCGGATCTTGCAAGTGCGGAAAGGTGTAGCCTCTAGTCACCTTCAACCCCCTTTAACCAGTCGTTTCGGGTATCCTACGTGATATATTGTCAAAAGGCTCTATGTGACCACACAAAATGACTAGATTTTCAATATTATGAATGATCTGAGCTTGATACGTCCGATTTTCCTAATACTCTACGAGCCTATATCTTTCGTTTTTTTGTTTATTTCACGAAGAAATCCTTCAAATATAAAAGAAATACACTCTCACACAGAAAGTTTTATCTTCTTGGACAAATGTCGGCAGTCTGATTATTGGTTTAACCCCTCTTCCTCGAAATAAGGTCTGGCAACGCCTCTGTTAGTTATCACAGTTTTACAATCAAAACAATCTGATTTGTAGTTAATCGAGGGATCGAGGGGCAATGGATCTGTTTCAGAAAAAAGGTTTAATCATTCTGTTCGTTCTGCGTCACTCTGAGTCACCTGAGATAATAGACAATAATACAAAAAAAAGCTTTGCGGAAACCCCTCGACAGTCTTCTACCCAGGAGTACGTCTGGTCATAAATTGCTCCACTATTAGCGAGTTTTCGCAACCGGCGACGAGGCCTTCTACAACACTTATCTTAGCGGGGGAAGGGGGAGGGGTGTCGCACTGAGACCGAACATTTCCTCGTAGCGTCCAAACCTACGACGGTTTTCAGCAGAATTAGCGTCGGGAGTCGAGCTAGTACGGGGTGGCAAGCTCATTTTAATACCTCGTAGTCAGCACTTGCGTCGCCGTGCGAAAACTCGCTAATGTAATGCTGAAGGAAGAGTGGAGGTCTTGTACGGTGGATCGTGGATGACCGTTTGTGGTGGTTTCTGGTATTTGTTCCAAGCAAGGGTGGTTTGCAGGATGCTGGGGTTCGACGGTGCTCTAGACGCGCCACGATCGACTAGGTTTGGTCAGGGTTCTGGTGACATTCTTTACATCAATTGTTTTGGAACAGAAGACAGCCTGGCAGACTGTTTAGCTTGGGTTGACTCTTCCTGTCAGCATCACATGGATATAGGTGCCGTGTGTTACTCAGGAGGTACGTTTGGACATGAGGAAACGACCAGTCGTAATTCTAAATGGCATACTTTTAGAATCACAGGAAAAGGAAAAAAAAACTACACTTTTGAACTTATTTAGTCATTTATATATTTGTTCCCACCATTACCTGAGAATTGATTAAATTATAAAAGTAAAGTTTCCGTTTGGAAATATGCCTGTATAGGTCTTATCACATTTTATGGTAGCATTTGACCTTGAATTTTTTCCAGGTACTCCTTGAATGTGGACCAATATGCAGTCTTATCACTGTTGAGAACTCGTACACATAATACATGTACATTTAGTTTGCTTTAGTTCATACATTTTTCTTTTTTAATTTAGTCCACCCGAATTCTTTCGAGATTCATCTGATCGGTTGCACCACCATTACAATTTTGTTCCTCAATAAAATCTTTCACTTTTATACAGCAAATATTCGTTCATTCATTTATATATTATGTAATTACGTAAAGTATTACCTGTGTTGCCCACATTCATTTTAGGTGGTATTTCTCTGGTGGTTTGTCTCGCGAAGCGCCAAGTCTGAAAAATTTTTGGGGACATTTCTTACTTTTCTTGAATGATTTGTGAGCAATAAATGTTAAATTTCGGTCAGGCTATTTTAAAAGCATATCTTATTTCGTACACGTTGGTTTAATCAAGAAGTCACTAGCCTAGTAACTTCTTGATTAAACTGTATAATACATACAAATCTGAGTTCCTGTGAAGTGTGGACATTTAAAGCATTTTTTCCTTCTCCTTAGCCCACCCTGAGCCATTTAAAGTTCGTCTTGTCGGTGGGTCTCACAATGCTGAAGGCAGGGTAGAGGTACTGCACGGTGGATCATGGGGAAATGTCTGTAATGTTGGCTGGGATTTGAGAGACGCGAGGGTGGTTTGTAGAATGCTAGGGTTTGATGGAGCCTTGGACGCACCAGGATCTGCTAGGTTTGGTCAGGCCTCTGGACGTATTCTTCTGAACTATGTCAAATGTGATGGAACAGAAGACAACCTAGCTGACTGTGCTAATCCAGGGTTTAGAGATTACAATTACTGTGGTCATGATCGTGATGTCGGCGTCATTTGTTATTCAGGAGGTATGTTTTTAAAAAGCTATATTTTCAATCAACCTCTATGAAATGCTTCCATAACTCTTTGCTTAAACACTATATATATGAGTTCTACAGGCAAGGCCCAAACCTTAAAGACCTAGGCATTGACTATGTTGACTAGCAAGGCCAATGATTAAAACTCCAAGACCAAGACTAAGGACAAATTATTGATAACGTGGGGAAAAATGGAAAGTGTATTCTAGTATTATCGGAAAATGTATCACTGCTCTTTACCCTCAATGCCCTTTCTTATTTTTATTTGCTTTTACGCCCAATGTACAATTTAAGGCTTCTTAATTGGTATACCAAGGTGGTGATTTAGAGGTCTCATGCAAGTAGTACAGCAACCAGTGGCGTAGCAAGTGATTATAGCATTCGTGTAAAACAAATTTTCTTCAGAGGTGACATTAAATATCATTAAAAAAAGCCATTTTTGACTTATCCTTAGGCTGGTGGGGGGGGGGGGGGCGAATAGAATCAGGAGTGAACGAAGCAAGCAATAACAGAGGTAATAATAATAATAATAATGGTGGCTTCTTATATAGCGCACATGTCCGTCACGTTGTGACGCTCCTGGCGCTGCCCCGATTATTACCCTATCTGGCGCTGCCCCGATTATAACTCTATCTATCAAAAAAGGCTTGTGTATTGACATTAACGAGGATAAACGGGGGCCACATCAATTTTACATCAGGACACTTCTTCTGCCACGCGAGACACAGAGACGTTTTGTTGCTCTCTTGGGATTTGTTGCCGGAGGGGAATTTTTCTTTATCTTGTATGTTCACCTGCATGTGCAATTGGTATTGCCTTAAAGGGATCCGGTAACTTTGTCTCAGATTCCGAAACAAAATTCTGGATTTAGCACATGCTGCAATGATAATGATAAACCGTTAGGTCAGTCAGGAACCCCATGACTTTTACAAGCCGATCGCCTGTCTGATTATCAAGATATTTATGATTAGAATTACCAATTTTGAAAACCGTTTACCAAACGGTTTTCATAACACTACAGTCTATTTGGGAAAACGAGTATGGTAAAACTTGTCACTCAATTTTTTTTTACTTTTTTGAGGCATTTCTTGATCATTTTGAAGCGCAATTTTCTCAGGGCTTCAATGTTACACCATATCACAGACACTAATAACACGTAGGGTCGTGTATCTCAGATTTAACATTGCTAAACGATCCCTTTAATAAGAAACTGCTATCAGACAAAGCATCCAAATTAACTTTAACATTTTACTTAACAAAAAAGTAAAAATAAAATGAATTTGAATTGCCTTGGAATTGCTAAAAGAAAATACAACGCTTCCAATCCTCAACGCCAAGATAAAGAGAAACAGAAGGCGCCTTGAGGCTCATGCACTACACCATAGTTATGATTTGTCATGGTTTATCAAATTCCAAAAGAAATATTCGTAGTTTAAGAAATAAACTGTCTTGTGTTTATTTTTTCATAGATGATATCGAAACGCTAATAACAATACTGAACAAAATGAACATTTTCGCACTGTAATCATTTCCACGAAAGTAGTTTGAGCCGCGTGTAAATATTATATCCTTACACTGGTACAAACTAATTATCTTTAAAAAAAAACTCTTTTTAGCTCATCCGAATCCATTTCAAGTTCGTCTTGTCAGTGGGTCTAACGATGCTGAAGGCAGAGTAGAAGTACTGTATGGTGGATCCTGGGGAACTATTTGTGATACTTGGTGGGATTTGAGAGACGCGAGGGTGGTTTGTAGAATGCTGGGGTTTGATGGAGCCTTGGACGCACCGAGATCTGCTAGGTTTGATCAGGGCTCTGGTCGTATTCTCCTGACCTATGTCAACTGTGGCGGAACAGAAGACAACCTAGCTGACTGTGCTCATCAAGGGATTACAGATTACAATTACTGTGCCTATCGTGGCAATGCCGGCGTAATTTGTTATTCAGGAGGTTTGTTTTTAAAAAGCTATATTTTCAATCAACTTCTATGAAATGCTTCTATCACTCTTTGCTTAAACACTATATAAGTTAAGCTGGGACTAAGTCCAGATTAAACAAGAATTTTAGTTCACACTTCTATGGAATGCTAGGTTTCATCTTCCTCCTTCAATATTCATGACAAAGATAATCTACCAAAGACTTTGTTGAAATTCAGTTCTCTCATATTATCTTTTTCTTCCCATTTCCCATTCTTCCCATTTCATCGCAAAATTAATTTGTTTTGACACTTTTCATTGAAGGATTGAAATAATCTGTACAGGGTAAATAAGTTGGCAACAGGCACTCCATAAAAGTGTGGACTAACTTAGTACGCGCTAACTTAGTACGCGCTACCGGAATACCAACCCATATATATGAGTGATGCAGTCAAGGCCAAGGCTTAAAAACCATTGTTGACTAGCAAGGCCAAGGCTTAAAACTCCAAGACCAAGGACAAATCATTAATAACGATGGGGGAAATGAAATGTGGGGGGGGGGGGGTGGGGGCACTGTTTCCCCTGCCCATCCGGGAGTGCCGCCTCTGAATGAAGGGGGCAGCTTGTAGTTAAAGAAATCATTTTGAAACGCTATTTATTTTGCTTATTGCATCAAGTATTCATTTTTTATTTAACTATTCAAATTGACCTGAAAAATGGATACAATGGACAGAATGAATTGCTTACACTGATGTTGTGTATGGATAGCTTTATTCCAATATTCCGAAAGAACCTTCTCACCAAAGTCCATATTAAACATAAATACGCGTATGCCGCACATCGAAATCAAAAGCACTGTATCATATAAAGCATTTACGAATTAGTTGGAAGTCAGTGCAAAAGGCGAGAAATGAAGGATAATGATATGACTTCAGTTACTTTCTTTCACTCGCTTTCATGCCATATTAAAAATAATATTCGTAATTGACATAATGAAAAAACACACACCCAGCGCGCAAAACCAACCACGCACACTGTACGTAGACAGCTGCTCTACCCCAAGCTAGGTTTGGCCAAGGTTCTGGTGAAGTCTTGCTCGAAGGTGTTCAGTGCAATGGGACAGAAGCCAGCCTCATAGATTGCAATCATTGGATTGGAATCCATAATTGCGGGCACAAAGAAGATGCCGGCGTCTCATGCATGCGTGTTGCTCATGGAGGTAAACATCATTTCTGCACATAGTATTAATAACAATATTTTGACCAAGGCTGGTGCATCTACTGAGTGCTCTTAATTACACTACATCATATCAAAGAAAAACAGCTTTCACGAATTGTCTCTGTAGTCAATCAATTCACAGCATGGAAAGGTTTTATCAAAATTTGAATTAATGGTCAGATGGTAAATAAAATCCATCAACAATTTGAGTAGATTCTTTACTAGATCTGAATACCTGTACAAATTTTACCTTTGGCATGGTCACTTCTGACATATATCTCTCTTGTATCGTTGTCCATGACATACTTTACCTCTATCAAATCTGACTGACATGAGCGCTATACAAGAACCCACTATTATTATTATTATTATTAATATTATTATTATTATTATTATATTTTTACCCCTGACATTCTTTTGATACACTGAACCATCATGTGGTCCAAAATATCAATCGTTCAACACATGATACAGAAATTGTCAGGGGAAAAAGAAAAAAATGAACAGAAAATGCTTCGAAGATTTTCATTATTAGAAGACGGCTTCTGATAACCGCTTTTTTATGTAAGCTAATGGACAAACATTGGCGTAAACGTGTCCGAATTATACCTGCCCTTAACTCCCGAACTTCTTTATACCAGGTCGGTCATTTTTTTTCTCTCTTGAATGGATTAAATGTCGAATTTCGGATTGTTACTGTACAGGTCAATTAAAGATACAATTAAAGTGACAAAAACAAATCACCTGCAATAAAACTCATAAATTTAACCTTTTAAAATATCTATTTTAGAACATTGATACTCCTAGAGAAAAACCCCGGAGGAAAACAGTATAAATGCATTGCTACCATCATCATAAGTAGGCCAATGAGTTTTTAGATATGAGGTAACTTGGGTTACACGTTTTAAATGATTACGATTTTTCTCCCGTCACAGAGCCACCAGTGGGTTTAAC
Source organism: Strongylocentrotus droebachiensis (assembly GCA_035222895.1). NCBI lineage: Eukaryota > Metazoa > Echinodermata > Echinoidea > Camarodonta > Strongylocentrotidae > Strongylocentrotus > Strongylocentrotus droebachiensis. Next base: position 114,572 of record JAVYIG010002837.1, on the reverse strand, counting down.
CCTTGTAATCGAGAACGAAGGGACGGTAATCAACTCCAGCTTTCTGAAGGTCAGAGCTGGTGTCAATACGACGATAAGATGTCATGCCAATACATCAGTGTCTCTCAAATGGTATCCCAATTGTTCTGATCTTTCTTACCACGCATGCCATGAGGGTGATCCACAGAACGGTAGCCGTGTACTCTCATTTACCCCAAGAGCGAGTCAAAATGGAACCATTCTAACATGCCGAATAGAGAACAAAGATGAAGCACAGGGAAATAGTAATACCTCGGTTAAATTGCAAGTAGAAGGTATTTTTTTTAATTCACTTTCTTTTACTTTTGAATTGAGAACTCGACTGGTTCACGTACAACGTGTTTTAGATTGCAGTCACATATTATCTTATCGTACTATGCTTAACTTTAGTCGTAACCGTATTGTAATGTAATACATTTTTAATGTAATGCTATTCTTTATAAAGAAATTTAGTAATGTAGAGTTTATGTCAAGTATTTGTCCTATGCATTGAATATTTATGTATTATATATTTAATGTAAAGCATATTGAAGCGTACAATGTAATGTGTTATATTCATGTAACATTTTATTCATTTATGAATACTGTTTGTGCAAAACCTTTTTTTCCTTGATGAATGTCTTTGCCTTGCCACAATCGTTTTCCTAAAATTGATTTATTTAAATTCAGAAACAAAATATTTGTACTTGCCGCATATGCGTACACAAGTTTGTTCAAAAATGTATTTTGTACAAAAGACCTATCACCTGGAATTCACTTTCGCAATCAAAGAATCTCGATAACCTAATGTTTTTTTAAAAACAGGTTCAAAACAGTTATTCCTCCAAAATATTAATCTAACTTGAACCTATTACTATATTTATTTTTGATATATTATATTGCATTTTGTCATGTCCATGTTATCTTCTTATTATATTTATTGTTGAATTCCATATCTTCTTTAAGTCGGCAGCTTATAAAGGTCACTTTCTTTCTGGCTACTACCTACCAAGCAACTGTTATATTGTTTTACAAATCAATGTATTATATTATTGTTATGTGACAATGTATAATCATATGTATGTTTGCTATTTTTGATTGATTTATTTATGTGAAATCAAATTGAATTACATTTTTTTGGTTTTCCTTCTTTCACAGTATGTGTTCAACATCTTGAAATCGTCGGACACGACCCCTTTGAATCTACCGTCGGTGGTGAGAGTGCATGGAGATGTGAAACCAATACCAGTAACTTCAATCTGACATCGTCATCACTCTTCTTCACCACATCTTACCAGGATGGGAGAGGAAATGAAAATACGAGTGCTTCGTGGGAAACTAGAGGAGCATTACATTTGGCTAGCTACAAGCTTGATTCAAACGTAAACTCTCTGTCCTGCTGTGTGTCAAAGACCTATCTATGCCCAGTGGTTTGCTCAGAAGAATACTTAAACGTACTTAATGGTAAGGAATAAAACAAAAGTTTCTACATTATGTCCCCTGTTAACAGTAACTAACACTTTACTTCTACCGACAGCATGAAAGAATTTAAATGAAAAGAACTTGCAATTGTTACATGATAGAAGCTAAATTATTTGGGTATGAAAATACAATCCTAGTGTAGTGGTATATTATTTAAACCCCTTCATTTAATACTTCATTTTATAAATTGCAATGAATATGGCTACAACATAATTCGATCAAATGTTGACACACAAGAAACTTAGACCTTTCTTTCTTTTATTCGCTTCCATATATCTAGCATCCACAGACCATCCTGAAATTACAACCATGGCTAATACCGACGGATTTTCAGGTAAGATGGATTCAATAATGTATTATTTCCTGTGGGGAAATTTGATAAAATTTCATGAGCAAAAATGCTTTGTTCTTCATCGATTGTCCTTTTATTTGTTTAGCATATCACTTTGATATTTTCAAATCTACTTTTGGGGTATGAAATATCCAGTATTCTTCTGTGTGACAGGGGATTTATATGTAAACTTAGAGTCTATAACTATACATTTATGTTGTCTTTCTAAATATATGTAGAAATGTATATACAATTTGTATGAAGTAAATAAAAAATCAGTGCCAGAAGTAAACAGAAAATGGAAATAATTATCTAAAAACTTCCTGTTTAATTGTACATGTATCCTTGTTTTTCTTCGTTTCAATGATTGCTTCCTGCCCATCTAATGTTGCCGCATTTTTTGGTATGTAAATATATATTAATCAATTGTGTTTGAATTCCAAGGCATGTATAAACCTCAGTACTTCATAAATTTAACAATACGATACTAATGAGAGGTAGTTGAATGATATTCAAATAATTACATACTGTACTTTTTATCACTAAAGTTTTCAAATTAATAGATCCCCATTAGCTCTTAAATTATTTTCTTTTCTCTGCAGAATCGATGCCATTCGAAATGTACGCTGTAGGAGCAGCGGTATTTCTCATCATGATTGTAATTGTTTTCATATTCGTCTTTTGGAGATGCAGAAAAAACAAAAACGGTAATATAATTTTTTTTGGGAGATTTTGAAAATTTGATGTTTTTTGATATATTTGGATGCCCCTGTGGATGTATTATAAGCACTAGAAAATTTAGCCCCTAAAACACTTCTGCTTTCGAGAAATTGAAAAATAAAAAAATTACCGGTGCTCCCGGTAAATTTCAAATATTTCGATTAGCGCCAAGGGCCATTCCATGGTAGCTGCGACCATGAAAATCTCAGAATAAGCAGTTCTGATATATAATTTCCAAACGGAAATAGCAAATTGGTCAATTGTAGTTAATAAAATTGTTTAAGGTTAAAGTAATATCAGTCTTGGGAGGGAGCTATACAACATAAAGAGTTTATTATTTAAAATTTCATCCCTTTAGACTCGATTTCTACCGCAACAATGATCATGGAATATTGTAAAATCGCATATGCTTCCAATATGTTCATTTGAACCAAATTCATGATCCCATACCCACAATTTGTATTACCTTTAACATATAAGAATTTTGTGACAGGAACAAAATTATAGGCTAGCCAAAACAACATCGAAGGAATGAAATGGTTGTCGGAATATAAGAGAATATAAACATTGAAAATGTTGATGACTATACATGGAGAAACACGAATTATAATCATTGTAACAGTAATAAAAGAAGTATAGGGTTTTCCTTTTTCTTTCATTGCAAGCAAATTTGCACACAGTTTGGTCGGGAGGGATTAGTGTGCTTTGTTTTAGATAAATCCCATGTCCCAACGGATCGTACGACATTTTGTCGTGGTAGACCCATAACATATTTGTCGAATATCTCTCTCTCTCTCTCTCTATTTATATATATAAATATTCAAACAAAAATCAGTCGTATGTCAAATCTGTCTTTAGTGGGTCAACTCTTGATAAAGGCCACCTGTCTATAGTTGCCATGTATTTAAGTTATTTATCTGTGTATTATACTTACAGGAATAGTTCCTATAGAAATGGACAACATTCAAGGACACGATACACAACCAACGGAGCATGGGCGAGGTGCTCTTCCCTCTATCCCAACAATCACAGCTGATCCATCTATTCACCATTTACCCGTTCCATCCCACGTGGCTCAAACCAATCGTCATATGACCCAGAGAAGCCAGGACCGGATTCCGCTTCGGTCTCTCGTGTCTCCTGTGGATGATACCCTCGGTGGAGATCAGAACAGGACCGTGGGAGCCAGGTCCGACGCTGGTTCAAAGGTCAAAACGGTATTGCCTTTCTGTTCCTGTTGTTGTCATCAATACATAAAACGTATTTGTATCTAAAAAGTTTATTTTCTACGAAACTAAAGAAACACACAAGTTTTTTAAATTCTTTACAACATGTACCTGTTCATGTTTTCCACCTCGGTGGAAAGTCTTTTAAGGATTTGTCCTCTAAAAACCCCATATTATTTTATTTACTTAGAATAACATAAATCTGAAGCGAAACAAAGTTCCGTTATTAATTTTATATCAAAGAGAGTAAAATGAAATGTTTCTTTCCCTCGACAAACAAAATATCATTCTTGTTATCGCTGTGGTACCATATTTTGATATTTTCAGGTTCAAATGAATCCTGATGTTCAGTATGCTGTAGTAAACAAAAAGCCGCGATCAGGAAAATTCCGGGCAGACAAACACAAACTAGATCTAGAAGTCTCGTCAGCTTTGGTAAGTAGTATCAATATTACTACCTAATGAAACCTGGCAATAATATTTCTTTTGTAAGAACTTGCGGGAAGGATTTGCAAATGTCTATCAAAATATTAAGTAATGTTGTTAATACTCACATTTGCCATTGGAGATCATTCATATGTTGAATAAATAACATCACTGGCTATTTACAGTTACATTTTCATTTTTGGATTGTGAACTTTAAACCGGAAGAAGATGGGGTGTTACATCATACTATGTCTTTTTTTAATCTGTAGAGAGGGCCTCTGGATCCGTCAGTGGAGTATGCCACAGTCAATAAACAACGCAACATTTCTTCAAATCTTTGTTCATCATCTGCTCAGGTATTAATAGGCAATATATTTTCTTTTGATATATCCTATATGTTAGAAACTATTAACAGGATATACCCACAATGGCCACACTTGAAAGAACACCTTCAAGTACACTTTTTTCAAGACCCAGTTTGTCCTTAATTAGAGATTATCCATATATTGTAGAAATAACATCCCTGGTAATTTACACACACATAATACCCCCTAACATACATACATGCATAAAATATTATACAGATATTGACTGCCTAGAGGGGCAATATAACATTTGAGATCCTCGAGGGAGTTATATCTTTGTCGAGGGACATTATATTTTTCCAAAGCGCGTAGCGCTGAGGAAAAATATATTCCGAGACAAAAATATAGCTCCATATAAAAGGAAATGAAATGTGATATTGTTCCCGAAGGAAAAAGTAAATATCTGTTATATTATGATGACCTATATTCGATACAAAACACGATGCAGTCTCATAATCTTTCATATGTGTGAAATTTTACCCGCACGAGAGCTGCAGTACTTGGGCCAGTTCCTGGTCCTGGACTTTTAAATTGTAGTATGACTATGACTAATAGCTGGATAGCGTGATGATGTTAGCCGAAGTGAATGGTGCTGTAGGTCATTTATAATGTCAAAACCGAAAGCACTCACCTTTTAAAAATATCTCTGCAATCCATCGAGGTCTATTAACAGCAGTGTTATCATAGACGCTTACTATTCAATTCACAAACCTCCGCATAAACATGATCGAAGATTGAAACTTACTCAGTTCAGTTGCTTTATAGATCTAATTGTTTCTATACAAAATGTAAATTCTTTGTGTTCACTGTAGTGTAATCTTTCAGCACATTCTCAGCTACATTAATGACTTTCTCAGTAGAACGAGAATCTTTTTCATCAATTATTTTTAGTCCAATTCTTCCTCACCAAGAGAAGCGAAACTAATTTGTTGCAATTTCATATTTCGCGCTGCATGCAATTAATGCGTGTATTTGTGTGCGAAGCGGCGGTGTAGGTATGTAGTGAATTGAACTTGTAGTGTGTGCTTGAGGGATTACTAAAATTACGTCATGCCTATGGATATAACGGCGTTATATTCAGAGGTATGACGAAATTTGCGTCATGTTGGAAAATATAACGCTTCTCATCCTTTTTTCGATGGCCATGTGACAGTATTTTGACCAATCACACATCAGTTTATATATATATATAGGAAATTTAATACATATGAATAGATATACATATATTATGAAGGTATATTCAGTATCTATATGAATAGATAGATATGTTTTTATTCACATTTATTTTATATTTAAGTTCAAGTTCAAGTTCAAGTTTATTCAAACCAATCAAACACAACATTTTACAATCAATTGACACAAAAGAAATAAAAAACATGATAGGTTTGGGACCCCGGAGAAGCAGAGCTTGTGATAAGGGGCCCCTTAAAAGGTACATAAACAAAAACAAAATAACAGTATTTAGAATAACCGATGACAAAAACATATTTACAATGATAACTAATGAGTAAATATGGGAACAGAAAAAAAGATAACACACATACACATACACACCCACGCACACACACACACAGACACACCCACATACACACATACACACATGGCTTTCCAGGATTTACTTTAACATATTTTGTAATCTCTCAAAAAGATATTCTCGACATGTATGTTTAAACATAGGTAGTGTTGGACTGGATCTGATGTTTTGAGGCAACTTATTCCATTCTTTGATACAATTAATTACAAAAGAGTTCGAAGCAGTTTGTGTTCTCGCAAACGGCTGATGGATAAGATTTCTCTGACGTGTGTTGTACGAATGGACAGTCGAATTAACAATAAACGCATCTTTTAAAAATGAATTATTTTGAGCAGATTGAGATTTGTACATGAATATCAAACAATTCATGGAGACTAATTCATCAAGAGGCAACATCTGAAGTTGCACAAATAAAGGATTACTTGGACTTCTGTAATTTGAATTTGTAATGAGCCTGATAGCTTTCTTCTGAAGGACTATTAACTTGTTTAAATGGCTCCTATACGTATTTCCCCATGCAACATTACAATAAGTTAAGTGAGGCATAATGATAGCATTATAAAGAGTTACTAAAGTTTGCTCTGGTAAAAAAAAGCGTAACTTAAAAATCACACCAACACTCCTCGAGACCTTGGTACAAACATTGCTGAGGTGATCTTTCCAAGTTAAATGATCATCAACTGTAACTCCAAGAAACCTTACATTTTGACTCCGGTTGATCAGATGACCACCTATTGTCAGGGGTTCAATATTATCTGGGATTCTTTTGCCCCTTGATCTAAAAACAACATATTGAGTCTTACTAGCATTTAACAAAAGTTTGTTGCAACAAAACCACTAAAATATATTGTGAACTTCATTATTTGCAGACAAAATCAGATTATGCATGTCTTTGTGGTGAGAGAGCAAGCAAGTATCATCAGCAAAAAGTGAATAAGTAAACAACTGAGATGAGTTTATAATATCATTAATATAAATCAAGAACAATAAGGGGCCCAGGACTGAGCCTTGGGGTACGCCATATTTTACCTTCCTAGATTGTGATTTAACTCCATTAACCACTACATACTGTAATCGATTATGTAAGTAATTTTTAAACCATTTCAAAGCTATCCCACGAATGCCATAATGCTCAAGCTTGCTTAATAATATATCATGATCAATAGTGTCGAATGCTTTCGATAAATCCAAAAACACACCAAGACAAAACTTCCCAGCATCAATTGCATTTATAATAGTGTTTACCAAATTCAAGACACCCATACTTGTAGAGCAATTCTTTCGAAAGCCAAATTGTTGTGGGATCAGAATATCATGAAGTCGAAGGAAGTCATCCAACCTTTTATACACTATTTTCTCTAGAATTTTTGAAAATATGGGTAACAAAGCAATTGGTCTATAATTCTCAATGTTCTTACGATCATTCTTCTTGAATACAGGGATTACTTTAGCTATTTTCAATTTGTTTGGGACGATGCCCTGAAACAAGGACTTATTAAAAATATCACACAAGGGTTCAACAATGCATTGAATACAAGTTTTAATGACTTTTGGGGAAATGTCGTCAGAACCGCATGCCTTGGATGGTTTTAGAGTTAAAACAAAGTTAGAAATTTCATGAACAGACGTTGGTCTAAAGTACAAGGACGAGGAGTGATTCTGCACTGACAAAAATTGTTTGTATGATATTTGGACAGGAGGAATTTCCTTGTTTATTTTAGAGGGCAAATCAATGAAATATTCATTAAAATATTTTGCTTTTTGTAAGTCTGATTTTAACAGTAAATCATTATGATACATATCATTTGGAAGTGGCGTCTTCTTCCCCCTCCCAAGCAAACCATTAATATGAGACCAAGTCTTTCTAATATCATTCTGAGTAGTTCGAAAAACATTATCATAATAATCCTTCTTACTTTGACGAACCTTATCAAACCTTATCGATTCTCTCTCTCTCCCTCTCTCTCTCTCTCGCTTTTTCTTTCTCGATCAGAGAGATGGAAAGATGAACATGTGTTCCATTTAACACTATTAAAAACGAAGAAAAAACAGCAACACAAATAAACAGACAAACTGCTTATGGATTTTGAATAGTATTAGCATTTAGTTTTAACACCCATTCAATAACGCACTTGTCTTCTTCTTATCGCAGCTTGGCCTCATCGATCTGTCTGTGGACTATGCCACAGTCAGCGAGCGAGTTACAGACGTGACTGCTCAACAGAATATGGTATTGAATGTTTCAAGCAACTGACACAAAATCATTATAAGAATACGAATGCGACACGTGCATTTCTATCACAATTAATTGTGACCCACATTTAAGGGAAATATCACAATGTACCTTACATTGGATACACGTACTGTGTGACCACCACTGAAACTGACTATGTACCTCATGTTACCCTGCTCGAATAGGAAATAATAGTATGCGCCGCTGGAGTTTCTCTAGCCATCTGAATATTAAGATTTCCTTATTTTGTTAGATTTATATGACAATTATCTGTATCAATATTGTGATACAAGTGCAGGTACTTGAGAGAATATCACGGCCAGGAGATGACCCCCCATTATATCTAGTTCGTACTTTATTTCCAAATATATGAATGACTTTGACGTACATACTCGGTGATATCATAAAACATTATACCGGGTTATTTTACTGCAAGTAGGAACATTTCTAAATACTTTGAGGAATTTTAACACCGACAAAAAAACAGAAATAAATATTTAATAGTGAACTTCAAACCAAAAGACGATGGGGTCTCATATAATACCATACGTTATTCATTCTGTAGAGAGGGCCTCTGGATCCGTCAGTGGAGTATGACACAGTCGATAAGCAACGCAATATTTCTTCAATTCCTGGTTCATCATCTGCCCAGGTATTAATGGGCAATATATTTTCTTTTGATATGTCCTATACCTTAGAAACTCTCTAATTACAGGATACACACACAATGCCCTCACTTGGCCAAACAGATTCCAATACACTTTTTGCCTTCAAGAGCCAGTTTGTCCTTAATTGGAGATCATTCATATACGTTATAATTTACATCACTGGTAATTTAAAGACATGTTAAACCCCCTTACATACATGCGTACATACATGCATATAATATATATTATATAGGAAAATACACATATATTTGTATTTACTTATCAAAACGTATCCATTCTCTCTCTCTCTCTCTCTCCCTCTCTCTCTCGCTCTGTACTCTTACTTTTTCTATCTCCATTAGAGAGAGGAAAAGATAAGCATATGCTCCATTGAACACTGCTGAAAATGAAGAAAAGAACAACAACAAATAAACAGACAAGTTACTTATAGCAAAAGATAACGCATGGCATCTGAAAAGCATTTGCATTTATTTTGACACCCATTCAATGACACACTTATCATCTTCTTATTACAGCTTGGTCACCTTGATCTATCTCTGGACTATGCTACAGTCAACGAGCGAGTTACAGACGTGAATGCTCAACAGAATATGGTATTCAATGGTTGAAGCAACGGATACGAAATAATTATTAGAATACGAATGCGAAACGTGCATTTCTATAACAATTCAGCGTGACCAACATTTAAGAAAATATCACAATGCACCCCACAGTGGAAACACGTACTGTGTGATCACCTTGAAAACCGACTATGTACCTCCTGTTACTCTGCTCGAACAAGACGTTACTCCTCTATGCGCCGCTTGAGTTACCCTCGCCACCTAAATATTTACTTTTTTGTTAGATTATTGCAAATATCTTTATCAATATTGTGATACAAGTGTAGGTATTTGAGAGAATATCCCGGCTAGGAGATAATCCCCCATTATATTTAGTTCGTATTTTATTTCCGAAAATATGAAGGACTTTGACGTACATGCTCGGCGATATCATAAAACATTAAAACGGGTTATTTTACAGCAAGTAGGGAAATGTCTAAGGAATTTTAAAACCAACAAAAACCGAAATACATATATATGATAGTGTACTTCAAACCAGAAGACGATGGGGTTTCACACCATACCATTTTTTATTCATTATAGAGAGAGCCACTGGATTCATCAGTGGAGTATGCTACAGTCGATAAGCAACGCAACATTTCCTCAAATCTTGGTTCATCATCTGCTCAGGTATTAATATGCAATATATTTTCTTTTGATATATCCTATACGGTAAGAACTCTCTATTTACAGGATACACCTACAGTGTCAACCCCTGACCGAACACCTTCAAATACACTTTTTTTTTTTTTCCAAGAGCCAGTTTTTCCGAAATTGGATGTTAATCATATACATTATAAATTACATCACTGGTTATTTACACCTACATAATAACCCCTTATATACATACACACATGCAAAGCTATTATTAAATAGATATACATATACAATATAGTTATATACACGTATATTTATATCTACTTATCGAAACTGATCCATTCGCTCTGTCTGTCAGAGAGATGGAAAGATGTACATATGTTTCATTTAACAATGTTGAAAATTTAGAGAAAGAAGCACGAATAAACAGACAAACTACTTCTTATTGCAGCTTGGTCTCCTAGATCTCTCTTTGGACTATGCCACAGTCAACGAGCGAGTTACAGACGTGACTGCTCAACAGAATATGGTATTGAATGCTTGAAGTAACGGATACAAAATCATTATTAGAATACGAATGCGAAACGTGCATTTCTATTGAAATTCACGGTGACCGACAAATTAAGAAAAATCACAATCCACCCCCCACAGTGGATACACGTACTGCGTGACCTTCAGTAAATCTGACTGTGTAACCCCTGTTACCCTGCTCGAATAGGAAATAATCCTGTATGCGCCGCTGGAGTTACTCTAGCCATCTGAATATTAAGAGTCCCTTATCTTGTTAGATTTATATGGCAATTATCTGTATCAATATTGTGATACAAGTGTAGGTATTGAAGAGAATATCATGGCCAGGGGATGACCTCACATTATATTGAAGTTCGTACTTTATTTCCAAATATATGAATGACTTTGACGTACATACTCGGTGATATCATAAAACATTATACCGAGTTATTTTACTGCAAGTAGGAACATTTCTAAATACTTTGAGGAATTTTAACACCGACCAAAAAACAGAAATAAATATTTAATAGTGAGCTTCAAACCAAAAGACGATGGGGTCTCATATCATACCATACTTTATCAATTCTGTAGAGAGGGCCTCTGGATCCGTCAGTGGAGTATGCTGCCGTCAATAAACAACGCAACATTTATTCAAATCTTGGTTCATCATCTGCACAGGTATTATTAGGCAATATGTTTTCTAAACCTTGGAAACTCTCTATTTACAGGATACATCCACAATGGCCATACTTGGCCAAACAGATTCCAATACACATTTTTCTTTAAGAGCCAGTTTGTCCTTAGTTGGAGATCATTCATATACTTTATAATTTAAATCACTGGTTATTTACAGACACGTTAAACCCCCTTACATACATACGTACATACATGCATATAATATATATTATATAGGAAAATACACATATATTTGTATTTACTTATCAAAACGTATCCATTCTCTCTCTCTCTCTCTCTCTCTCTCTCTCGCACTCTCTCTCTCTCTCTGTACTCTTGTATATCTCCATTAGGGAGAGGAAAAGATAAACATATGCTCCATTGAACACTGCTGAAAATGAAGAAAAGAACAACAACAAATAAACAGACAAGTTACTTATAGCAAAAAGAGAACACATGTCATCTGAATAGCATTATCATTTAGTTTTAACACCCATTCAATAACACACTTATCTTCTTCTTATTGCAGCTTGGCCTTCTTGATGTGTCTTTGGACTATGCCACAGTCAATGAGCGAGTTACAGACGTGAATGCTGAACAGAATAAGGTATTGAATGTTTGAAACAATGGATACAAAATCATTATTAGAATATAATGAGAAACGTGCATTTCTAGCAAAATTCATTGTGACCCCCATCTAAGAAAAATACTACAATGTACCTTACAGTGGATACTAGTACTGCGTGACCACCACTGAAACTGACTATGTACCTCCTGTTACCCTGCTGGAAAAGGATGTTGATCCTGTATGCGCCGCTGGAGTTACTCTAGCCATCTCAATATTAAGAGTTCCTTATTTTATTAGATTTATATGGCAATTATCTGTATCAATATTTTGATACAAGTGTAGGTACTTGAGAGAATATCACGACCAGGAGATAATCCCCCATGATATTTAGTTCGTATTTTATTTCCAAAAATATGAAGGACTTTGACCTACGTACTCGCCAATATCATTAGAAATTATACCGGGTTTAATATTTGACTACAAGTAGTACAATTTAAATATTTGGGGGAATTTTAGACACATACAAGAACAGAAAAATATATTGATTTTTATTGTGTACTTTAAACCATACGACGATATGATGTTACATCATACCACACTTTGTTCATTTTGTAGAAATGGCCTCTGGATCCGTTAGTGGAGTATGCTACAGTCAGTAAGCAACGCAACATTTCTTCAAATCCTGGTTCATCATCTGCTCAGGTATTAATAGGCAATATATTTACTTTTATACATCCTATACCTTTAATAGAAACACTCTATTTACAGGATTCACTAACAATGCCCACACTTGGACGAACACCTAACACACTTTTTTTCTTTCTTCCAAGAGCCATTTTGTCCTTAATTGGGTATCATATACTCTATAAATTACATCACTGGTTATTCACACATATGATACCCCCTTACACACATACATACATATAATATAGATACATATTTATCTATATTTACTTATCGAAACTAATCCATTCTCTCTCTCTCTCTCTCTCTGCCTGTACTCAAGCTTGTTCTTTTTCAACAACAGAAAGAGAGAGAGAGAGAGAGAGAGAGAGAGAAGGGGGGGGGGAAATGCTCCTTTTAACACTGTTGAAAATTAAGAAACAAACAAGCAACAAATACACAGACAAACTACTAATAGCAAAAATATATCACATGGCATCTGAATAGCATTAGCATTTAGTTTTAACACCCATTCAATAACACACATATCTTCTTCTTATCGCAGCTTGGTCTTCTCGATCTGTCTATGGACTATGCCACAGTCGATGAGCGAGTTACAGACGTGACTGCTGATCAGAATATGGTATTAAATGCTTGAAGTAACGGGTTTTAAAATAATTATTAGAATACGAATGCGACACGTGCATTTCTAGCAAAATTCAATAAGACCCATATTTAAGAAAAATAGCACAATGTACCCTACAGTGGATATTCGTACTGTGTGACCATCTTTGAAACTGACTATGTACCTCCTGTTACCCTAGCTGCTGGAATAGGAAATACATCCTGTATGTGCCGCTGGGGTCATCGAGTTGCTTTTTTTTGTTAGATTATGGCAATTATCTTTATCAATATTGTGATACTAGTGTAGGCATTTACGAGAAAATCACGGCCTGGGGATTATCCCACATTATATTAAGTTCGTACTTTATTTCCAAAAGTATGAAGGACTTTCACATTCATACTCGGCAATATCATTAACAATTATACCGGGCTATTTAGATGCAATTTATAAACTCCCAGCACTTTACGGTATCTGAGACAAAAAAAAAGGCAGAAAAACATATTGTTTTCGATCGTGTACTTTTATAAACCAACAGATGATGGGGCGTCACATCATACCATATTTTATTCTTTCTGTAGAGAGGGCCTCTGGATCCATCAGTGGAGTATGCTACAGTCGATAAGCAACCCAACATTTCTTCAAATCTGTGTTCATCATCTGCTCAGGTATAAATTGGCAATATATTTTCTTTTGATATATCCTATACGGTAGAAACTCTATATATACAGGATACACTCACAATGCCCACACTTGACCAAACAAATTCAAACACACTTTTTAAGAGTCAGTTTCTTTGTTGTCCTTAAGCTTGAAATTTATTTTATTGAGCATTTGTTCATGTTTTGATTGAGAAATATGGAAATATAATTATTTTAATTGAATTGATCCACATTCCTTTGATGTCATTACCAAAATAAGACTTCTTCACAAGACTTAGTGTAAGAGGTTTTATTTAGAAGAAACACAATATTTCCTGTGTGTACGTCGTCCACGCTCTTTATTAAAATCTACACTTTTATTTACCGAAAAAGAAATATGCACAAAGAAACATTATTATTTTTAGGGAATTAAACTAAATGGGAGGCCGAGAAGCGGCTGCTTTACTACAGATATTGACTGGAAAGGTATGTAATATAACATTCTTTGGACCGCCGAAAAGTTATATTTTCGTTAGGGGCTATACGATCAATCATGCAGGTACCATGTCTACTAAATACCAGTATTTATTATCTCAACTCTTTTATGTCATATCGAAAGAAACAGAAAGGAGATGTTGTACAACCAGAACAGTCACTACGAAAGAAGACAGGAAGAGTAGGAAATGTACAACACGTGTACACTGCATCAGCAAATGGACTGGTAACCATAGTTTATATATATCTTCTATGATGATTTAGAGTATGACAATGCCAGAACATTAAGGAACTAACAATCAATTAATCGATTAAGTTATAAACACAAATCTATGTTTTAATGCAATAACAGTATGCAATGTAATATCTTATATTCATCCGATAGTTGAAAAATATTGTTATGATCTAAACATGAAATTACAACGAATCCAAGCATTACATGTTTTTAGTGGGATATTTGGGGCATTATGCCAATTCGTCTTTTAGAACGCAAAGGAAGTTTATTCAAACTGTGAATTTTCACAAGTATTGCGTTGAAATAAAGCTAACATCAGGTTAACACAAAGTTATATGTTTTTAACGAAACTTTTGCCGCGTAAGATGTTGAAATGTTTTAAAGAAAAAAAAAGTATCATATGAATATTCTAGATTTTCTATTAAGACGTTCTGTAATGTTTTGTCTGCGTTTCTGCAGTTGCCATGATGTTCAGATGTTGTTGAAATGTCTAGTTTAGTTAGTTTTGTTAAGCACTAGGGGCAGTCATGTGTGTTTGATACGTAATGAAAGCCTTCAAATACTCAAGATAAAGCTTTCGTTAGTTCTAATTCTTCACATATTTTTGACAGAATTGATCACGTTTCATATTTTCCTTTTTAATCTAATACTGAAGGCTGAGTATGCAGTTGTAGACACAACTAGAGAAGAGAGAAAGAAAGGCCAATCAAGAGCTCACCAAAGGAATATGGTAAGCTCTAGAGTCTAGAAAATCATTTTTTTGGTCTACGTTAGATTGCAGTCCGAAACGTTTTCCTTCTTTTAACATGACTGTACTTATGTACGACATTGAATTTATTTGTTATTTTGGTACGAGCGGTCATCTTGAATAAGATCTTGATTTAAGGATACCACTCGACATAATTCCATTGATGTTTTACTTAACTGATATTCTGAAAGAGAAATATATATAGATGAAAAGTATTTGTTTTTAAAAATAACTCACTAGCAGGCAACTTGAACACTTCCATATTATTTCGGTTGTTTGTTTGTTTGCCTCTCTGCACGGTAGGTCGTTTGGCACAAAATAATAGGCACTACTCCCATGACAGCAGGCTCGGTGTTGATAACACAATGATTTTGCAAATTACCAATTTTCGCTCTTGATAACCCCCATGACAACCTTTTTAACGCCGGTATAGAACAATCTTTTACACTAAACGGTGACAAAATTGAAAGATAAATACGAAGTGGTAAAGGATTTTTTTTAAAGAGTTGCAGCCTATCTGCACAAGTTTGGCAATGAGGGATGAGACCTCCCTGCATGGTCACTGACAGGTGGTTATCTCATTAAATCGGCTCTCAATTAACATACGAAAGAGGGGACCATGGGGGACCAACGGTCACCGCTTAGGCATTGTTTGCTATAAAGAGGGCGCAAGTAGCTATAAGTAGTGCAGTGGGGCTTTAAAGGAGTTTCTTTCAGGTCAATCTCGATTTCGAGGATGGCTTTTCGCAAAGACATATATCAAGGATTTCCTTGGTCCTCCCCGTCAAAACGGACCCCCCCCCCCCCAAAAAAAAAAAAAAAAAAAAAAAATGGCCGATGGTCGGAGCACCTAAATCCTTACTCGATGACTGAAACAAATAGGTGTCACCTTATTCACTGGATAATGGCTAATCTGTATCAAACTAAACATATTTGACACCTGAGCTTTCAAACGCACTTTGAAATTGAAAGATATAAGAGTGAAAAGTAATTAGGAAAGCATCAATTGATTTAGTTCTAATTGTATATTTTTATTGTATTGTTTACAGGCTTACCATGACCCGGAAGAAGATTATGCTGTAATTGACAAGAGGAAAAAGAGCCGACGAGAGAAATGATATGAGGAAAAGTACAAATAAAAGAAATTTAAAAATAGGTCCATGCGTTTATTTTGATAATACCATCTAAATTTCTTAGCATAATTATGTGTGTATTTAAAATAACTTCTAAAGATTTCTTTAAGAAAAGATTAGTTTTTGTTTTGTTTACTGTTTAAATGTAAAACGACATACCAATTCAACCAGTTGGCCTACAAGTAGGCTTATATATATTACCTTTCCATTTCATATTTCACGTTAAAGACTAAAATTCAAATAGCATCGTTCCCGTTACATATCCCTTTAGATTAAAAAAATAATGATTAAACACAAATTGTAATCTCTCTACATTAAGAGAAGAAAGACGGGTGAAAAATAAATATTAATGCACTTAATTAAACATCTAAATCAGTGCACATACAGGTCACCAATGCAAAAATCATATATTCTATATTTTAGTCATATTGAACGTCTCGGTTTTTATCCCATATTTTGGCTGTGGAATGTCATAAATTTATTAATAAATACAGGAGATAACGCGATTTGATTAAGAGTCGAATGCGTGAGGAACTAATATGTGACAGGGATCATGGAGTATCGCTGTAAAAAAAATGAAAAATGACTCTCGGAGAAGATCTTGGTTATAAAGAGTGAAAGTGAACAAGCAGGCAAAGATAATAACAATTGATTGTATTAAACCGTCCTTCATACTAACCTGACTAGCTGGGTGGTGTAATCAATGTGTTGTATACATTTCAATCATAATCAACCAGTGGTGCTATATCAATCCAATACTTTAAGTACTAAAATAGTGTAAATAAACATAATCTATTCAAAAATAATGTACAAAACATGTTCCAAAGTAGCATATATGATTATAAATAATGACACGTATTTAGATCAAATTATAGAAATATGTGCATTGATATCGAAATGTTTCGGTGATAAGTATTTAATCTTGATTTTTTTCTATTTTAAGACCATTTTGAGATTTCGGAGAGAGAGAGAGAGAGAAAGAGAGAAAGAAAGAGTGTGATTAGAGAAAATGCTAAACATGCACAAGTTGTTTACAGTTTTCGTGTTATATCATGCAGCATTTTTTATGACGAATGGGTAAAGAATATATTTTTCGAAAACGTCAATGCATTTTGTTTTAACGATGGTATTTGAAAATATTAGCCAATTGATAACGAGTAGAAGAACATTAAGTATTTAAGTATGTAAAGAAAGAAATGAGAAAACAAATACTGGTGTGCGGTAGGGTCCATAGTGTAATAATCACGTCGCACGCATTATTGTTTTACCCCGCACAGAAAAAAAAAGCGTAGGGTGATAGTTGTGCAATATATCATGCTTGCCTTAAAACTTTTGTCATAATCTAAACATAGGACTTAAATTTTAATTCTTGCATCAGTATTATTTCATTGTTAATAAACTTGTGTCAATAAACAATGGTCCTGATATTCTGTTACTCCATTGAAATGCATTAGCACAATATGCTTATCGTTATTAATATAATAATAATAATAAATAATCAAAATTATGAATTTGCTCGTGGTGAAGTGTCATCTATTCTCTGTTTTAAAATTTGGAATTTGTATGAAAGAGATATTAGCCTTCAACGAGAAAGTAAGTGGGAGGAAAAGAGAGGGAGAGAGTAAAATAGACAAAGGGAGAGAGAGGAAGATAGAGAGAGATGGCTAGAGAGAGAGATAGAAATAGAGAGAGAGAGAGTTAGCGACTAAGAGAGAGAAAGGGAAAGAGAGAGAAAGAGAGGGAGAGAGAGAGAGAGACGGGGAGGGGAAGATAGAGAGAGATGGCTAGAGAGAGAGATAGAGCACGAGAAAGAAAGGGAGAGAGAGGAGGGACACGAGAGGATTGAAGGGAGAGAGGGGTATTTCGTGTTTTGTATCAGTTTGGCCATGTATACAACACATCTAGGATGAGTACCCATGGAAAAATCTTTAGTGAACTCGATGCTTCTTATAAATTCTCCAGAAGCATAACCACAACCAGCTCCAAGCTTTTACTACTGGAATTATTATAATACGTGAAACGGCAGCACCGGCTGATTCATTTCGCAACAATACATCGAATAAACATAAATACATCGACATGAAAAATGTTTACCAAACGTTCTCAGCGGGGCAAGATGTAGACCTTGGTGGATATCTTCTCCCGTATGTGGACTCCAAAAGCGAGTCGAGCGAAAGCTGGGGAAAACTCAATAACCAGTGTGAAACAAAACATGACATAGAGTGGAATCCATGAGTATACGGACATGCATACTGTAGCCAAAATACACACGAAATCAACGATGGAATTATACAGTGTTGCGTAAGCGTTCAGTTGTTGCTAGTGTACATGATCTGTCATTTGTAATGATGTTAGCAAGTGTGCTAAAACAAAAGACTATCGAATGAGAGCCATATTTTGATGATAACAAATCAACACGGTCGAAAATGATTTTCACTCTTCAGTACGATGAAAACTGAAAGTGATGTCAAATTCGATTATAAATGGAGGTTATAAGTACTGTTCAGAAACTGAAAGTGATATGGAGGTTATAAGTACTGTTTTGAAAATTGAAAGTTATGTCAAATTTGATTATCAATGAAGGTCATGAGTATTGTTCTGTTCTGTTAATTAGAATGCCTCCTTAGTTTTATCCGGTGTCAAAAAACATGTTATCAGTGTTGAACTAATTGATAAAACGATATGAAGTTGTATTTAAAGTATAAAATGATTATCTCATATATATTCAGTAACTTAACCTCTTTGTGATACACAAAGTAATCGTTATCGTAAGATTGTAACTGATGAAAGTAATTGATTGTTCACAAGCAATGCACAATAAAGGAAATAAATTAAATCTATCAATCATTTTGCTTTCCCTAACTGGATATAGATGTGTTGTAGCAAATTACTTAGATATTGACATGATTTCATTTTAGATTGTAAATATTCATTATCATGATTGTGTAAAAAAAATGTACAAAGATTAATCACACATAATGTGTCACTTTTATTTATCTAAATTAATTATTTCACAATACCGTTGAACTTTTATTTGTCCTGACAGTGATAAGGATACCAAGTTAGGTATTATATCGCATTTAAATATACCTATCTTGCTTTCAAAATACATGAGTTTTGAGTCATCTTGTTTCCTTCTTTTGTGTATTCTATTAGCTTAAAAGTTGTCACTAGGCACTCATATAAAAGATAAAATAGGGAGTTAGTTAGCGAGTATCCTTTTGGATAAAAAGGTGTCACATGACACTCAATATTCTATCATAATGTGCACGACCATGCAATTGGACAATACGGTATTACGCGTACAAAAGAGAATCTTCGTAAAGCCCCCATCTCATTAAACTAGTTCTCACTACGTTCTCGAAAATGTTGCCAAAATGGGCTCAAACTGTGTGCGAACGGATTTGAACGTAGAAGCAACTGTTTACGATCTGTTTAAGGACTTCATGGACGGGCTCGCAATACAATGTCTCTAATACGATCCTAGTTTATTCATAAACAGCCCGCAATACGTCCATCTCGTCTGTAGCCCGTCCACAGTAGGTTCATATCAAGTTCAGATCGGGTAAATTTGCCATTTCCAAAAGTCCAAATCCGTCCGTAGTCTGTTTAAACCTGTTATTAATTATTGCTTATTAACTATAAATATTCGTTCCCAATATGTCTAAACCATTCTTTCTAGTTCACAACTTGTTCTGAATAGTTTATAACCCAAACACCCCGTACATAGACGGTTCGATTCGTCCTCATCTCGTTCTTAGTGCGTTCGAACGCTCGAGGGCTATACAAATCCAGCGCGTTCTTGCTAGTTGCTAGTTCTTCCACGTCGCGTTGTAAAACGTTCCTAGTAGGATCGAAGTACGGCAATTTCGTTCGTAGTACGTCCATCTCGTTTTAAGGACGTTGTCACTCCGTCTAATTGCAGGACGGGGAAATTTGAACGGGCTCAAAGTTCTAGAGCACCCTTTCCGTCCAAGCTAGCCCGAGCCCGTCCATGGAGATCTTAAAAAGATCGTAAACAGTTCCTACTACGTTCACTCCGTTCGCACACAGTTTGAGCCCGTTCGGCAACATTTTCCAGAAAGTAGTGAGAACTGGTTTGATGAAATGGTGGCTTCACTTGATTGTCTTGATCTGCAAAGCTTGAAGTTGAACTGGAATGATGAATGGCGAGAATGCGCTTGGTTTTTCATATTGCTCCGGTTGTCTCATTTTCGCTCGCTGGACGTATATAGCAGACCACAATCGGTGGATAAGACGACACTTGGTAGTGAATTTGTATGTGAGATTGCTTCGCTAAATATAAAATACAAGAACATTTTCCATATCTTTAAACTTTCATTGATATCTGATAATTAAACAGTTATTAAAATAAACCTACCAAACTACATAATACAATGAAATACTTGACTTAATGTACGAGAGCTTGATGTGGTGCACAATTGCACCCCTCTGTAAATAATCGAATAGTCCATGGCGATCATGAATATTCATGTTTTTGCCTACCTCGGCAAAATGTTTGCCTTTTGTCAATGGAAAAATTACGGTGGGGGGGTTGGATGAAATGGACATAATGAACCGATCAAAACTGATCTATTATAATTCATGATTCTTATCCTTCGTGTGCTTGACCTAAAACCTTACAATCGCTTGGCAAACTGAGACCAAAGTTCGACTTGTTTCACATGTGTTATATAGGCAATGGCGAGCTTGCAACCTATTTTGATCAAATTACGGTGGGTGAACTTTCAAAAATCAATGGGACATGAGGGTTCCAATGAAAGAGCTAGTGATAACGTACGTCGGGGTGGGTGTGCTTTTCGTTTAAACAAAAAATGAATTTTTAACGATTTTTTGAGGTAGAATTCCATAGGCTAACATGTTAGGCTGCTGACTCTGACGATAGGGGGCGTTGTCAAATGAGACTAAACGGAGCTATATGTATAGCCGGCATTTTGTTGTCGTACTTTCGGCGTAAACATTAGACGCAAAAACTACGCATTGTGTACGCAAGTCCACGAAACAATACGCTACAGTACGCCACACCTACGCAATAGTACGCTACCGTACGCCAGTCCGACGAAGCAGTGAAAGCTTGCACACACAGTAAACAACCGTATGCAACCGTTAGCAAACCTGTAAGCTCAGTGGCGTACGCAGGATTTTTCCAAGGGGGGGGGGGGGTAAAATCGGGCCTAAAATTTCACAACGACTCAGCTTTATTATTTTACTTATTTCAAAAATTTGAAGTCGCTAAGTGGGGGGGGGGGGGGGGGGGGGGGTAAGAGGACACTTTTTTGCCTTTTTTTTCGTTGGGGGGGGGGGGGTAAGGTCACCTTTTTTAGGTCAGCTATGGGCATAATTTTTTTTTTTTAATAACAAAAACAAAAACAAAAACAAAGGAGGGGGTTTTTAGGGGGCTTTACACATTTAAAAATACCAAAGGGGGGGTTCAGCCCCCAATCCCCCCCTTCGTACGCGCCTGTGTACGCTAGGCCTACGTAAACGTACGCAACCCTACGCTTGTTATACGCAATTGTACACGTAGATACGCCAATTGCTTACGCCGTATGTACGCGGTGCCCATTCACAGGGTACGTAAGCATACGCCATCGCACATTAGCCTCCGCATAACCTACGCAGGGACTACGCCGAAACAACATTTTTTTTCATGAATACGCAGCCCAATTTAGGCGTAGTCGTTACGCCACACTACGCAACTCTACGAAGATCCGGTAGGAAAGGGGCTTTAATAGGCTCTTAGTTGGATCCAGCAATGCTGAAGGCAGAGTGGAGGTCTTGTACAATGGATCCTGGGGAACTATCTGTGATAATGGTTGGGATCTTAGAGACGCGAGGGTCGTCTGCAGAATGCTGGGGTTCAAGGGAGCTTTGGACGCAACCACTTCTGCAAGGTTCTGACAGGGATCTGGGAATATACTCCTCAATCATGTCGGATGTGATGGAACAGAGGGAAATCTTGCGGACTGTGCAAAACTTGGGTTAGGTGTTAAACACTGCGGACATGAAGAGGATGGTGGTGCCATCTGTTACTCGGGAGGTAAGTGTCTACACTTTCAGCAAAAAGATGATAGATGAACCCCTTTTAATGATATAGTCAAGCGCAAGAGTGAATTCCTGATATTTATGGAAAGATTGTTGTCGTGCCAATTGAGGGCGTTTGAGTGACATCCGCGCCGGATAGACGCTATTCTGTCGTTACATTCTACTTTGCACAAGGTGACGTAGGTGTAGTGAATGTGTGGTCACATATACAAAATGGCACTATTGGTTTGATGGTCCTATATCATAAATATTTGTTTTTCAGTCTTATTGGCGTGATGGATACTTGCACTAAAGGTCGACATATCTCCTCTGGTATGCAAATGGCTAGTATGAATGTCTCCAATAGGTGGGTAAACAGAAATAGAGTACATGATACGATTTTTACCCCAAAAAATGAATGCACTCCCCATGATTTGATGAACAACTTAACGAGAACATGATGGGGAACGACTATTGTGGCTCAACTAAAAAAAGTAAATTCCTCTTCTTTCTAGCTCATCCAAACTCTGAGGGAGTTCGGCTCGTGGGTGGATCTAACAATTATGAAGGCAGAGTAGAGATCAGCTACAACGGCACCTGGGGAACAGTTTGCGACGATGGCTGGGATTTGAAAGATGCAAAGGTTGTATGCAGAATGCTGGGATTTGGCGACGCCTCAACTACACCAGGTGCAGCCCGGTTTGGCGAGGGTTCCGGTAAAATTCATTTGTCTGTAGTCGGGTGCGATGGGACGGAAGACAACCTCGCGGACTGCGCACATCTAGGGTTCGGAGTGCACAACTGCCAACATGGCGAAGACGTTGGGGTCACGTGCCTGTTAGGAGGTACAATACTTAAGTATTCATTTTCCTATTGCATCCATCAATAATAATAATAATATTCCGCTTTTGGATAGCGCTTAATACACCTTCGATGTCTCTAAGCTTTACAGATGTACTATTACTCCCGGTCATTGGATTCAATACTTTGGGGAGCATTCCAACCAGGCATTACTTGATGTCAAAAAACTGTTTGACCAACGGTCGCATCCTACCAGGTACCTAGTTAACACTTGGTAGGAGAGAAGCAAGTGCAGGGTAAGTGCCTTGTCCAGATTCGAACCCTCGACCTTCGCATCTCCAGTCAAGCGCCTTAAACCACTCCGCCTCGACATTCATTAATGTAACCATTCAAATTGACACAATTATGAATGAATTGCTTACACTGACGTTGTGTATTGATAGATATATTACAAAAAGGCATTAATCTTTTCACCGAAATTAATTTTAAAGATAAATATTTGTATACCGGTCAAAGGAATCGAAAGCACCATATCATATTAAGCATTTATGAATATAGTTGGAGTCAGTGCAAAAGGCGAGAAATGAAGTATAATGATCTGTCTGTTTTGGTTGAAAAGACAAACACCTCTTTTATGTTCGTCATTCAATCTAGTTCGACTTGTCGGTAGAGCCGTTGAATATGAAGGAACAGTAGAGATACTACATGAAGGGTCTTGGGGAACTGTATGCGACGATTTGTGGGACCTGGACGACGCTAAGGTTGTGTGTCGACAGTTAGGATTTGATGGGGCTTTAGCTGCTCTATCCGAGGCAATATTTGGCCAAGGTGGTGGTGAAGTCTTGCTGGAAGGAGTTCAGTGCAATGGGACAGAAACAAGCCTCATAGACTGCGATCATAAAGGGAAAAGAGAACATAATTGCGGGCACAAAGAAGATGCCGGCGTCTCATGCATGCGTGCAGCTAACAAAGGTAAAATCGCTACCGTACATATCACTAATAGCAATATGTTAACCAAGGCTGTTGTTTCTACTTGGTCCTCTAAATTACACTGAAATATTACAATATTATAATCAACAAGAAAGAAATCAACCTTCATGAATCGTCACTGAAGTCAGACGATCTGGAGCATGAAATGAACCGTTCATACAGTGTGGCAAAAAGATATACATGTCCCTGGACCTGAAAACGGATTTCCGATTCAAAACGTTGATTCTTTTTATCAAAAAAACAGATAGAAGTAAATCACATTTAATATAAAAATCAGGCTTTTTTATGAATTCATGCTTCATTCTAAATTGCCTACAATACCTTTCCTTTTATATCTTTATAATACAATCATCCTAGCGCATGTTTTGATCTATTTTCCAAATATATTTTCAAAATGTAAAATGTCTGAACCTTTTCAACGGACCATTTTGTTAATTGCATGCTTATTAGATGAACATGAACAACTTCAGAGCTTAGTGACTTAAAACTCATTATTTTATTTCACTCGATTTGCGAATAGGAAGTCATTTATATTTCTGTTTTAACCGAGTGTGTATATACAGAAAATGTTTAACTGAAAGGGATAGTATGCCAAAACATAATTTTCTAAAATTGTTACTAAGTCTGCTCGGTGTTATATTACTCCACAACAATTTCCTTTTGATACTTTGTTCTCTAACTTCCGAAAAGTGGTTGTGCTAATAATTATGATAAGACGTGCAACATGCGCTGTGTAGGCTCCAAGTGCTTGGGATTGATACGAAATAATGGTCAAATGGTAAACCAAAAATCCATCGAAATCTTTGCGTAGATTCTTATAATTATTAAGATACCCTAATTTATATACAAACCTATTAGCTATTAACTACATAATACAAGCTTTGCTTTTTAGTAGATCCTCCACTCTAGTTAGCTTTTTGTAATGTATTTATTATACTTATGATTGTATCTTTTGTTATAACTATTGCCATGTACATTATGTTTCTGTATTGTATGTTTAGTTATAATTATTACCAAACAAATTAATTGTTCTTCATTAGATGTGAATACCTGTAACATTTTTTTACCTTTGGCATGGTCACCTCTGACAAATTTCTCTGTAGTATTGTTATCAATGACAAACTTTACCTCTAGCATGTTAGCCTATTTACCCCTGACATTCTTTTGATAGACAGGACCGTGATGTGATCCAAATATACATTGTTCAAGACAGGTGCAAAAGGAAAAAAAGATGAAGAGAAAATGCTTGGAAAATGTTCATTATTAGAAGGTGACTTCTGATAAGCAGTATTTTATGTGCCATTGAACACACCTGTGGGTAAACGTACACAAAGTATATCTGCCCCTAACTCCCTAACTTCTTTTTACCAGGTCGGTCAACTTTTCTCTTGAATAGATTAAACGTCGAATTTCGGATTGTTACTGTGTTCAGGTCATTTAAAGATACAATTCAAGTGACGAAAGTAAATTCCCTGAAATAAAAATCTCAAATCTAGCCTTTCAAAATATCTAGTTAAGGACATTGATAATCCTAGACGAAAACAGTATATAAAATGATTTGGCTACCATCAAATGTAGGCTTTGAAAAGCAGGCCAATGCGGGTTTTTTTTTTTTTTAACGTAACATGGGTTACATCTTTTAAATGATTATAATTGTTCTCCTGTCACAGACCCTCCTGTTCCAGTCGGTTTCACTCTTATAAACGAGAATGAAGGGACAGCAATCATCTCCAGCTTTCTTAAGGTCAGAGCTGGTGTCAATACAACGATAAGATGTCGTACCAATACATCAGTGCATATCCAATGGTATCCCAATTGTTCTGATCTTTCTTACCACGCATGCCACGAGAGTGAGCCACACAACGGTGACCGTGCATTGTCATTCATCGCAAGAGCGAGTCAAAATGGAACCATTCTAACCTGCCGAATAGAGAACACAGATGAAGCACCGGAAAATATTAATACCTCGATTACATTACAAGTAGAAGGTATGTATTTTGATTCACTTTCTTTTACTTTTGAATTGAGAATTTTACTGATTCACGTACAACGTGTATTATGTAGATTGCAGTTACATATTTTTCTTATCGTACTATACTTAACTGTGCTCGTTGCCGTATTACAATGTAATATATTGTTAATTTTATGTCATTCTTCATAGAAAAATTTAGTATTGTAAAATTTATGTCAAGTATTTGTCCTATGCATTAAAATATTTATGTATTATTGTATTTAATGTTCAGCACATTGAAGTGTACTTTGTAATGTGTTATATGAATGTAACATTTTATTCATTTATTAATACTGTTTGTGCAAAACCTTTTTTTCTTTTTGATGAATGTCTATGTCTGGCCACAATCGTTTTCCTCAAATAGATTTATGTGAATGCAGAACAAAGATTTTCACTTGCCGCATATGCGTACACAATTTTTTTCTCAAAAAACTAGTTTGTACCAAGGACCTATCACCTGGAATTCACTTCCTCAATCAAAGAATCTCAATGGCCTAATGTTTTTAAAAACAGGTTCAAAACAGTTATTCCTGCAAAATATTGATCTAATTTCAATCTGTTTCTACATTTATTTTCAATATTGTAGACCAGCCACTTTGTATTTTGTTTCGGTTATATTGTATTTTGTCATGTCCATGTAATATTCTTATTATATTTATTGTTGAATTCCATATCTTCTTTAAGTCGGCAGCTTATAAAAGTTACTTTCTCTCTTGCTGCTACCTTCCAACCAACTGCTATATTGTTTTGCAAATGTACATACATGTATTCTATTCTTTTTATGTGACAATGTGTAATCATATGAATGTTTGCTATTTTTGATTGATTATGTGAAATGAAATTGAATGAAAATGAAATTTGTTTTTTCTTAACAGTATGTGTTCAGCATCTTGAAATCGTCGGTCACGACTCCTTTGAATCTACCGTCGGTGGTCAGAGTGCATTGAGATGTGAAACCAATACTAGTAACTTCAATCTGACATCATCATCACTCTTCTTCACCACATCTTATCTAGATGGGAGAGAAAATGAACATACGAGTGCTTCGTGGGAAAATGCAGGAGAATTACATTTTGCTAGCTACAAACTTGATTCAAACTTCAGCTCCCTGTCCTGTTGTGTGTCAAATACCTCTTTTTGCCCAGGGGTTTGCTCAGAAGAATACTTAAACGTACTTAATGGTAAGGAATAAAACACAAGTTTCTACATATGTCCCCTGTTAACAGTAACTAACACTTTCCTTCTACCGACAGCATGAAAGAATTTAAATGAAAAGAACTTGCAATTGTTACATGATAGAAGCTAAATTATTTGGGTATGAAAGTACAATCCTAGTGAATCGGGATATTATTACACCCCTTCATCTAATACTTCATTTTATAAATTGCAATGAATATGGCTACAACATAATTAGATCAAATGTTGATAACATACAAGAAACTTAGACCTTTCTTTCTTTTATTAGGTTCCATATATCTAGCATCTACATACTATCCTGAAATTATAACAATGGCTAATACCGACGGATTTTCAGGTAAGATGGATTCAATAATGTATTATTTCCTGTGGGGAAATTTGATAAAATTTCATGAGCAAAAATGCTTTGTTCTTCATCGATTGTCCTTTTATTTGTTTAGCATATAACTTTGATATTTTCAAATCTACTTTTGGGGTATGAAATATCCAGTATTCTTCTGTGTGACAGGGGATTTATATGTAGATTTAGAGTCTATAACTATACATTTATGTTGTCTTTCTAAATATATGTATAAATGTATATACAATTTGAATGAAGTAAATACAAAATCAGTGCCAGAACTAAACGGAAAATGGAAATAATTATCTAAAAACACCCTGTTTAATTGTACATGGATCCTTTTTTGTTCCTTTAACAGATTGCTTTCTGCCCATCTAATGTTGCTACTTTTTTGTTGTATGTATATATCAATAAATTGTATTTTAATTTGACACATGAATATATTTCACTACTTCATAAATCTAACAATATGATACTAATAAGAGGTAGTTAAATGATATTCAAATAATTACATACTGTACTTGTTATCATTAAAGTTGTCAAAGTAATAGATTCTCATTAGCTCTTAAAGTATTTTCTTTTCTCTGCAGATTCGGTGCCATTTGCTATGTACGCTGTAGGAGGCACGGTATTTCTCATCATGATTGTCATTGTTTTCATATTCGTCTTTTGGAGATGCAGAAAAAAGAAAAATGGTTATTATTTTGTCATTTTTTTTTTGTCCAGAATTCTGTGACTGAAAGAAAATATAAGCTAACCAAAACAACATCAAGGTAATGAGATGGTTGTTGGAATAAAGGACATTCGAACTAATAGATGATTTAGATGTACTAAATTTAAATTTGATTTGAAGAGTACAAATCGAAAATTATAAGCATTGATAATGTTGGTGACTGTACAAGTAGAAACATGAATTATAATCAATGTAAACAATATAAATAAAGTAGAGTTTTCCTTTTTCTTTTATTGCATCCAAATTTTCACATATTGTTGGGAGGGATGAGTGTGCTTTGTTTTAGATATATCCCAAGTCATAACGGATCGTACGAAATTCCATCGTGGTAGACCCATAACATATTTGTCGAATACATATATATAAATATTTAAACAAAAATCAGTCGTATGTCAAACCTGTCTCGGTGATCAACTCTCTTTAAAGACCAACTGTCTATAGTTGCCATGTATCTAAGTTATTTATGTGTGCATAATATTTACAGGAATAGTTCCTAAAGAAATGAACAACATTCAAGGACCAGGTACACAACGAACGGGGCATAACCGAGGAGCTCTTCCCCCTATCCCAACCATCACAGCTGACCCGTCTACTCACCATTTACCCGTTCCATCCCACGTTGCTCAAACCAATCGCCGTATGGCTAAGGGAAACCAGGACCGGATTCCGCTTCAGTCACTCGTGTCTCCTGTGGATGATACCCTCAAGAGAGATCAGAACAGGACCTTGGGAGCCAGATCTAACGCTGGAACAAGGGCCAAGACGGTAATGTTTCTGTTTTCTTCTTTCAGTCATCAATACATAACATTTTTAGTTTCTACGGAATTAAAGAAACAAAAAAGTTGTATACGTGTTTGGCAACACTTAGCAGTTGATAGACGACCCCCCCCCCCCCTCCTCCCTCCCTCGGTGGAATGTCTCTTAAGGAATTTTCTCTTTAAAAAACTCACAGTAAACCTCATTGTATTTCATTTACTTAGAATAACATAGACTTTAAACGGAACAAAGTTTTGGGTTATTTATTTTATATCAAACAGAGTAAACCAAATGTTTCTTTCCCTCGACAACAAAAACATCATCCTTTGTATTGCTGTGATACCACACCTAAGGTGAATAGTGACACTGTGAATTACCAAATCGGAAAAACAACTCATCTGCAAAAGCTATTCATATCCTTTATATTCACTTTTATTTAAATTTGGTAGTTCAGGTGGAAAACCCACATAAAATATTAACTGAAAATTAATTGTAGAATAGGTTTTTTATCTTGTTCACATGCAGAAAAATATTAATGTTTTTCTTACCGGTAAAGCTTAGTACTGGTCATGCAAATGTGTTGTCTGGAAGGATTAGAAGTAATATGTATATATATGTACGTTTTTTATATTGTTTTAATCGAATTGGATGAATAAACTGAAAGGATATTACTTTCACACTACTTTAACAAAGGCGAATCGAGACAGTAACGGACTCGTATTGGATTATTTTTGTCTTGAGCGATTATTTCCTTTTAAATACCATTACTTTTCATGTCAGTACCTTTCCTATTGTACTTGTGTCTATCTATCATGTATTGTATCTTTTGCACAAGTTGCGCCTTGAGAATTTGATGGTCAAGATGATTTGGCGCCTTAAAAATGTTATGTATTATTATTGTTATTATTACTAATATCAAATAGGAACACACTCCAGATGTGGAAAGCTACATGGAGCTGCGGCATGTAGCACCGGTCCAGCAATACATGGCACTAATCGGTGATGGAGCCACAATGGAGGACGAACTCGGGTCTTACGTCAGCCCTACACTCACACGGAAGCACAACCCGACAACCGCAGAAAAGACTTTTCTCGGTGACCCTACGTATGTGAATACAGGGGAAGTTTTATATGACAATACAATAATGAAAAAGGATGATGAAACATTTCATAGTGAGTAAAGACTAAAGACACTCCCATCCGCTTTATGACTTTGAGGCAATGCAAACGTTATCCATGTCTTAGAATGTTAACCTACTCAATCAAAATAAGCAAACGAATAAAGAAAGAAATATGGAAAGAAAGACAGAAAAATAGAATGACAAAAAGAAAACAAATTAATATAAATATATATATATATATATACATATATATTAATTAATGAACCAATACATGAACAGATCATTTCTAATTATATCAGGAAGTTTATTAGAGATAAAATGTATGTGAACTATCCTTTGAGCTGTGTATATATGGACATTCTTTGTATTACTTCAGATAAGAACAAGAGCTTACAAAATACCTTACAAAATAACTACCTTTATACTTCCAACCATCTTTTAATTTGAACGAAGATTTAAACTCTTATCCAACTAGACAAATTGACAAATTCCATCTAACTGTATTTGCTCTTAAGTTCATTCGACACACTGGACTATTTACTCTCTCCTTCTTAAAATTCGAAATCTACATTCGCTTTGTAAACAAGAAGTTGAAACTAGGCTATAATGCGATTATTATTGACCCTTCTTTTACTCTTTATTTTGTCTTTTCTATACATTTATGTTCATTCGGTTGATATTTTTGCATGACCTGGCATCATTAAGGCTTATGAATCTGCCTCGTATTATCTAAACTGGTGTTACTATTGTTGTATTTACGGTTTCCTCCTTTTTGTCTATACGTATATGTTTAGTTAATCTGAAGGCTGCAAGCACATTTAATACGTATTAACTATGCATGAAAAATGTCACTTATATTATTGTTTCGTTTTATTTTAATTTTATTTATAATGGCATGTACTTGATTGGTAAAAATATAGATCAAACTTAAATTTATGGAATGTCACATAAATTCACGTGAATATATAATTGTTCAAAAAAAGGGATAAGGAATATGATATAAATTAATGACTATATGGACGAGCAACTTATGAAACGTTTAAAAGAGACTTGCGGAGTCAACATAATACAGAATAGATGTTTTGATCGTATGGCTCAGAGAAGCCAGGACCGGATTCCGTCCCTCGTGTCTCCTGCGGATGATCAGGATCTGGAAGCCAGCTCCGACGCTGGTACATGGGTAAAAATTGGTATAGCTTTTTTCTTCTTCTTCTTGTCAATACATAAAACGTATTTTTATCTAAAAAGTTTATTTTCTACGGGATTAAAGAAACACACAAGTTTGAGAAATTCTTTGCAACATGTACCTGTTCTTATTTTCCACCTCGGTGGAACGTCTTATAAGGATTTGTCCTCTATAAAACCTCACAGTAAACTTCATAGAATTTCATTTACTTAGAACATCATAAACCTGAAGCAAAACAAAGTTCCGTTATTAATTGGATATCAAACAGAGTAAAATGATATGTTTCTTTCCCTCATCCAAAAAATATCATTCTTGTTATCGCTGGGATACCATATCTAAGGTAAGAGTATCATGACATTGTAAACAAGCAAATCGGACAAATAACTCATCAGCAAAAGCTGTTCATATCCTTTATGTCCAATGATATTTTTATTTATTTTATTTCTTTTAATTCAGTTGGACAACCCACATAAAATATTAATTGAAAACTAATTGTAGAACACGTTTTCTACTATGCTTACATGCAGGAAATAGATCAATGTTATTCTTACCGGTAGAGCTTAGTACTGGTCATGCAAATGTGTTGTCTGGAAGGATAATAAGTAATATATACCCTTTTTTTATTAACTGGACTAATTTTTTATAAAAATTGAACTACCCTAACCGCATACATGACAGAAATGTGTCTTGTCAACCTTTTCCATTTTCATTCTATTTTCATTTTTAAATATTTGCTTTAAAACGGCCTTATTTTAACGTCCCAGTAACGGAACCTATTTCATTACTGGTATTAGGAACGTCCTCGACATTTTTCAAAGGAAAAAAAGAAAAAATCTATTAAATTAATTATATCTAACTCCAACTGGGCAATTCCACGTTTTCTCCCATCCATATTTCGATATCTCTCAATCCCTCATTTTACCTCTTCACTGCCCCTTTTTTAAATTGCTTTTTTGAAATCCACTTTCTTGAAACAACCCCTTTATTTTCTCTCGCGGGAGACGAAGCCGTTTACTACTAGACCGCATTCAATATTGCAAACAACTTGACTTCATATTGCTCCGATTGTCTCATTTTCGCTCGCGTGAACATTGCCAGCACAAATCACTGACCTCTGCCTCCTGAACGGATCATCGCCCATTCCATTCACTATACGTTACGTACTATAAAGGCTGTATTGTCTGACCGTTCATGAATATTCATGTTTTTGCTAAACTCGGCAAAATGTTTGCTTTTACTAAATGGAAAAATTACGGTGGGGGGTTGGATGAAATGGACATAATGAAATAGGCAGAAGTGATCTATGATAATTCATGCTTTTTATGTTTCGTGTGCTCGACCTATAATCTTCAAATCGCTTGGTAAACTGAGTCAGAAGTTAGACTTGTTTCACATGTGTATTATAGGCAATGACGAGCTTGTAACCTATTTTGAAAAATTACGGTGGGTGAACTTTCAAAAGTCAATGAGACATGAGGGCTCCAATGAAAGAGCTAGTGATAACGTACGTCGGGGTGGATGTGCTTTTCGTTTAAACAAAAAATGAATTTTTAACGATTTTTTTTTAAAAACGTCCATAGGCTAACATGTTAGGCTGCCGACTCAGATCATGCTCTGACGATAGGGGGCGTTGTGAAATGAGACTAACCGGAGCCATATGTTTACGTATTGGGCACTGTATTATAGGTTAATTAGACTACAAGTAGCTCTTCAATAAGTCAAATCGTTTACAAAAAATTATCTCTGTACACTCTAAAAAAAAGATATCCAATATTGGGTAACATTTTACACTTTGCGAGGGTAAAAAGGGAACATGCATGTTTGTTGGGTAAAATTTGACACAGGGGTGGTTGGGTAAATATTTATCCAGCAAATGCTTAATATTTTACCCAACTGATTTGGAATATATTTGACCCAATGTAAAAGGTAAAATTTTACCCAACGACAACCATGTTTCCTTTTTGACACAACGTTGGGTAATTCTTACCCAACAGATTTGGGTGAAATAGAAAATTTGTCCGAGGAGTTGGCTGGAAAGGTACATGTTATGTATTACACAATTTGTTGTCCAGAATTATGTGGAATTTCATGTCCTTATTGAGAAGATTTACATGCATTCATGCAAATAAATGCTGCGGAAAGAAACAAGTGCATGATCGAAGTCTATTTCGAACAAAGTCGTCCATCTTCTGTTGATCTTGAACACGATTAAGTAGTCGATGAACAGCTGATTCGGAACGACAGACCACGCTAGCGCTTCAATCGTAGTTTCTAACATCAGTTGGGTTATAATACTAACGTTTAGGTGTCAAAACTTGTGTTTACCCAACGCGTGACTAATCTGCATCGTTACTTTCTTACCCTGGACATGTGCACAGTCGAATTTTGGTATGACACTATGACAAGTGTAAATAAATTTCAGAGGGATTTCGTGTTTGGCACAAGGTTGGGTAATACTTTACCAACTTTTTTAAACAGCGATTTTACACAGCAAAATGTTGCACTCTTTTTTTAGAGTGTAAGTCTGTATACTCTTCTTGGAATGTTGTGATGTAAATATATACTATTTACTTAAATGAATTAAATGCGTTACCTTCATCCTAGATGTATTTAGGTCGTGCAGATACAACTGACATTGGAAAATGTACTTGATACATTTTGATACTTTCAGGTTCAAATGAATCCTGATATTGATTATGCTGTAGTAAACAAAAAGCCGCGATCAGGAAAATACCGGGCGGACAAACACAAACTAGATCTAGAAGTCTCTTCAGCTTTGGTAAGTCGTATCAATATTACTACGTTATGAAACCTGACAACACTCTTTCCTTTGTAAGTACTTGCAGCAAGTATTTGCAAACGGTCTATCAAAATATAATATATGGTAATGTAGTGAATACTCACATCTGCCAATGGAGATCTTTCATAATATACTGTATAAATTACATCACTGGTTATTTACATATACATGTTGCTTTTTTGATGGTAAACTACGTATGACTTTGCTTGCGATTTACTAAATTTGCAATTTGCAAACATGTACATGTAGAAAACACAGTCTTGTTAAAATGCAATGAAAATTTGATGTGTTAAGCAAGCATTGGTATCTCGGATCTTATGCTTTTCGTTTTTATTCTCTCCATGCCCCACCCGAACTCCCAATACCCGCATCTCTCCATCCGACCTATTAAACAGTGACTGATTACTGCGTACGTTGTATCTGCGAGCAGACCAGGGGGGCGTTTCACAGAACTTGTCATCAGTGAAAAATTACAGTTTTTGTTATAAGCTACTGAAATCCTTGCTTCTGATTGGTTATCAGCAGATTTGTCCCTGACTTTTGTCATTTGTCATTGAAAAAGGCTTTGCGAAACGGGTCTCTGGAGCTGTTCTTGTTCTGGGGACGACGGCTGTGGTCCTTTCAACATCGCAAGATCTTTCGTGAACGCTGCTTCAGGCTCGGAAACCAGACGAATGAGTAAGCCTTACTATAATTTTAGAACTTTCATCTTACAAGAAATTGATAAATTTATTCTCTGTGTAATCAATATTTTTAAATAAACTTAGAAAGTAGATCTTGTACCAGATTTTTGTTACGAAGCTGTTATAAGAAGTTATCTTCCCTATTAAAGAACTTTTGCTGATAATCCAACATATATTGTTTTCCAACAATTTAATTACTGTACTCTCTTATCATATGTAGAGTGAAAGCGTATAGAGTATTAATATGGGAGATGGTCATAACTGTTTGATGAAATGTGTTTATTTTTCTTATTCTCAGTAAAGTTCTAAAACAACATTTACCTGTTATGCCCACCATTATTAATGGTCGTCCTCCAGGGGCTGTTTTATTTCTTCTTTTTTCTTCTTCTCTTTCCTTTCCTTCTTCTTCTTGTTCATATTGTTGTTCTTCTCTTTCTTGTTCTTCTTCTTCTTTATATCCTTCTTCTTTTTACTTCTTGTCGTTGTTTTTTCTTATTTACTTTCCCTACTTTTATTTTTCTTTCCTTATTCTTTCTTTCTTCCTTTATTTCTTTCTCTGTTGCCTCTTTTTTTTTAAATTTTAAATATTTAATCTGTTTTCTTCGTTGTTAACTTCTTCTACTTCACCGCCATCACATTCTCTTTTAGCTTTTCCATTCTCTTGTTTTATTTCGCTAACTACAATTTACAATATTTCTCATTTCCCTATTAGTTTCATAAGAGTGCTCTGCCGATATTGGGTGTAGCAGGCGTGTTTTCGATGCTTACGTAGACTGCTATGTGCAGAGGAAGGGTTCCAGACGTCTGCCCAAGTGCGAGCTAGAGGGTCCCGCGGTCCCTATTCCCGATCAACCGATCCACGAGGGAGGGTCCCGCGGTCCCTATACCCGATCAACCGATCCTATAGAGGGAGGGTCCCGCGGTCCCTACACACGATCAACCGATGGCTTCTGGCTCTATTT
Source organism: Strongylocentrotus droebachiensis (assembly GCA_035222895.1). NCBI lineage: Eukaryota > Metazoa > Echinodermata > Echinoidea > Camarodonta > Strongylocentrotidae > Strongylocentrotus > Strongylocentrotus droebachiensis. The sequence goes on along the minus strand of JAVYIG010002837.1, from coordinate 78,479 downwards.
CAATCCTGCATGACCGACGAATAATTCTAGCAAAGGAAGTCGCGGTAGTTATTGCATTCGCCAAAAAAAACACGTTATAGTCAGTTAATAAACGAAAAAATAGTAATAATTAGGATTGTTCCATCCCGTTGGTTTAAAAAGATGTATTTGATTTTGAGGTTATTATTAATTCAATATGATAACTTATCATTTAAAAGAAAAAAATATTCCTCTTTGATAAGACAGTTGTTTTGTATCATGAAACTAAACACTATTAGCTCTCCGTTTCTAGTCTAGTGTCTGTTACTAAGAATTCTATCTAAGCAGATGAATAAGCTAAATACCCAAATATCTACTTGGTTTCATTTGCATCATCCCACAAAATAACCCTCAAATTTCCCCTTCAATTCAGTGGTATTATGACTGTCATAAAAAATAGTTTTTGTTGAAATGACTCTTTATATCCTGTTCTTACGTAAGTTACATTTTAAGTAGTTTTAGTGAGGTAATCTATTCAAGAAGGTAGTTCAAAAGAATGTGAAAGTATATCACCTTCTTTAACTTGTTCATGTCGGTCTTTTTTTGGTGATGAGCGTTCAAAGTGTATATTTCATGCTAAATGTTGTTACCTATTTCCAATGAGGGTTGTTTGAGGCATAAACGAGGACGCTGTATAGCTGTTGCCAGTTGTGTCTTGTGGTGTGAACAAAACTTACCTTATTTTTCACTATTTCCTGCAAATCTTTGTGACACGGTCAATCCAAAATTATGCGCAATTAAGGCCTCCCATTAAATGGGCTATATTAAATTGTGCAAATCAAGGACAAAATAGTTGGCTTACGTCTGCTTGGGGTATAATACTTCAACTGAATACCAAAATTGGCAAAGTATTATATCTAAGCTGAAAATACTCCTATTTCTGACATATAAGTATTGAATTGAATACTGTCCCAGATTGATAATTCAAATCAAGGTCTGGGTCAAGACCTTTAGGCTAACTCTTCAGAATACATGCACCATTCAAGGATTGTAGGATAAGAGTCCGTATTTCAAAGCAAGTTCATGTGCATACATTACCCTCACTTATATTACCATTATTTAGTATTTAATGCCATAGGAATAACACTAATCACAGTAATCTGTATAATGATTTCCTCTTTAGTCACATGCAATTGTAATGGTTTTACTTTTAGGGGCAGTCAAAATTGCTCGTTTGATTTATGTATGTGTATAAAGGCTTTGAGGTTAAATAATTTTCATTTAAAAAAATTAACAAGTAAAGATCAGTGCTTGAATCATGGCTATGTGCTTATGTCCTAGGAAAATGCATTTTATTTACAGTTGCCTCTCTCAACACAGGTATAGTACAAGGATACCTGGTAGGATTTCTTTCTTGTATTGTTAACCTCGCTGATAACTGCTTCCATTCCTAAAGCTGGCTAATAGTTAGCAGTATTGGATGTACATGCAACATGTAAGGTGAAGTACTTTTTGTCAAATTTTAAATGCGCTCATTGAAGCAGCCGGTGCTGAAAGGTGCAGTAATAATATATTACATTGGAATTGTTTCTTAAGTAAGACTGTACATGTCCAGTAGTATTACATCCTTGTTTATGAGGAACTTATTTCAATCTTATAATTCATACGCTTTGTGGAAGCATGAGTTGATTTCATGTCCATTTATACAACTTAATTGCAGCCATACAAAGAAGTCGTATTCAGAACAGATCATTACATGTATGTTTATTTTCTGGTGTGCATGCAATTGTAATTTCCATTGTCAAAATTTTGACTATGATTGGATCTCATCAATGATTGTGGTAATTTTTAAAAGGAAAGATACATGGGTGGTGTATTGAAATTGTTCGTTGAGAACCAAAAAGACGTTCATAATGTTTTGAGTGTTGATAGCACCTTTATGGTTCTAAAACACTTGGTTTAGTCCCCTTCTTGCTCAAATAGGAATATTTGTAAGGACCACATTGGTTAAAATGTAAAACCAGAAACCAAACCAGTGTCAAGTTTTTTTAAACAGTTATATGTCAAGAAATGTTCTGCTTTTGCAGTAGTCTGCTCTTGTTTTGAAGCGGCTACACATGTTACAAAGCCCGGGACACATGGGCACCCAAAATCTAAGTTCTGACCCCCTAAATATCAAGTTTTACATAGGGCTCATATATACAGACAGTAACAAGTCAATATTGACCCTCTTACAACAAAGTTATTGTGGAGCCCTGTGTTACTCGTATTATATCTCAGATTTATAGAAAAAATGAAAGGTAGCTATCTCCATACTTTTACCCTCAAATTTCTTTCTGGTCATCACCACTTGGACACAAATTTCTTTACAAAAATTGAAATTACTCCAAGGAAGCGTAACATTTAAAGGTTTTTTAAATATATTGTACCAATCAATCCTTCTCATTCACCCATTCTGTTTCATTTCTGTAGATTATGTCTGTTTTATCCTTTCTTTGTTTGTTGTATCTTTCTCATGCGAATTGTTGTACAGTCATTGAAATGAATGATAAGGAATGGCATATGAATGTAATGATTTCAGTCATTTTAATGGTTTTCTTTTGACATTTTTATATTGCAAGGAAGACTTCTTGTAATAGGAGTCTTTAATAATGTAGTGGTACTAAATGCATTAATACAATTAAAAAATCTTACAATTAATTCATAGTTTTCATTTTCATTGTCTTTTCTGCCAGTAGCGCTTGCATAACGCCTAGCTTGTATGTCTATCAAACTTGACACTCGTGGTGCTCCAATGTAATGATTATGAGATATGAAATGCATGTATGAGTAATTTATGATTGTTTGAAATTATGTCACGTTTGGCTGGATGTGTTTTTGTATGTTTGCCGTGAAGTGATCTTGAGACCGCAGAGTCCCTCTTTTATTTGAAAGCACCATTTTATTACATTTAACATACACTACTATACCTGCTCAGGAGCAATTGCTGAATGTCTTGCCTCGACCCTCCACAAAATATTTTAACTTACCAGTAGGTCATTAGTTACGATGTATACAAACCCTAGCCTTAGTCCTAAACCTTCAGCCTATATCTTTGCCGAGATAAAGCCCAGAATAAATATTAGACCACTTTTAACCTACCTGTTACTAACTCTATATTATTTAATGCCAATATCAGTAGCTTTTACATGCATATTTGCCAAAAACCCAATACATATGAAACAAAAATGTAATAAAACCATTGTTTCACTACACCAATGTAACTTCCCCCTCCCCCCTTCCCCATCAATATAAAGTAGATATTTTTTTCTGAAATGGTAGATGTACGCATGCACTACATGTGAACGCAAAATGAAAAGTACCATACATTTATAACAAAGCTCTATTAAAGGGACTTGGTAACATTGTTCAGATGAGAGATGGTGGTTCTAAGGTAGTGACTCCAATGCTAGATGTACAATTAAAGATAATCTGAAAGTTTGAGAGAAAACAGACCATTATTGATGATGAAAATTGGGAAAAACTGATCTGATCGATTTATGAATTCTCCCAACTATATTATTACAATTTAATTACATTTTAGGTGAATGTAAATCGTCACAAAGCAATAAAATGGCTCTACATACCATTCCAGACATTTCAGTGTTGACAGATTTTTAATCGCCTGTTTTATTCTTTTCTTCATGGAAAAACGGTTGGGGAAATTCAAAAATGGTTGGGAGAATTTACTATTAATCACTGTTAGAGGGTGTTGCACAGCGACGCCTTCAAAGAAAACCATAGATATCTTCGTGGTTTGAGAATTTTTTCAGCATGTTTTGCATGTCAGAGGGTTAGTTCAGTAGAAGGAATATAAAAAGTAAAATTTTATACAAAAATTAAGCAATTTTTTCATCAACCTTGAACAATGTTACTTAGTCACTTTAATGATATCCAAACCTGGCCACATCCCTATACCTCTTAGATTTTAATAGGTAATGAAGAGGTCTGGGCCCCGTTTCACAAAACTTGTCATCAGTGACAAATGACAGTTTTTGTTATAATCTACTGAAATCCTTGCTTCTGATCGGTTATAAGCAGATTTGTCACTGATTTTTGTAATTTTTATTGAAAAAAGGCTTTGTGAAACGGGTCCCTAAGTTCATTTATGTAATGCTACAAGAACACAGTGACCAGAAAAAGAAAAAGGCAAATACAAAATAACTAAAAATCCATTGAAAACTGTAGTTTTATTGAAGAGGTTAAGGTGCAAAACATATATTTTATAGATCTTTTAGAAGTACAGATATATTGTAATTATACACACACCGAAACCAAGTACAATGCGCTAGTACCCTTTGGTAGGGCATTAATCCTAATAACCAAGTCCTTGGGAGATGACTTAAAGCCTTCGGTCCCCTGGTTGTACTTACAAGCATACTCATGCTTTCTTAGCAGTCAGGTCAAACAAACAAACATCTCTGATTATAAGCTTTCATTTTCTTTATTATGGCTACCAAGGTGAAACTAATTTTAAGGTCCTAAACATGATTAAGCCTTTAAAATCTTTAAGAGACATTTATTATCATCTCCTCAGTGTTTGAGGCTACGCATATATATACCATGCATTGGCAATGATTATGTCTTATAAATGATTGTAACAAGCAAACGTAATGGCAGACCTTCTGGGTATATCAACAAATTGAAAATGTACTTCTATTTCAAGCATTACTTCAATATTCCATCACTTTATTTAATTATTCAGAGAGACATTACAGGGAAGCACAGCATGAACATTCTCCTATCTATCAAAGCACAACATCAATCTTTTTTTGACATCATATGAGCATGTTCATTGAACCAATAATCACTGAAAAAGCAATGTAAACCTTGCATCATGCTTTCTTCTATGCCATGTGTTATTACATACCATACTTTCAAAAACTTTGTATGTCCGCTTTGACTATTTGAATACTGCACATGAAAGTGTTGCTCGACTGAGTTTAATACAAAATAATGTTTAAAAGGGCTTGCATGGATTCACTGAGCTCTGTGTTATAAGATACAGAAATGTGAAGCATATTACACTTACGTAATTAAAAAAAAACGTGAACCGCATCAAATCTGAACGAGGCTTAGGTTTATAGCAGTAATACATGTACACGTTAGTAAACCTTACGTAAAGAAACTTTCACCAAGCTACTGATTCTATTATTAAGATTGATTAGTTTCTATCTATTGGAGCACATTGCGCTCGGTAAGTACTACAGGAAGGTCATTGACCTCTGACCTCTGAACTCTGAACCTCTCTTGCTTACTTCCTGTGGGTCTTGATGAAGTTGATAAGGCCGTTGGTTGAAGAGTCATGGGAGGATACTGGGTTGGAGTCTTTGAGCTCTGGTTGGATGATCTTGGCCAGTTGCTTACCGAGCTCAACACTATAGGCAACAACGGGGGGGGGGGGGGGAGAGAAGAAATGATGTATGAATGGGGATTCAACATTGTGGTGTCTCAGATGTCAGCTATCCATCATTTTAAATAATGCCCCCACTTACCCCACTGGTCCAATGGTAGACTTACCCCCACTGGGCCCCCGTCTTATAAACAGTTGATATCAATCACAACTTATTTGCGATTGATATCAGTCACAACTATGTACATACGAGATAGGAGACTGCAAAATTACAATTGATTGGAGGACTTGCTTCGTCATATGAGTTGATATTCCCGTCGATGGACTTACCCCCACTGGTCATATGAGTTGATATTCCCATTGATGGACTTACCCCATTGGTCATATGAGTTGATATTCCCATTGATGGACTTACCCCTACTGGTCATATAATTTGATATTCCCATTGATGGACTTACCCCTACTGGTCATATGAGTTGATATTCCCATTGATGGACTTACCCCCACTGGTCATATGAGTTGATATTCCCATCGATGGACTTACCCCCACTGGTCATATGAGTTGATATTCCATATGATTCCTTGGGTGAAGATCTTGTGTTCATACGTAGCAAGGAGTACGCCGAGTGTGAACGGTGTTAGTTTCTGGAACATGATGGAGTTGGTTGGACGGTTGCCTTCAAATACCTGATACAATTCAAGAACATATACAGGAATGAGGTATGAGTTATATTCAAGTTAACATGCAAAAGTTTTTTGTACAGAATATGCTCTGGCAAGCTAGAGTGCCTCCGGAGTTAATTTCCAAAACTAGTCAACTCCCTCACTTAAACTTTGGGTTAACACTACTAGTGCTGTGAGTTAGCGTGTAATTTTTTCTCTGTGTACACGGCCAGTTTATCTGTGTGTTTACACGGTTATAACATTTACCAAAACCAAAAGCAGTATTTCAGCCACGAAAGACCAGCAATCCAGCATATTTTTTATGTACGAAAATAAATGGTGTATGGAAATGATTATATTTATAAAGTTATGTAACACAAGTGTTGGCCATTTTCTATTCAAGGAAGCTATTCAAGTAGTCTACTCACAAGTCGATTATTTGTTGATTGAGAGTGTATTGAAACTTGCAAATATCTCTTTAAAGTAGTGATATTTGAAGATAGTATTTTTAATATAGTATAGTTAAATCAAAGCCCTAACAAACAAAATAACATTTTGTTGTGTGATTGGTACACTTTAAGGAAACATCTAGATACGTAACCTACCTTGTGGGGCAGAATGAGTTTAATATTTTCAGCGGACATCCCAGAAGCCACCAGCTCTTTCTCTACTTCCTCTTTAGTCTTGCCTGTCATCAGAGCCTCAGTCTGGGCTAAAAAGTTAGCCATTAGGATCTAAGATAAAGGCAAATTTGAAATACTTTATTAAGTCACTGTATATTTCTGACTTTAATCCATTCATCACCAAAACAACAACAGCAAAAACAACCCCCCCCCCCCCCTCTAACAAAAAAATAGTAGTCATAATGCACCACTTTACTTTCAAAGTCTATGATGAATCTGATGATTGAGGGCAACAAAACTTGTGTTTAGGGCCCTTATATCTACAGGAAAATAAAATGTAAACAAAACTAAAATTAAATGCACAGATAATATGAATACAACCTTGCTGAAATAGTTAAGATGTACATGGATGTAAATGAGGATTACCAAAAAAAATCATGTTCTCCGACAGGGTTTTATCTAGTTGTAGAAACAATTCACTTACACAGGGCCTTGATCGGCTGTGAAACCAAGATAACTTAATGTTTAGAGTCTTACCTCATGATGTAACCCTCCCTGGACAGGGTTATGAGTCTCTACAGGAGCGATGAAATCAGCTGGGATAATGCGAGTACCTAAGAAAAAAAAGGGGAAAAAGAAATAATTTCAATTGTTTTAATGTCCTTGAGCAAGACATTTAATCTACATTGCTTCTCTCCGCTCAGGTGTTTAATGGGTACCAAGGAGGATGCGTAAGTCATTGTAGTTTGCTCTGCATTATGAGTGTCTGAAAAATGGCTGGAATGCTACTCAGGGAGTGGAGAATGTGCATACATTAGGGCCAGGCAAGCCTAAATCCGATGACCTGGGTAATTCCATTTTCTGTACATGTATTAGATGTTTAATAAATCCGGATTATTTAATTTATTGGTGGTATCAGAATTATTACAGTATGTAGCTTAAAAACATATTTGGTATTCTTCATTCTGCTAGGTAAAATACTGAATTGAATACGGCGCCTGACATGGAGCTCATGCACAAATGACCCTAAAAATCTCAGTCTGGGCCCCCTCTAACAAAAGTTAGTGTGGAACTCCGTCCATAGCCAGGAAGCATGCCTTCATCCAACATGAAAGCAACAAAACATTAAAGCCCATCTGCACTAGTTTGGCCAGGAGGAATTAGACCTCCATGTATGGTCACTTCTGTATGGTCACTGACAGGCGGCTTTCTCATTGACTCAGCTCTTAACTAACATACAGGTAAGAAAAAGAGGATCATGGGGGACCAATGGTCATAGATTAGGCATTGTTTGCTATATAGAGGGCGCAAGTAGCTATAAGTAGTGCAGTGGGGCTTTAAAACTGATGGCTGACCTTGATGAATGAGTTGATAGAAGGCATGTTGTCCATTAGTTCCTGGTTCTCCCCAGACGATAGGACCGGTAGAATAGGCTACACGCCGACCATCACGGGTCACATACTTCCCGTTAGATTCCATGTCGCCTTGCTGGAAGTAGGCTGCAAAGCGATGCAAGTACTGTGGGAGATATACAAATATAATATCTAGGTTAAGAGTTTTTAAGTACTGACAGTGAAACTAAATGATAGACAAGATTTACCCTGTCAAAATGGTATACTGTAAATACTGGTAAGGACAAATAATGTAATTATGAGGCTTCAAACATCTATTCATTTTTCATTTTGTTATAATGGAAATATATATTACGGGAATGGTAGGTAAACAACAACACTTTAATCATGATTCATGATATGGACAATTTTCTTGAATATCTCATATCAATATGATACTGATAGAACATTAAAAACATTCAGAGAGATCTCAAAAAAGCTTTTAACTAGATGGATGTTAGACTGCGCGCAGTCTAAAATGATGCCTCCGTCATAGAGCAATTTTTCAAAGTCAAGTTTGGTTGTAATCTATTAACAGGTTCTCAGAATATCATGATTACACGCTATTTTTCATATACATGTAATCAGTTCATTAGCTCTGCCAGATACATACATGACCTAAGTTTGGCAGGAATCCATCGATCGGTTCTTGAAATAACGAGATAATGCGATCACAAGAACGGGACGTTTGGACGGACAACCCCAAAACATAATCATTGTTGAAAAATTAAGTCGATAATGCTGACAACAAAGTCATCAACAATGTCACAAAGTCACAAAATCAAGAAACAAAATCTCCATTGGTATCATACAATTCAACTCCATCGCATGAAATCTGACATACCTGATCATACGGGAGTAGGGCATGAGTCTCCGCTCCAAAGAAGTTGGAATACCACACTCCTAGCATGCCCATGATGACTGGGAGATTCTTGTCCAGGGGAGCGGTACGGAAATGATTGTCCGCAAAATGAGCCCCTTCCAGGAGCTTCTCAAAGTTATCCATGCCGACATAGAGGGCGATAGAGGTGCCGATGGCGGACCAGAGAGAATAGCGTCCATTAACCCACTAGGAAATGAAAGCAAAGTAGAAGGATATCTAACAGCACATAGTAATAATAACAACAACAATAATAATATTACTTATATGCAACACGTATAAAGCACCAGATACTACGTTTCCAAGGACATAGGAAGATAAAAGTAATAATTGGAGAGAGGGAGAGGAGGGAGAGAGAGAGAGAGATCATTAGCAATTCAAATATTCACAACTATTATTGCTTCTGTGGTATTGATAAATACAGTCAACCTCACATAAGTCGATTCAATAGAACTTTAGAAAGTGTTTCCATGGCAATGATACTAACAAATCCTGTCTAGCAGCAAATGGCAATTCTGAATTAAAAGGCAACAAAAATAATCAAAAACAACTCGAAATATCCTCTATCTTTGGCTGTGTGATTTCAGCAATATCTCAATGGTGGTTAATGCCAATCAATATTAACACAAGGGTGCTACACTGCAGCGACTTATTTACATGGTATATTGAACCTTATGATATACTCACATTCCATAATCCAAACATGTTGTTCTTGTCAATGCCAAAGGCTGAAACCTTCTCCTATAACAAGAAAAAGAAAAAAGTTTGTAATATCAATTGTATATTTGCACATGGTGCTTTACAGACCTTGGCAAATAAGGGAAATTATCCATCTTATTTTCCCTACTATTAAAGCGGAGGACCAAAGTCAAATATCATACTTAGTTTTTGAGTTGCCTGCCACTACCACACAAACTAAGCACACCTTGTTCATTCGAAAGATTTTAGCATAATACACAACAATTCAGAGATGTTTTTTTAATTTGTAGCGAACACCCCTAAATAGGAGGGGGCATCCAAAAAAGAGGCCCTTTTGACAAAAAAAAAAAAATTGTGAATAATATTTTAAGAAAACCTTAAGCCACCATGAATATCAAGCTATATGAAAGAGAATTAAATTATCTACATTTTGATACCAATTTCAACGGAATTGGGATTAATTAACAAAAATTAAACAACAAAATGAATAGGCAGCAGTTGGTTCTGGAAGACAGGTCTCCTTTTCTAGATTTAGTTTTTAATATTTCAAAATCATCTGTTTGGAGCCAGAAGGGCATTGACTCCTATACCTGAGCACACGGACAATGCCCTTCTTGCTCTGAAGATGAAATATGCCTTGTAACAAGAAACATAACAGCAACAATTTCTTACAAGCATGGCCCTAGGAAACAGTTTTCTAGAGCTAAATTTTGATAAATGTTACTTGAATGGAACACTGTTTGTGTAGTCTTTGTATTGGCTTATATCAAAGTCATATAAAACCCACTGGGAAATGGCTTCCTCCGGGGGCTTCAAGGACACGACCGTCCAGTTTGCAAAGGTAATAGTTGAGGGTAAGCATGCAGAGTAAAGCAGGTTTGACTATGTCAGTCACACCTGCTTCAGTGACCACCTGTATAGAAAAACCACTTTCTTGTTTCCCTTGAAAATGGTTTCTCACTGAAACATGTACTAAAGGAACATGTACATAAAGACCACCTGCGTATAATGACCACTTTTCTTGTTTCTTTTGGGTGGTCTTTATAGACAGGTTTCACTGTACTTACAGCATTGGTGGAGAGGGCGACGAAGTGCTTGGCGACATGGGCAGGGTCCTTGGCCGTCTCCAAGAACCAGTTCTTAGCTGAGGTTGCATTGGTGATCGTCTCTTGGGTGGTGAACGTCTGAAAGGAGGAGAGATCAACAAGAAGAGGAGCCAAATACCAGAGGGAATGCTTACTGTGTGCATAATGTAATACATACAAGTCTGTGACAGTAGAAGTACTGGTTGTTTGATGCAATATGACATGGTATGTGGCACATCTTGTTTTAACACTTATGTAAACTGGTGTTGTGAAATAGCAGCACTGGAAAACATATTACAAACAAAAACTTACCACAGTTACCAGTAATGGAAAAGGGAATATTTGAAGTAAGGGTCAGCAATGGGTCATAATTTAGATCAGAAGTACGAGTCTGATCATTTACAAACAAGAACTTTGATTTCATCACTTTAATACTTGGCACACAACATCAAATACAACAAGTGTAAATAATTGATTTTCTTTTACCTCACAGAAGCATATTGCCTCATTTAGTTTTAGTGATGCTTTTTGCATTACATTTTGATCCAGAATGCTTGGAGTTACACTTAATACATGAGCAGAAAGAGTCAAAATCACAGAAAATTGTTAAAAGTAATTTAACTGTAACTAACCTTTTAAGTTTCTAGATAATAAGAAAAGTAGACTCTTTCTCTGACCTGCGATGGGTTTCTTAGGTGATAACCACAAGAATAATAATGAGAGGAATCTACCTTTGATGCTATAATAAAGATGGTTGTCTCAGGGTTAACCTTCTTCAAGACCTCAGCAAGATGGGTTCCATCGATGTTTGAGACAAAGTGAACCTTGAGTGGTCCTCCAAATGGTTTCAGGGCTTCTGTCACCATCACTGGACCCTATACACAGACAATATTACCCATAATTATAAACACAACTTCATTGTGTTTTATATTTGTTTTTGTTTGTTGATGATCATTACCATATAATGTGTTTGTATATTGGGGAACTATGATTGTACTAGACCTAAGGGCTTTATTTATGCAGTTCCCCATTTCATTTTCAAATTATGAGAATTTTTTTTTTATCGAGAATGAAATAAATGAAGACAAATATCAAGTTTTAAAAATTGTTCAAACTACAGATTCATGTTCCTTCTTTTGTTAAATAGTAATTTAAACAGTTTCAATAATGTAGCTTCGTTGTGGTGGTGTGACACTTATCGAATCACTACTAAAGATAGGAGAATTCTCAGCAAAATGATTATGTAATCTCTGAAAGACAAACAAGCAACCTTTATCTGCCTAAGATTTCTTCATTCATTACAGGCAAAACACAGAAAATATATGGCTTATAAGTTAAATTTAATCAATTGAGTGTTTGGATTTAGGAAGAAACTTTGAACTCCTTGTTTTATTAGAGGACTGGTTTTGAATCGTTTTATTTGAACATCCTTAATATTTTTGGAGTTTGTACATCAGATGCAAAAAAAAGATCTCCAATTGAAGCATTGTGTACTAATAAAATTATTCATATGCCAAATAGTGATAGCAGATTGACTTACGAGATCTGATCCTCCGATACCGATGTTGACAGCGTCAGTGATTGCCTTGCCTGAGAATCCTTTCCACTCGCCGCTACGAACAGACTAAGGAAACATAAAGAATAATATACATATAATAATAAATAATAATAACATATCCATTGATACAACACAGCTACTATATTACTATACTCTCCTGCATATCATCTTATTACCCCCAGCTGAAGCTGAGCCACCAGAAGGTGCTAAAACCTCCAGGGAATTTCTTCCTACATGGTACCCATTTACTTCACCTGGGGGAGAGTGGCAGATATAACTGGTTAGAGAGAAAGAGGACAATTCATCTAGTCTAAATAATAATTGTTTACATTGTCAATCAATATTTTTTTCACCTTAGAATAGGAATACAATGGTTTTGTTTACTCTGAACCAATATTTGTCATTCAACATTAGACAAACTCTAAAGTGCATGAAGCCTTGGGCTTGAATTTGCAATGTCATGGTTCTCAAGTAAACTTCTTTCATACTTTAAAAGAAAGATATACTCTCATGTTTTGAACCCTACGAATGAACAAAGTTCAGTACTATACTACTACCCAACTGGACTTGAATTTGCAATGTCATGGTTCTCAAGTATGTTATTACTGCTTTCAGACTTATAAGGGATATATGTTCTTTTGATAACCAACTGCCAGTGACCATGCAGGGAGGTCTAATCCCTCCTGGCCAAACTAGTGCGGATAGGCTTTTACACATTACAAGCTTATCAAAGGTCTCTACACAGCTCTGGCTTTTCTAAAAATCTTGTGGCTGTCAAAGTTTTGATAGCATTCACAAGTTTCAAGCCAGACACACTCTATAATAACTTTTTTACCTCAGTAAATTTCCTGACACGACAAAGGACCTCATTGACATCTGTCATCACGTCCTTGCCATTGAACAGGATAGGAGTGTTAGAACGGTTACGTAGGGCAACATGGAGCACAGCCCGGTCCTCCGTAAAGTTGATCTTCTCTCCTCCAAACATACGATCTCGAGCTCCCTCCAGGTCTCGAGCTTTAGCCTACAAGGAAAGGATAATATCGGTAGGGATAGGTTTTAAAAAAATGAGCCAGTTTGTAGATACAATCTGAGCCTGGGCAGATGAAGTCATTTGTACCAAAGTTGTAAAACCCCGTTGAGAGTGCGAGACAAATAATGGATTCGCGCTCATGAAAGTTATGCAATCATTATTTATTTATTCATCAATGGTACATTCTGTGATAAACAGGTGGAAGTATTCTTCTCAAAAGGGTATTTCATGAAGCAGCTCCATCACTTTGGCAGTGATTATTCTAAAACGCATTAAGTGGTACGTCTCCATGTAAAAGATCTGTGGATATTTGGGGGTCATATGTATCAAAGCTACCGGGTAACTATGATCTAGCCTATTTGTTGGGTCTGTGTGTTTGTCATTAGTCAAAACATTCTGCAAGTACCACAATTGTGATAATTACATGTAAATGTAAAAAGAGATTGCTTTAGTTGTCTTCTATTATTACTGCCTCTTCTTTCATGTCGTTATTATTGGTCCCTGTAATTTTTGTTTTTTTTATATACATCTGTGCATGCTTTTTGTTACATTGTACTGTACATGTATCTTTTCAGTATTCATTACATCATTATTCTATAAAAACAGAAAGTATCTTATGTCACTCACTCAAGTAAATATAATAATAATGATAATTATAAATAATAGTGGGTTCTTGTATAGTGCTTATTTGTTCAGTTTAAATATTATAAATAGGTTTTTTTAAGGGGAAAAAAGTAATTACAAAGTAAATGCTCTGTGACCTGGAGAAATTAAAAAGCTCCTACATCACTTCCCAGCAACTTTGGTAGCTTCAGATTTAAAGATATATACAAATAGTACAACATACATGTAATTGAATCTTCATTTTTGACAATATCTTGAAATATTTATCACAGGGCTCATTTTTTTCATAAAGGTTCCAGATCATACTTTTAGGGTTTGTGTACTGAGCGCCTGCTAGAGTCGAGCCCTGCCTAACAAACAAAAGTTAGTATTTAGTTAGTATGGAACTAAGTTACCCTAAATAGTTTTAAAGCATCCTGCTTTTGATGGATGAACTAGCTTACCAGCTTCAGCAGGAAACCAAAGACTTCATCATCCACAAGATTCTTGGAAAAATCAAGGAGGAAGTCTCCATCTGGAGTCGGAATAGTACGGCTGAAGAAAACAAATTGAGGCACAAGGTAGTCGATCCAGAGAGGATGACAGTGAGAAAAATACATTGGAGTAGAAACTATGATTTATTTCTGGAACATCCTATACAAAATTACAGGTTCTGGAAAAACTGAAAAACCACTCTTTAACAAAAATAAGTGAAAAGATAAGCGAATAAATATTGTATCACTGCAATACAATCTCACTTTTTTAGTTTAACAAAATATCACTACAATTTGTTTTAAACTTTTAAAAAATGGGTAGAGTTTATATCTTTAAACTGGGTGATGATGATGATGCACAAAAAATGACCATTCCAAAATGTGGGCGTGGCAGGGGGTGTGACAATTAATAAATTTGTTTAATCAATTTAAACTGGCCACAGAAGTCTTTAAATCTAACAGGTTTTTATCCATTCAAGTGTGTTTCAGATATATTAAATAAAAGCGAATAAACATTGTATCACTGCAAAACAATCTCACTTTTTTAGTTTAACAAAATATCAGTACCATTTGTTTTAAACTTAACAAAAAAGGGTAGAGTTTATATCTTTAAACTGGGTGATGATGATGATGCACAAAACATGACCATTCCAAATTGTGGGCGTGGCAGGGGGTGTGACAATTAATCAATTTGTTTAATCAATTTAAACTGGCCACAGAAGTCTTTAAATCTAACAGGTTTTTATTCATTCAAGTATTTTTCAGATATATTAAATAAAAACTCCTTAAAATGAGTGTTCATACAATGTTCCAAACAGATGGCCTTATTACTGATTACCATCTTGATTTAGAGTCTGAAAGTGAAAGAGCGTAGGTTGATCTGAGCTGAGCAATCTAGCCGAGGTCAGTTTTGCAACCCTCGATGCGCCTGCTCTGGACCGGTGAATGTCAGCTGAATGCCGTTCGTTCGTGCGGAGCAGTGAAAATAGAAAGAGATTTACCTGTATTTTTCAAACCGTTTTGGATCGGATTTCATCAGCTGATTGAGGTTCAATTTGCTTCCGACTCGGTCATAGCATGCCTTGAGTTCTTTATATGCTGGATCGTCAGTCAAAAAGGTAGCAGCCATGATGGAAATTTAGCAGAAATCACAGACAAATAGGCGGAAGTATTTCAACAGAGACGGGAGCTAACCAGGTCTACGGGCAAATAAAACAATATACTGTGACGGACACGGTTTGCCACCTTGGCTGACACGGAGTACTTGTCAGGTGCAGGATGCTCGTGTCCGGCCAGGCGCTTTCCGTTCATGTGTCACAATATATGACCTAGCTTGATGGCTGGAGTTCACTGCTCACAGGGCGTAGCACCAATCATTCGTCCGTCGACTTGCAATCGGTCACCTCAAACGTCTGAGCAAAGCATCACTTAATCGAACATCCTTCGAGCAATCAATCATTAGTCCCTTTGTAATCACCCAACGTAATTCACTGCTCTAAGAAATCAAACATGAATGCCGAATTCTCAGTTGAAAAACTTTAATGCTCACTTGGTCAACAGGTCGGGTAACACAAGTGCAAACTGTATTATGTATAGCCTCGGTGAGGCTGTCTGGTAGCGGAAACAGTGTAGCCACCTTGGCTGACTAGTAACTCCATGCTGACACGGAGTACTTGTCAGGATGCTCGTGTCCGGCCAGGCGCTTTCCGTTCGTGTGTCACAATACATGACCGGACCTAGCTTGATGGCTGGAGTTCACTGCTCACACAGGGCGTAGCACCAATCATTCGTCCGTCGACTTGCAATCGGTCACCTCAAACATCTGAGCACAGCATGACTCAATCGAACATCCTTCGAGCAATCAATCATTAGTCCCTTTGTAATCACCCAACGTAATTCACTGCTCTAAGAAATCAAACATGAATGCCGAATTCTCAGTTGAAAAACTGCAATGCTCACTTGGTCAACAGGTAGGGTAACACAAGTGCAAACTGTATTGTGTATAGCCTCGGTGAGGCTGTCTGGTAGCGGAAACAGTGTAGCCACCTTGGCTGACTAGTAACTCCATGCTGACACGGAGTACTTGTCAGGATGCTCGTGTCCGGCCAGGCGCTTTCCGTTCGTGAGTCACAATATATGACCGGACCTAGCTTGATGGCTGGAGTTCACTAGCACTGCTCACACAGGGCGTAGCACCAATCATTCGTCCGTCGACTTGCAATCGGTCACCTCAAACATCTGAGCACAGCATGACTCAATCGAACATCCTTCGAGCAATCAATCATTAGTCCTTTGTAATCACCCAACGTAATTCACTGCTCTAAGAAATCAAACATGAATGCCGAATTCTCAGTTGAAAAACTTTAATGCTCACCTGGTCAACAGGTAGGGTAACACAAGTGCAAACTGTATAGCCTCGGTGATCGAGGCTGTCTGATAGCGGATACACCAGGGACATGCTGTAGACATGTCTAGTAGCTGGTCCATGGATACACAATCCTCCCGTGCTAATATTTTCACTTTACTTATGTAGCCCGCCTCGTCCCTTTAAATGAAGAGAAAAGACAGACACGCGTTATTTCTTGGTAAAAGTAACAGCAGAATCCTTTTATTTAGACAAATAATCAAACACATGAATGTATACAAAATAATAATATAAATATGTTGACTTTAGACATATATATCAAGATACTGTAACCCCTAGGTTATTCAGTCTCCTATAATAAACTTAACATTGATAACACAATGTATTAACGAGTTCCTATTTAACTTATATTTACATAATTATTAATACAGTTTCATTATCGAATCGAATAGACACTAACCTAGTAACATATACAGATGATGATTTATATTCCTAACTAATATGGTGATTCGTAATACCCTCTAACTCTAAAGGTATTATGAACTTCATTGTATATCGAATCATCAAAGTGCTTATCTATTATCCTCTCAGATTTATAGAAATATAATATAACATAGACCTATGTTGTATCCTTCAAGCTAGCACACAGCACATATATATTCTCAGGTGTAACTATCGTTTTAGGAAAACGAGCTTATCAATCATTACTGCTATCTGCATGATTCACCTATTAATGCACTATTATTATGCTTAGACTACCCATGATATGACATAGAAACAGAGAAGAATAATCATGAACTATATACAAGACAAGAAATATAGACTAAAGAATATTGATTGTCTCTAAGAAATCTGATAACTTCCACTTATACAATATACAGCGATACATGTTGTATTAAGCCAATCGATATCCTAAACATCAATCTTTAAACAATAATATGCACGACAGTTCCTGAAACCTGAGCCAATGTCAAGTGTGGCCGTCCCTGATGACCTTGAGGTGGTGTGGATCAAGCTCCAGCCAAAAAGACTTCCCCGCTCTGTTTCCATAGTGGTGGTTGCGGCAATATATCATCCTCCTAATGCCGCGACTGCTGACACACTGATCGACCATTTGCTGCACTCGATGGACGCCATTGCATCTACACATCCAGAGACGGGTTTCATTTTGTTGGGGGACTACAATGAGTTAGACATCTCGACGCTAACCGCAAACAGGCGGTTCCGACAAGTTGTCAGTGTACCAACAAGAGGTGACCAGATTCTGGACAAGATAGTCACCAATATGTCAGTCTACTATAATTCCCCAACAACTCTACCCCCATTGAGCTCAAGCGACCACCTTGCGGTTTCCTGGATCCCTACCCAATACTCACCGAAGCCCAATCGCACAAGAACTCGGATTGCAAGACCAATCAAAGACAGTGCTATTCGCGAATTTGGACAGATTCTCCAGAACTATGATTGGTCTCCAGTTTATCAAGCCGAGAACATGAACGACAAGTGCGATACGTTCTATTCCACACTTCTGCCATTGATTGACGAGTATTTCCCCTTAGTTGTTGTCAAATGCCACGACAATGACAAACCATGGATTTCCCCTAAGATCAAAGCGCTTATTGGTGCACGTCAGCAGGCTTTCATAGCAGGTTCGAACAAATGGAAAGGACTGAGGAACAAAGTAATTAAACTAATCAAAGGGGCAAACTCTGAGTTCTATGTCGGACGCGTGCGTAAGATGAAGGAGAGCAATCCATCTCAGTGGCACAAGAACATCAAATCAATGGCAGGAAATAAGCCCAGACCACCTGCCATTGAGGTCGAAGGGATCGACGAGTCAGACCTCGCTGGTATTGCTAACATGATCAACAGGTTCTTCGTCAGCATAGCTGAAGACATCGGTAGACTCGATCTGACTGATCTCCCAACCTATCTTCCTGCTCTGCCGCTGCCTGAAATTAAACCTTGGGATGTCTACTGGGAATTGCAACATCTTAACAGACGGAAAGCTCCCGGTCCAGATAGCATCCCAGCTCGGATCATTTCCAAATTTGCGTTAGAACTGAGCAGCCCTCTTACGGCCATTTTCAATGAATCTGTCAGAGAATCGGTGGTGCCACACCGCTGTAAACGTGCAATTGTGGTACCTATCCCCAAAGCCTCCAAACCCACCATAGGAGACTTGAGACCGATATCGCTCACAGATCATTTCGCAAAGATCCTGGTGAAATTCATCTCAAAGTGGCTGGTGGGTGACATTGGATCTGCGATTGACAAGTCACTGTACGGCAATAGGAAAGGCTACTCGACTGCACACTATCTGATAGATATACTAAATACCATCCATCGGAATGCCGAAAATCCCAAAACGGTCACAACACTGGTAGCTACAGATTTCAGCAAAGCTTTCGACAGGATAGATCATGGACTAGCGGTTAGGAAACTACTCGAAATGGGGGCATCCCCGTCTTTGGTGGCATGGATTTCCAGCTTCCTTTCCAATCGAGAACAATGTGTGCACTACATGTCACAGCTCTCTGACTGGATGGAGATCTCGGCAGGTGCCCCACAGGGCACTCGACTTGGGCCGCTTATCTTTCTCTGCATTATACGTCGACGACCTCTCCCTGCTTGAATGTAGGAAGGCAACGGATCAACCCAAAATCCAAGAAGTGGTAAATGAACTTGAGAAATGGACCAAAGACAATAGCATGAAACTGAACCCTAGCAAATGTGTCGTCATGAACATTCAGTTCATGAGAAACCAGGCAACCGTCCCAAAAGTAAAAATTGGCGACCTGGAAATAAGTGAAGTACAACTAGTTAAGCTTTTGGGTGTGTTTGTACAGGAGGACTTAAAATGGTCATATCATGTCACAGAAATGGTCAGGGCGGCAAGCATAAGGCTACACATGAGGCGTATCTTGAAAGGTTTTCGGCTACCTGTTGAGGATCTGAAAGTTGTGTATTGTTCGTACGTGCGTCCGAAAGTCGAATACTGCGCACCTGTTTGGCATTCAGGTCTGACTCGGGCAGACAAGAAACTGATAGAGAGAATTCAGAAACGAGCGTGTCGCCTCATGCTTGGCCAAAGATACACGAGTTATGATGATGCCCTCAATGTTCTTGACCTTCCCACACTGGAGGAGAGGAGGGAAAGGTTAACAAAGAAATTTGCGAGTAACCTCACAAAGGAAACATCCCCCTTCTATCACTGGCTCCCACCTACGCGAGCTTCCCGCACTTCCCGCAACCTGCGCAACGCTAAAGACTATTCAGAAATAAAATGCAAAAATGAGCGCTACAGAAAGAGCGCACTCCCCTTCATTGTGAGGTTACTCAATTAAAAACTGGAATAATGTAAATACAGATCTCTTGTTCCTAAATGCTAAGCATATACGTAAATCAAATTGTTATCTTATAGATGTGCCTGAATGAAAGAATTATATTGTTTACTGAAGGTACATGTTTTGTTTATACGGATTATATTAATTTCAATATTGCATTACCAACCATATTCTCTATTAGCCAATAATAGGAAGTGAAACTATAATTTCACTCTCCATTCGTCTTAGGTGAATTATATGTCCATTTTGTTCTCCATATACATGTACCTTGCACCCACATGACATTATAGGCCTACTTTGAAGCATGCAAAACAGATAATTTTTCTTAGCACTGATCATAATTTATTCAACTGTTATATTCTTCCTATGAATTTGCTTTAGACATATCATAAAACATTTATATTTCCACATACATTACCCACTTCCGTTATCCCACCATAAATATTCTTTGATCTAAGGTGAACCTATAGTTGTTTGTTATGAATGTACTATTTTTAATGACTTTGTAATACTATTGTATTTTGTGCAGTATCCTTGTGTTATTACTTATGTAAATTGCACTCAATTCAGCCGAAAGGCTGCCATGTACAATGTTTTTTATACCACAATAAATAAATAAATAAATAAATAAATAAATAAATAAATAAAGAATATAAAAACATACATCGCTTTTAGTTTTATGTAACTTATGTATAACTTTCAAAACGGACAGATATTTATTGGGGTATACCCCTAGAAAGGATTAGACAAAACGACTGTATGACTGTATACGAGGACAGAAGGCACATACAGAGAGCAAAAAGTGGTGAGAGAGGGAGAAAGAGGGAGAGGGAGATAGAGAGAGAGAGAGAGAGAGAGAGAGAGAGAGAGAGTGAAAGAGAGAGAGAGAGAGAGAGAGAGAGAGCGGCGCATTCAGATCGATCAAAGATGTAAAGACAGAGAAAGGAAAGAAAGTGGGTAGGAAAGAAAACTGAGAGGGGCAGTCAACAACAACTATAAACAGTGAGAGGGGGGTAGAGATTAACTGCACTGGTTAGGAGAAGGGGAGGGGGTGAGGAGCAGGCACATAGCCAGGGGGGGCACGTGCCCCCCAACAAAATTCCAAGATCGGTTGAACTTTTTTAGACCCCTTTTTTTTTTTACCTTGATCGATTACATGTTTGTGCCCCCCCCCCCCCCCCCAAACATCAAAATCTGGCTACGTGCCTGGTGATGAGAGCCAGAGGAGGAGAGCAAGAATAACTGCTGTTAAACTAATGCATTAATGTAATGATGAACGTTTAAGAGCTCATATACACGAATTTTTTGTCAGCAGTTATTTTCTCACCGCTTTTTCGACTATTGCATATTAATTCAACCCCGTACATGCAATATCTATTTTTGTTTCATTTTGTCTAATTAAAGTAATTACTTTTCTTCTCCACATTTGGTTTCGCTTTGTAATTTTCTCTTTCATCAAGGTTCCCCATCTCAGTCTACATTCTTTCTTTCGCTCACTGTGACCCTTTTATTTTAAAGTCATCTCTCATTTTCTCCCTTCCTCTTTCTGTCTTTTTTCATTCCCCCTCTATTTCTTTATATAACCTCACTCCCTCTGTCATTCTCTCTCTATTTTTTTCTATCTCTCTCTTTGTATGATCTTACTAACAAATAACATATTATAACATGCCCTAATAGTTTCTTTTCAATACAGATATAAATAGTGAGAAAGCGGGAAACAGAATAGAAAGAGAGACGCTGAGTGTCAGAGAGGGAAATCGGAGAAAAATGAAGAAACAGCAGCAAAGATAACAAATGCAGTAGAAGAAGAGAAGAAAACTATCCGATAGGCAATTTGAGAGATTTCAACAAAAACAATTTATTTTTCTTTTACTTCTAATGCAGAAATAAACATCTATTTTCATTTTTAACAAAAACTATACAAATACAATTATGAAAACATGCAATTGCTTTAACATAAAATAAAGTCCAGGCAAAGCTTTTACAGAACGAAAACACCCATTTTATCACCCATATTGCCAGGGGCGTTGAAAGAATTTAGTCAGGGGGGGGGGGGGGGGGGCGGGGGCGTTGGCAGGATCAGGTAAAGCATTTATAATAAAACACACATTTGTGGATAAATATAGGAGGTGCCTTCGGATTATAGAATCTACTTCAAAAGATTTTAGCAAAAGAAGCCCGAAAAATATCGACAAAATTGCCAAAAATACTGCCGAATGACTAACAAATATTTTGAGCAAATGATGTCACACATCTGTCCCTTTCCTTAACCCCTCCTCCAATATCGACGCCCCTGGTATAGAATAGTTTTACTACAGCCAAAATATCCAATCTTAAATTTTGGCAACATGTCCCTTCTTCTATTGTGATTCTATTTGTTTTATTTTTTTGTACAATGTATCCATTATATCTTGTTATCATTATACAATGTTCTGCAAGTCGGCCCACTAGCCGCGAACGAATCTTGTACTTTATTCAATACACCAGTTTAATTATATAAATGAATGAATAGTTTTCATCTGAAGGCTATAATACTATAATTTTTTAAATACAAGGAATATATCTGTACCGCATATCAATAGATATGACTCTTAAAAAAAATCAGCTCAGTATCTTATGGGCACCAAAATTTACCAAGAAATGAAAGAGTAAATTATTCCACCAAATAAATTAATTGAAATCTTTACAGCAAGTTCTACACGTTACCTTTTTGAGGTCATTTGGCATGCTTGGCAAACGTACTTTTTAAATATCATTCTCCAATCTTAAAACAAAGAATTCATCGTTTATCTTTTTTTCATATAATATGCATAATCGTGATCATGTTTATTATATTTTTTTCCAAGAGATTTTATCAAATTTGAAGTAATTGACCTCCGATTTGCAATAAACTTAAACTAAAAATGATAATAAATGGTGCTCAAGAACATACTGTATTTGATCACTTTTGTGACAATTATTCCCCTTACTCATTGGGCGCCATTTTGATTCCGCTATAATCTTCGTCGATCAACCCTGTAAAAGAGAAGGTTGAGTTCTGGGAAGAGGTGAAAAATAGTTTGTTAGCATTATCATTGTTATTATACAAGTGTGGAAGAACATCAGATTAAAAATGTACCCTGAAAAGCATGGCTCTTAAAATGCTTTAATATTCTTAATATGGCATGTAACAGCATAAAAATCGTGACGCATTTTTATGCCACATGTGCGTGTAGTCCCATATACAACTTTTTGTGTACAGTGCTTGTAAATTTACCAAGACTAGGCCAAATTTCTTATCATTTTGATGATTCAAGAACCTTGCAGTACACACCGATACTTATGATACATGATCAACCTTTTCTGATCGAATCCACACTGTTTCTTTCACAATGCAATCGCATGGCCAGAACTCAACTTTATCTTTAATGCAATGAGCCTATAAGCGCCAGTACTTCAACGGGTAGTTTCACAAAGGGTCATTTCGCAATTACTTTGTTTACTATGTCAATCTGACATGATGCGTCAAAGACGCGATACGAGCCCATGACGCAGTTATACGTCACCAAATTGACGCAGTCCTAATTAACGGGCATTACGACTACACTCGGTTCAGTCTGCAGCATTAATCGACCTCTTCAACTCGTGGTCCTCCAGCCGGCTGCTGCTCCTGTCCTGATCCTCCTCCGCTTCCCTGGTGAAGCTTAGCCATGATGGGTGAACACTTCTTCTGCAACTCATCCGTCCTAAACTTAAACTCATCCTTATCGGCCAACGAGTTGCTTTCCAGCCATTGGATAGTGTCTTCCACCGCCTTGAGGATCGTCTGTTTGTCCTCTGCAGACAGCTTGCTTTCAAGCGCAGGATCATTGACTGTAGACTTCATGCCGAAGGCGTAGCTCTCTAGTTGGTTCCGAGCTGAAACGCGAGCGAACTGTGCTTCATCTTCAGCTTTGTATTTGTCTGCATCGTTGACCATCCTGTCAATATCTGCCTTGGACAACCTTCCCTTGTCATTGCTGATGGTGATTTTGTTGGTACGACCAGTGCTCTCGTCCTTGGCCGTGACGTTTAGGATGCCATTAGCATCAATGTCGTAGGTGATCTCGATTTTGGGGACACCGCGAGGTGCAGGAGGGATTCCAGACAGTTCGAAGTTGCCCAGGAGGTTGTTGTCTTTGGTCATGGAGCGTTCGCCTTCGTAGACCTGGATGCTGACCGCGCTCTGGTTGTCTGCGTAGGTTGTGAAGGTTTGTTGGGCTTTGGTTGGGATGCGGGTGTTGCGTTCAATCAGTTTGTTCATGACACCGCCAGCGGTCTCAATTCCGAGAGACAACGGGGCAACATCCACCAAAAGAACATCTTTTACCTCTGAGCTCTGATCCCCTGAAAGGATGGCAGCCTGAACTGCCGCACCGTAGGCAACGGCCTCGTCTGGGTTGATCGACTTGTTCAGTTCCTTTCCGTTCAGGTAATCCTGCAGGAGTTTCTGGATCTTGGGGATACGCGTGGAGCCACCAACCAGGACCACGGTGTCGATCTGGTTTTTATCAAGTTTGGCGTCCACAATGGCGCGTTCGACGGGCTCAAGGCACTTTCTGAACTGATCCGAGCAGAGTTCTTCAAACCTGGCCCTGGTCACACTGGTGTAGAAATCAATACCTTCATAGAGGGAATCCACCTCAATACTTGCCTGGGTACTACTGGAAAGTGTACGCTTTGCACGTTCCGCAGCGGTACGCATTCGCCTCAAAGCACGGGGATTGCTGCGAATATCCTTCTTGTTCTTCCGCTTGAACTCTTCCACAAGATGAGTCACCAATCGGTTGTCAAAGTCCTCTCCTCCAAGATGTGTATCCCCTGCGGTTGACCTGACTTCAAAGATACCCTCATCAATGGTTAAGATGGAAACATCGAAAGTTCCACCGCCGAGGTCGAAGATCAGAACGTTCTGCTCTCCGCGGAGCTTCTTATCCAAGCCATACGCTAGAGCGGCGGCGGTGGGCTCGTTGATAATACGCAAGACGTTCAACCCAGCGATCTTACCCGCGTCTTTGGTCGCGGTGCGCTGCGAGTCGTTAAAGTAAGCCGGGACGGTTATAACCGCGTCGTTGATCTTGTAACCGAGGTAAGCTTCAGCTGTTTCACGCATTTTTGTGAGGACCATGGAACTGATTTCTTCTGGAGCAAAGCGCTTGGTCTCGCCCATGTACTCCGCCTGTAACATGGGTTTTCCGCCGTTGTTCGTGACCGTAAATGACCAGTGTTTCATGTCAGACTGGACAGCCGTATCATCAAACCGACGTCCTATCAGACGCTTCGCGTCGAAAATTGTGTTTCGAGGATTCCTGTACAATAGAAAAAAATAAGATGGAAAAAATATTTAATTATTAGGGAAGTAATATGATTCAGTAATGATAATCCTACTTTAATATACAGGGCCACAATAAATTGGTTCTTCTTTTCAAGGTAAAGATTATGAGCATAGTTTGTTAGCAATTCCCGTCATCTAAATAAACTTGATGAGGAAACGCCGTAACAGTGACTCCAATCCCTCTAGATAATTGTGTCCGAAATACAGTGGTCATGATAGCTCCATACATTTTGGATGAAGCGAGAGAGGGGAACTGTAGAATTATAAACATATCGCTCTTCTTGGAAAATTCCTACATAATTCGAGGAGATAAGACAATACCATTAGATATGTGCAGCAAAAAAGGGGCACTCACGTAGAGCATAGTTTCGAAGGGGTGGGGGCTAGAGGAAGATTGGCATGTGCCTCCTCAATTAATGCTAACAATTAGACTCATCTTGAAGATTGTCAATAATTAATTTGTATTGAATTAGTAGTGGTTATTTTACCTGACTGATAAGAAAGCATAAATGATTTAGCAAGCAGCCAGAGGACCGAGATAATGAGAATTAATGTCTTATCAAAGGGCACTAGCGGATCGACTTGGTTTTGAACTCGGGACGCCGGATTACGAGAATACTGCTCTACCAATACTTTAATATTTAAAATTATAATACAACATTTTGGATTCCATTTCAATAAATTTGAATTTTTATCCTAGGTAGTTGTATAGCTAAACCCTTTCTCCGCCCATTTCCTATCAGACCTGAAAATGAATGGATGCCCCTTCGAGGACCTTACAAGGTCGATACGTGCGCTATATAAGAATCCAATATTATTATTATTATTATTATTCGACCACCCCTATAACCCTTTGCAACGATCCACCACTGCTGTAGCAAGTAAGACATAAAGAACCCTCACTACGCCCCCCTCCCCCTCCCCCCTCCGTCGTGCTGGAACGCCTGGAATGTGGTCATGGCTGTAATAAATCTATGTGGACCGTCTGTACAATACAAGTAACGTTACAGCGTACTATACGTCTGTGATGAACATGATGAACTAAAGAATTTCTGACTAGGGGCTGGGGGACTTACTTAATTTGTAATCTGATTGCAATCCTACTGTAGTAGCATAGCGGGTATTTGTGTTCCGAGAGGGTGGATTTCTTTTTTCATCTCTCGAACATTGTTAAGTGATATATATTCGTATTTTCAAAAAGGAAGAATATAGAAAATAATAAAATATTATAAAAAATACAAAATATGGAAAGAGGAAGGGGTCCAGACCCCTTGACCACCCTATCCTGTGGATCCGTTATCATCGCCACACCCTCATCACAACCGTCACGCTCATCAACAAAACCGCAAGCACCAGTGGCACAGATTCCATCCGGCATCCATAAGCCATCACTCCCTTTTCAAATAGCCCAGTTCAGACTCACAGCAACTGGGTTCTTTGCCGCATCTTCGATCAATCAGTGTCATTGAACACCACTATAAACAGCACATGCACCATCATTGGTATCACCAATTTAACTATCACTATACCACAACCATCTCCCGATACCAACTAAACAACACCCAAAAATAACCTGATCATCAATATAGCCCAGTTCGTACTCACATAAACCCCTACCACTAACGGCACGAGAGCCATCCCCTTCACTAACAGTGCCCCCAACAACACATGCCATAACCATCACCATCACCAATAGCCCAGTTCACAATCGAAAAGCAACTTGGTTCTTTGCCGCATGCCATAACCATCACCAATAGCCCAGTTCATATTCAAAAATCAACTTGGTTCTTTGCTGCATCTCCGATCAATGTCTCTGTATCCGTAAACGCCACATAATTGGGCGTGGTCCTATTACCCTGGTCATTGGCAGTGACTCTACCCACCATCATCACCACCACCATCATCATTATCACCACCGCCATCTCCATTATAATCATTATCAATATCATCACCATCTGAAAGGATATTAGAAAATTATCCCACTTATCAACACATAATATAAATAACCCAGTTCATACTCACATAGCAACTTGGTTCTTTGCCGCATCACCGATCAATCTCTCTGTATCCGTGAATGCTACATAACTGGGCGTGGTCCTGTTACCCTGGTCATTTGCAATGATCTCTACCCTGCCGTTCTGAAACACGCCCACACACGAGTACGTGGTCCCTAGATCGATACCGATCGCTGTTGGGTTCGACATCGTTGTCTTAAAGCTTTGTCTGTGAAAATAGAAGGTTTTCAATGTAGGGGATCTTAATTTTGATACATGTTAACAATATTCGATTATGCTCAGTCAAACAATTTACTCTTTTAATCCTGTTAATTCAGTGTAATATGGACTGTAGAATTCCACTATTTTAGTATTCATATCAGGATTACTTCGTGTTTTTTTTAAATGTGATTCCCCTCTAAAAACATAATGGAATTCACTCCGAAGGACTGGTTCGAATTTACTCTTTTGAGAGTGGATTTCACTTTCAGTTTGGGTTAATTCCGGAAATGGGCGGGGCGCGGGTCTGGGTGGGGGTAATTTTTGATAAATGTTTACCTTTCTTATTTGACATAATTTTGATACATTTAAACAACATTGGATTAAATTTTACTCTACTAACGTACCCATTCCCCTCCTTTGCTTTTTTTTTTCTTCTCGATCATGAGCATAGATTTATCCACGCGAAAGTCCAATTGCGAATAAGCTGTTTTTTCGAACCAATTAACCATTAATATAAACATTTCAAAGACGATACATGCTCAAGGAGAAAAAAAGAAGCAAATTAACAATAATGAAAGAACATTTTTATTGTTCGATCGCGCATGGTTAGACTTTTCAACATACAATTGGTAATATATTATTTCTAACCAAAATACAAATATCAAATCAGGAGAGTGAATAAACAAACAAAAAATGTCCATGATAAAAAAGGAACTCAATACCAACAAAAATGTAATTTAAAAAAATCCTTACCTTAGGATGTAATAAATATGGATGAATTAAATTTTCGCGTAAATCCTTGTTAGTTTCCACACTTCAAACAACTGCAAGTAATTATCACAAATTTCTCTCTCGTCTCCAAGCAAATGAAACACTCCTCCCAAGTGATAGTATGGGACTGCACACGCCCTGCTGAGTTACTCTCTGGTTGCCTGTTGAAGTATATAAGCTCGTAGCTAGATGCTGAATCGGGAAGTAAAGAACGACAGGAATGCTAGGTCTATATATCGCTCCCCATAGTCTCCTTCCAGAGCATTCTCCAGCTCTCCCGGCCGGGCATCTATTTATGCGGCCAGGCGCAATTCGCGGAGGACAGTCAGTCAGATGAAAGGATTAAAATTTGAGACAAAAACGACAGGGGCGGGTTAATAAAAACAGGGATATTGCGTTAAATGTTCTTTTTCAATACCTAATAAGTATTGTGTGTTTATATTTATCTTCCCTATTTTGTTGTTTGTCTGTTTAGCATTAATTTATCAAATAAAGCGCTTGAGTAATATCTTGCTGGATTATGTGCTATATGTACATACAAACTATTTTAATGTTATTTCTTTCCTTTATGAATAAAAAAAAATAAAAACATATTTAGGCCTATGTAGCGATAGTTGACTTAGCGCTATTACTTTTTTGTCTTTTTTTAAAAGATATATTAGTAGCGATTGAAGTTAAAACGGGAGCTGTTAATCATTATTTTTTTTTAATTGAGGATCTCTTTTTCACTCCCTCCTTAGTGCTTTGCATTAGTCTACCGAACTCAACTCCTATCGTCTTCTCTTTAAAACATATAGGCCTACTGTTTGATTATGATAATAGTGGATAATGCTGATGATGATGAAAATGATGATAAAAATATGACAATAGTAATAATGATAATAATGATATAAATAATAATAATATTAATAACAGAATAATAATAATAATATTAGAAACATAATAATATTAATAACAACAACGAAAATAATAATAATATACTAATAATAATAATGCTAAGAAGAAGAAGAAAAATAATAAAAACAACAACAATATAGAGAAAGAGAGACAGAGGGAGAAGGAAAGAGAGAAAGAGAGACAGAGAGAGAAGGACAGAGAGAGAGAGAGAGACAGAGAGAGAAGGAAAGAGAGAGAGAGAGAGAGAGAGAGAGGGGGGGGGGGGTAGAGAGGGGAGGCGCGTAGGGTAGTTGGAGGTGGAATGTGCTCTAGTTATTTCACAATGATCACTGACTCTTAACTGTTATTATGATGGGCTGTGCAATGGTCGATGTCATTCAAGAACATTCCATTCCCTGATCACTCATCAATGCATCACTAATCTATCACACTGTCAGGTTTTACTTACAATCAGACTCATTGCATTGAAACAGGGAGAGAGAGGATAGAGAGAGATTAGGAGAGAAAAAGAGAAAACGAGAGAAATTAACACAAATGAATGGGGAAGAGAGAGAGAGAATAAGGGACAGAGGAGGAGAGATAGAGAGAGAGAGGGAGAGAGGGAGAGAGGGAGAGAGAGAGAGAGAGAGAGGGGAGGGAGAGGGATAGGGATGTCCTCTATTGGTATCACGACGACTGTGTATGTGTGTGTGTGCATGTACACATCCATGATAGACATTCATTGTTAAGACTTCGCTTGCTATCTCCACCCCTGTGACAGGAGCTCGTTTGCCACGATTGCAATTTTGCACAAAACAATAGGCACCAATTTACGGAAGGATTGCTTTGTGCAGGACAATATCTTTGTAAAATTACATATGTCTGGTCTTCATTATTAGAGCTTAACTTTTTATATTTGATTAATTGGTCAGCCGCATACAGAACCACCTCCTTTCTGGCTGCTACCAGCATTAGCAATTTCCTTTGTATTATTCATGTTTGTAAATTGATTCTGTGTATTTCTGTGTTTATCTATGTTAGTAATTGTAATTGTGTGAAACTTTGTATACTACTTTTGTTTTACCCTGTATGTTTTTTATTGCTTGGCAAAAAAATTGAATTGGAAAAAAAAATTGATTAGCTCCATGACAACCAGGTCCTTCCTAATACAGTACATTTCCAAGGGGGTGTTTCACAAAGATCCTAAGTTGAACTTATCTCTAAGTTGGACTTAACATTTATGGAAAGCCGTTATCATCATTGAAAATATTATGTAAACGTTATTTCAAAAGGCATAAAATGTTGATTCAAATAATTCATATTTTCTATTATCAAGGAGATTTCATGTTCTTGATGTAGAATTTATGAAAAGTCTAAAATACCTCAATTTTTGCTTTTGGAAATATTTAATTTTAAGGCTACAAATGGCTCTCCATAATTTGTAAGTCCAACTTAGAGTTAAGTTTGACTTAGGATCTTTGTGAAACACCCCCCTGATCGTTCTCGGCATGAAATATTCCTACAAACATGTGTGTCCTGAAAATTGTAGTAACATTCTGATCATATGTATCTCACGATCTCTGCATTCTCTGTTTTGAATATGTGTAATCACTATAGATATGGGCTCTTCAAATTGGCTGTATCGGTAGTAGTGGGGACAACTTTTTCCATTTGTTCAAACAAATAAAATGACTAAAATTTAAATGTTTCAAATAATGTATGACTCTGGAGGGTCTATTCTCTTTAGAGGACATATCGTTATCCATGATATACTTTGAGTAGTGCACAAAGGGAGAACGTATCTAGGAGAAAAACTGAAATTAATTACATGTTTGTACACGAGAGAGTTATTTGCATAGACCTAGTGATCTCATATTTCAAACATCCATACATTTCTTATTACTGGTCCGATTTATTTTAAATTTCGCCAATCTGTTTATCATAATTTTCTGCCTTCATACGAATGAACTTACTACAAGGGTTGGATTGTCCTGTAAGGGAACCTTTATTTACTCAACATATATGCAATACTAAACCGTTTAGGCCTGAAAGAACATATGCACTGTACTATAATTTTAGTAAAATAGGAGGTAGTTGTAGTTTCGTATACATGCAATGCTATTTAAGTGTAGGCCTAAATTATATGCACTGTACTAGGCTTATATATTTTAAACCTATCATTGAAACTTTAAAAAGAAACAAGTTTTCGGCGTATGAATAATGTAAATGTCGTACATTATTTGCTATTTATTATTAAGGAAGTAAAGCAAACTTTGATAACTGGAGTCTATTTAGATTTCTGTATCCCATTATGTTAATTTTTGGCGTGACCGCAATTTGTATTGGATGTCGTAGTTCCTGGATTATTTTTACTTCCTATAACGTTGAACTATGTGACCTAGTTTCCGGAGTTGAGGGAAGAAAAAAAAAATCATTATTGATGTGTGTGTGTGCATGTGTGTACTTGTATATGTGTGAGTATATATATGTATATATGATTGCGGAGACTACTGGGGAAAGATGGCAACGTTAAAAGTCCTGACACTGTTGTTATCAACTTTGTTTCTTTTCTTCTGTTTTCCGATATTGATACAAGGTAGGTTGCTATCATCAAATAACATCCATCTTGGTGTGTGATTGATTGCGTACTAGGGTGATCATGACCGAGTCAATGATTTATCAAGTTTATAATTATTTGTACTTATTTTCTAGTGATAAGACAATACACCCTTTCACGGTAACAAGAGTGCGCATGCGCTGACATTGGCGCCATTTTAACTTAATGGTGCAGCACTACATGCGCATCTGAAAACATTGATAACGCAATGTTTTCTTGGAAATTAAAATGGCGGTCTTAACCGTGAAAGGGTGTATAGCATTCGATTACGCTTCTATGTAGCCGTAGTCGAGTGGCTTAAAAACATGACAGGAGATGAGAAAGTCGGGGGATCAATCCCCTTTTGGCAAGACATTAAATTTACATTCGCCACTCTTCATCCATGTGTTGGTACCGGTAGAATAGGATTCCTTAACTGCTGTGAGTGCTGACATCGGTAGCCTACCGTGGTACACAGGAGCACATTAATTATTGAGCACCTTGCGTGGTGGATCTGTGCACGCGTTATCCAATATACGATATTGTTGATATCAAATTTTCCATTCATAATTGAAACGTTAGTTTTTCAAAAAGGGCTTACCCTCACAATCCTTGCTTCTCAACAGGCCTTTCAATTAATTTAGATTTTGATTAAGAAAAACCCAGTTATGTTAAAGGTAAAGACCAGTTTTGGAAACGCCCCCCTCTCAAAAAATGAAATGGAAGCTCTTATTACCAATCATGTGAAAGAATATGTTTTGACTTATACGTTATGATACAAATTTTGCCGGGAAACCGCCTACTATAGATATATTTGGTAAATTATTATATCTATCCGGACCGGATAGATATCACGCACGTGTCGCGTAATTCCATATACATCTTTCTGTGTACATTGCGTGTAACTTTACGAAGACTGGGCCAAATTTCTTATCATTTTGATGATTCCAGAACCTTGCAGTACACACCAATACTTATATGCTAGATGATCAACCTTTTCTGATCGATTGCACAACGTTCCTTTCACAATGCAATCGCATGACCAGAACTGGTCTTTATCTTTAAAGCTTGAATGTCATATTGTCATACAGTACATTATATAACTTACTAGCTAGATGGCTTGAAATCCAACATTCATGTGGGAAAAGAAAATGAGTGAAGACTTATACTGTTAAAAGAAAATATATCTCGGTATTTCAGGTGAGGTTGTTCATATCACAGTGATGACCTTGGGATATTACACCAGTTTAGGTACATCTAGCCATTGTCAGTTTCAATGTTACCGCAGCGAACCAGATAGAGATGCTTTACTATCATTTGGTCGATCGGCACCCATAACAACAGACAGATCACCACCAGAAGATGTCCAACACTCAAGTGGAAATCCATTCATCAGAGTGGTTAGATTCCCTACAGGAGATGGATGGGATAGAGATGGTTTCGGTCCTTTCTACTGTGAGGCTTCTAAACCTGATCGAGAAGTTACAAGGGTTACTACATTTTTCCAACGAAATAATGGTAAGAATATTACTCCATTCATTATAATTAGTATAGGATTTCCTTGTTTTTAAACACATTCTCCAAATGTAGACTAAACACGATGCTCTGTAACAGCAGAGGTAGGGTATCTTTGGCGAAATCCAAGATGAAATTGTATGTGTGGTATCTTCTGATATACTGCATTTACCATCTAATGAAAACGATGCGCTACTTTGAAAACATTATGCGTACAGCAGCAAGGCTCATACCGCAAGACGGTTTACTGAGGATCAGGACCGAGAGTGATTCAGTAAAATTGCTCCGCTTATGACGCTTTCACACTGTTGAAGATTAATGCTTGAGAATGGCACTATCACAAAGGCTTGATATTTCGCATGTATAATGTCAATGAATCTAGAGATTCTAGAGTAGGATTCTGTTCAGAAATTTCAGTCTTAAAGAGCACGAAATTTTTATCATTATGATATGCAAAGCATGGTATTGAGTTGAGCCTGAAAATATCCCAATCATTTTGATGTTGTTTATTTATATTCGAATGGTGAAACGAAAATCCAAACAGATTTGTCATGCACCAGTCCATTTGCCATGTTCTAATCTTAGAAATGATATCAACTTCTAATTGAAAAATAGCAGTTCTGGTGAAGTGTTAACAAATAATCTTGAGAAATATATGTTAAATTTAGCTTATGATTGATTACCAATACCTTTCATGTCCGTACCTTTCCTATTGTACTTTTGTCTATTTATAATGTATTTTATCTTTTGCACAAGCTGCGCCTTGAGCATTTGATTGTCAAGTGGATTTGGTGCTTTACTAATCTTATGTATTATTATTATTAAACCCTAACCTGTCTGTCCTAACCTGTATGTCTGGTTAGGGTTAGGGTTAGGTTAACTATTGAATGCGAAGTCTTATAAAAGCATACGGTATCCCGTGACTTGTGTGTGCTACATAACATTTAATGCATCAAAGTTATCATTTTTATTTGGTTAATAGCTAAGTTCATATCAAGCGATGGATTGTTTACAAAGACAGTCAATGTGAATGACACCGGAGTGATGATCACCATGACTAAACGTAATAATCCTGATGCGAGTGACAACGCGATTACTTGGAGGAAAGATGGAAGTGAGGTTCTTACATCATTTGTTGGGCAGACTCAGATCAGCTTCCCAAACCCAATCCAGACATCAGACCAAGGAATCTATGAGATCTACTATAATAACGAGAGGCATCAAAGTAGAGGAGGACTTTACAGACTCATTGTCAGAGGTACATGTTTAGTATGTTCCTGCTTAATTCAAATTCTTTAGTTCTGCGTTCGAGAACTTTATTGTGTAATAAACTTTTCAATTATCTACTTCCGTTTTATTTTACCCTGCTTATCTTTTTATCTATTCTCATCTTTGTTATGATGTCATCTTCAGTGACATGTAATTTACATATTTATTTTTCTCTCTCCCTATCTCATATTAGAATGCCCTGCTGGTAAGTGGGGTCCCCCTGAGTGTTATGGTATCTGTGATAAATGTTACAATGGTGGAGTCTGTGATGACAAATCTGGTCTATGTATCTGTCCTAACAACTTCAAGGGAACAAATTGTTTAGAAAGTAAGTAGGCCTGCAGAACTTTATGTGGATTTTTTTCTCATCTCTTAATAGATAAATTGAGGAAGATATTTATTGTCTTATTCGATTGAACTTGAACAGAATAATTTACATCTATTTAGCATGTTCATTTAAAATATGTCTTTCTTCTACCTGACGAGGATATACAGAAATAAGAATAGTATTATATGCCATCATGTCTTTTCACATTTTTATATACGTACTTGTAAAATTTTATTTTATTAGAAATTATTTGCAAGAATAAAGTTGATTTATCATGTATAACTATGTTCATAACGTATTATCTCTCATGTAACCGCAAAGAAAAGGCGCTATATCAAATATCTTTTGGATTGGATTGGATGTATTATGAACAGTCTGTGATATAACATAAAATGACTTTGTAAATACTTTGTAAAGTGGTGACCCTCTTAACCAGAGCTGCGGGTCATCCTACATGTATAAACACTGTACATCATGTAAAGCAATACAAAAATGCATGAAAAATATGATACAGCAGGGGAAACGATTTCCTTTTTTTTTCTAATTCCCCAACGCCATATGACATGTCTAATTAAAGTCTGAATAACTGTATAAATAACAATAATTGTTATGATCGACGGGCTTTACTATCCATAGTATGGGAGGGGTTTATTCATAGTAGTAAAAAAAACTATTATTTTTTAGAGCGTTATACACCATTGGTAATTTGCAAAGGACACTACACGGAAGCAACCATATATACAATTAATCTCATGAAATCCTATTCTTATGCAAGTCTATAAGATTTTGATTCAATGAATCAACTATTTGTTTTCAGTTTGTAGAACTGGCGGTGGAAATCGACTTGGATTGAACTGTGAGTTTCAATGTTCATATGGCATTGATGCTCCCACACGATGTCATGGTCTTCTGTTTTGCCTTCCTGATCCTTATGGATGTTCATGTGACGTCGGTGCCCATGGTCTTACATGTAACACACGTAAGTCTTCCGATAGTCTGGAATTGTGCACAAATTCTGATAGTAAAAGTATCTTGAAGGCCAAAAATTTGTCATACAATTCGCAGAAATATTTTCTATTCTTGGAATATCAAAAGCACATACCTTAATGTGGCTGGATTCATGAGTAAGGTCACCCGCAACTCAGTGGAAAAAAGAAGTAGAAGAAGAAGAAGAGGAAGAAGAAGAAGGAGGAAAAGAAGAAGAAGAAGAAGAAGAAGAAGAAGAAGAAGAAGAAGTAGAAGAAGAAGTAGAAGAAGAAGAAGAAGAAAGAGAAGAAGAAGAGGAAGAAGAAGAGGAAAAGAAGAAGAAAGAGAAGAAGAAGAAGAAGAAGAAGAAGAAGAAGAAGAAGAAAGAGAAGTAGAAGAAGAAGTAGAAGAAGAAGAAGAAGAAGAAAGAGAAGAAGAAGAAGAAGAAGAAGAAGTAGAAGAAGAAGTAGAAGAAGAAGTAGAAGAAGAAGAAGAAAGAGAAGAAGAAGAATGAAAAGGAAAAGAAGAAGGAGGAGAAGGAGGATAAGGAGATCAATTAACAACAATAAGTTTTTGTAACATTTAAGATATTTCTTCCTGATGAATGTATTGTATCTGTAAATCCTGATGTTGTATTTTGAATTCTATTACAGTATGTTCCATTGGTACATATGGTCCAGGATGTTCACAGACATGTCACTGTGCAAATTCATCATGTAACATATATAGTGGAATATGTGCAGATGGATGTCAGACTGGCTGGTTTGGGGACAACTGTCAAAGTAAGTCCTGGTCAGCAATGATAACAAATAGTATGTCATAAATGCTTTCCTCAATAAAATAAAACAAATCAGAATTTTACTTGTACACTGCAGCTCTGTAATATACTTCTTATTTAACCCATGTCTATACGAACCCCATCGCTCCTACATTAACGTCTACTGGAAAAAGATAACTCCGTAGTTAATGCTTTAATAGAAGTTATAAGATGATGACGTGCATCCTACTCCATGATTGGTTAAAAGCGTACACGTGACCAGGCATTTATTGTGCCTATAAAAAGCGTTATTTGGATAATGACCGGTCATTAGTAAAATCATGTTTTAATACATCATTTTATATGACAAAAAAAACATAGGCCTTATCTTATAAAACAAATAATACACAGCATTTTGTTCGAGCATTAGTAAAATTACCCACACTCGGTATCTTCAAAACAGTCCAGACTGTTCCGAAGGTTAGACTGTTCCTAAGGTACCTTGTGTGGGTAATTATTACTAATGCCCTCACTGTTGTGTGTTATTTGTATATTATTAAACCCATTTTGTAGACATACCCAAATCAAGCTGTGATCTGAAAAAAATCCTTCAGTGCATTCCATTTTCATTCTATTGATAGAGGAGATGGATGTTCTATATAAATATGTGAATTTATCTAGTGAAGGCACGGTTCAATTCAGGATTATGCGTCATAATTAAAGTCAGTAGATAGTACAAAAGATTTTGAATTTGAAATAACTAGTTGCAAAGGAAAGTAATTTTTGCTGGTGCCTGCTAAATTGTGGTTTAAAATATCGCTTTTATCAACGTCAGTTCCAGATGAATGTGAAGACGGTTACTATGGATCTCAATGCACTGATAAATGTCATTGCTTGAATGATGAACCATGTGATAAAGATACTGGAGAGTGCCCTGAGCAGAAGTGTGCTCTAGGATACAATATACGAAGTGGCCATGTCAGATGCCAAGGTAAAATCCTTTGTTTCAATAAAGGGTGTTGAATTTTCCATATCAATTCCTATATGTTTATCTCGAAACTAGTATAGTGCAGTGTGCATGATACATTTGTTTATCCATGATTACTCATGAATACATTTCATAAACATTGGTCACATCAACCTAATATGTGTTCATAGTTCTCGAATAGTAAATACATTACTATAATGTATACTCTGCAGGAGGATTCCAGTCTACAAATATCGAGATCTTTGAAGGGCATTATTACTATGGTGACTATTCCCCCCAACGTTACATTGTAACTGTTCTCTGCCCCAAGTGAAATTGAGGGGCATAGTATAGTGATAATGACTGTTATGAGAGACATAGTTGTTTGTATAAGCTCAAGGGGAGGTTACATCGTGCTATCGCCCCGAGCCGTGCCGAGGGGTGATAGCACGATGTAACCTCCCCGAGAGCCTATACAAAACTATGCCTCGAATATTAAAGCAGTCATTATAACTTTTATATACCGAAAAGGGTCAAGGAATACATGTACGACTTACCTATCATGGTAATCAAGTTGGTTTACGCTATCGAGACCTAGTCTTAATAGGGTGTCTGATCGCGCACCACTCGAGTTTGTGTGCTAAAATCCTTCCCATTGAGATTCCACGCATATATCCTTATGCAGACTAGATCATCGTGCATTAACAAAAGTATTACCAAATCGAGATGCAAACCTTATTGCTGGTGATCCTGAACTTGAAGGTGATACTCAAAAAATGAGGTGTTATATGAAAGAGCAGATTTATCTCCATATTTCCAAAGAGGCGTCATCTCGTCATTACATGTAGATCTAGGCCTAGCTACAATCGAGATCGGCTGTCGTCTTCGCTGTGTTTCTAACAACCAAATTACTCGCACAAAAAAAATGTATGGTAGTCGCGCTCCGCACAAACTAAGTTAGGGCGCTTTTCAAAAGACTATTGACTGGTAGGCGGGGCATGGCTAAAATCACGACTCTAATTTCGACCAATCAGATGGCTAGATTTCTAAAGTGAGGTACATAATGCGGTCTCAAGAACACCGAGGAGTTACATGTACATGTACATGTACTATATTTGAATACGTGACGTAAAAGATAAGCAGTAAATATTTGTTTGATATATCGCATTCCTTGTGTGGATTCCCTAAAAGATATCTTGACAAAATATTCTCTTCAAAACGTATTTATTTTTTGAGGTAAAGTACATAAACTAAGACTGTTTTGCCCCAATTATAACTTCATGCATATCTGCAGTTTTGACCAATCAGAGGCCTAGAATCTTGTTATATTGTATATGAAATGCACAATATAACTACGTGCATTATTTGTTCTCAAAATTATTACATTGTTCGTGTCTGAAACGAGCCATATATTTGATTGGCTTAAACCAACTGCTTTTACTTGCGGGGCTGTCAAAATAGTGGGAGACATTAAAAAAAATGTTGAATATTTATTTGAGAGAGTACGAGAAGTTTTAAATGATGTCGATCATGTCAGTAGTGAAAACCAAATAGTCAAAACCTGTCCATTGAATCAGAAGGAATCGAGAAGTAAATGTAATAATTTAGATTCATGGAAACATACTAGTTGATTTTAGAGTAACACGCTTCCATTTCACTCCAGCACAATTTACACAGGGCTATGCTTCCAACTGGTTAAAATTGTTGTTAAAGTACTATTCTTATATTATATATTTTTATTATGTGACCTTACGCTGTTGTATTGTTATATTTTAGAGTGTGAAGGGGGTACCTTTGGTTTGGATTGTCTTCAGGAATGTCATTGTGCTCCAGAGGCTTGCGAGGCGCAGAGGGGTCTTTGCAAGGGACTATGCCTTGATACCTGGATTGAACCATACTGCCAAAGTAATTATACCCAACATATTTTGTTCTGTTTTTTTTTCTTGTTCAGCTTAAAATGTTTCAGAGTAAAATCAACCTCAGAGTGCATAATTATGGAACTATGTGTGCATGTATTTCATTTGTTTGTGCTGTATTTCACAGTCTTGCTTTTATAGGCTTGTGGAGCAAGTACTTTTACTTCAGTTTAAGATTATTTATTTGTAGAGCACCATGAGCATCAGTACCTGGCGAATACCGGCTCAATATAAATGGCAATTAGTATTGTTAATATCATTATTCTTTTTTGTTGCAGACACTTCAGCATGTACCCATGAGTTCGAAAAATATTTTGTTTTGTTGGCTCTTCATAAAGTCTAATTTATATTTCAATGAATTTTCTCCTACACTTAACATTCATTAAATGGTAGTATAATGTAAAGAATTATAACAAAAACCTATTCTCCTTCCAAAGATTATCTGTTATTAGATAATCTTTGTTGTACAAAAGACCTTTTTCAAGTGGATAAACATCATAAATAACAATAATGAGTGGTTTTAAAAGTGAATTAAAAATATGCTTGCCAGGATTATTGCATTTATTTACATTAAGTAATTAGATTTGGGGTGAAATAGACAGATTAAGATCTTCCCTTGTTTAGGTACACCTGTTTGTAAATGTACAAGTTTTTGAGATGTAGTTCTTGAAAGTAATATTAATATTGAGACTAGGTTTCAATCTTGTATTGTTCTTAACGTGTGAAGTTGTATTCAATGTTTTGTATTTTTGCTTGGTTTTTGGCAGGAATATTAAGATGATCAGTTATTGAATATTCTTTCCAGTATAATTGAATTCATTCTCTTATTTATGAATATCATGTTTGGTCAATTTTTTACAGAGTGCATGTTGGATTTGTTTGACATAAGTATTGTCGATGGAAGACAAAAGGCGAGCACACTTTGAATAAAATAATTGGGCTAAAGTTAGCTATTTGTTGATGTGTTGATGGGCATAATTTGGTGTTTAATATTTGGTTTGATTCTTGACAGGAATATCAAGATTGGTTACAGTGAGAGTGAACCCATACCAACCATCTAGCTTCACATGTTATGTTGAGGGTAACCCACTTCCCAATGCATCCTCAGTTGATCTTTACAGACGTACTGGAAGCACCGATAACAGGACAGGAATCACCAGGAGATCAAGTACTGTCGCAGGGTCAGAACGAGCTGTTGTCTTCGATATTGATAGTGTTTATCCACAAGAATATGGGGAATACGTTTTCTTTCTATCTGTTGAAAACACTGGCTATCCCAGTACGCCTTATACCAGCACAACCTATGGTGAGCAAACTGTGTGATATCGCTTCAGGGGCGGATCTAGCTTTTTGATAAGGGGGGGGGGGTTGACCCAATGACGATGCAAAACATCGTCCACGAGCCTTAAAGCGGTGATGCGATTTTGTGTGTGGCTATTTTGAACCCCCGTAAATGATGTTTTCCTGGCATATACTAACACAATGCCATAATTGTGTTAGTGCACATCACATTTTCACTTCGCAGCCCAAGGGGGGGAGGGGGGGGGGTAATCCCCTAACACCCCCCCCCCGAGATCCGCCCCTGCGCTTCACCCTACTGTACTTCTGTGAGAAATATGTGTAATGGAAAGTAGGAATTCAATCAAGCAGAATCATTCTCAGTATGCATACAAGCCGGGTTACAGGGAATCGATTCAGTTCTTTGATAGTGTTCTTGTGTACTTTGGTCAATTGTATTTACATATTGACTTGATGGAAGAACTTCTGTTATAGGTGTGTCATTGATTTTGACAGTTATTTCAATAAATTGTATTAATTATTTATGTCTCTTTTCCTTTTTGACAGTTTTGCCAGTCATTACGAAAGCTCCAGTTGTAGTGAGCACCACTTCAACTATAGTAGTTCTTCGATGGGATGCATGGTCTGAAGGAGATGACATAGGTGATCCTCCTCTGGTAGGATATGATGTCTTTGTAAAGAAGGATGGTGGTGACTGGGTAACGGATCAGAGAGTAGACCAACTCACAACATCAGCCTTTGTTATTAACCTGATACCCGACACAGGTTATATGTTTTGTATAGCAGCAGTGAGGGAAGGAACAGGTGGATCAGGACCTTTGTCTCCTCGCAACAGCACAATAACTTACTGTAGAAGTAAGTTTTAGATTGCAGAAAATACATAAGACGTTGAGGATACCTATTTTGTCAAACTTTTTTCAGATTGATTCGGTACATTTATCTACAAGTATAGTTACATGTACGTGTATTACATTATTAGTAAATGGTTCGACATATATTTGGGATATGATGCACTATCTGATGATTGAAGGTTCTTAACTAATCTAAGTTTATGAATTAAATATGTTACATAGAAATGTTTTTACTTTTTTGTATACATATATTCTCCTGTTTTACTTTACTATATTTTTCCCCAATAATTTAATAGTGCCCTTTACTGTGTTTTGTCCATTGTTAGTTTCACATTTGACTCGTGAACATTCGTTTAAAACCACATGAAGAGTACTTGTAGTAGTAATGCAAATTGTTACAATGTACATGTAATGACCTCATCTACTTTAGATCCTAGCCATATAGTATCTTCTACATATAACGTTAAATTTCAGAACCGAGCGCTTCTCCAACGGGACTACAAGTGGCAGTCATCAACCCTAAAGAGCTAGAGGTGACATGGGAGGTATGTATCGTTTTAAGAATAGCTGTTTGGTCACTTGGCGATATGTGATTGAATGAAAAGCGTCGTCCACAACACAAAATACACACCTGTTACGAGTCATATTTATATTACATACAGGCAGAACCTCACTGTTACGATATATGGAGCCGGTAAAATCACGTACAACCTTGATAACTTTTAATTTTACCTACAATTTCCTGGAGATATGTCAAAAAAGAACTCCATCACACCACTTACTATTTTTCGATGTTTCTTTACGTACCTTAACAATTGACTTAATTGAATATATCTTGTGTACAATTTGTTTCATTTAAATTCACCAATTTCTTTGTTGCTGAAAGTATGAAAGTAAGAGCT
The DNA here is from genome assembly GCA_035222895.1 of Strongylocentrotus droebachiensis. Taxonomy (NCBI): domain Eukaryota; kingdom Metazoa; phylum Echinodermata; class Echinoidea; order Camarodonta; family Strongylocentrotidae; genus Strongylocentrotus; species Strongylocentrotus droebachiensis. The sequence continues at coordinate 35,806 of JAVYIG010002837.1, read as the reverse complement.
GTTGGCTTTTTGAAATGTTTTGATTTTATTTTACAGAAGGAAGCAATTATAAAAATGATTTGTGTAATCAAGATATAGCAGCATCCGTATTAATGCGAAAAACTGTAAGCAAGTTATGATAACGTCTCAGAGGGTTGTGTTTATTAGTGTGAAAGTAACTTCTTTTATGTGGTTGTGATGCAAGTAACATGTATTTTCACTTTTATGTTGCAGCACCTCCCCTCGGAATTAGCAGAATGCAGGAGTGGAATGACCCATTATACGATCTACTATGCTTCCACTGGATCAACTTCTTCAAACTCTATCCTGGTTTTTCGTGACACTAGCTCCTACACGATAAGAGGATTAGACACCTATTTGGACTATACCATTCAATTGACTGCATCAAATAAAGACGAGGAAAGTGATAGGAGCAGTGAGACGATCGGCAAAACACTTGAAGAAGGTTCGTGTTTATCTTGGGCTGTTTTTTCTTCTTCTGGGGTGGGGGTAGTAGTTGCTTTGCCTGTTAATTGTCATAGTAAATATTGTTGTATATATTTTTATCACAACCTTCGTCGAACATTTTAGTTTTTTGTGGGGTGAATTTTTTTTCTTCTTTTGGTTCATTTCACAATATGATTTCAGTTTCATCTACAAATTTTAACTGATCTTTAAAGAATGGGAGTCATCTATTCTGCTAGACTTCAAACTCGACTATTTCAAGCATTAGAGTACTTTTTCCTTTTCCTAATGTCTTTAAATTTGCATTGTGATTCCAACTTTGGTTGTCTTTTAATTTTATACAATTAATCACTTTTATTATAATAAATTGCACAAATTATTTACGAGACTTACAATAGTAGTTGATATTCCGGAATATTAATACATAAGTCTACTGTATTTCAGTATGACATTTTATAAATAATTTTCTTCTAATCAGTCGCGCCTGCTCCTATCAATGTGACTATACCGCAGAGTACTACAAGCTCCTTCACTGCATCCTGGTCTACCCCTCGACCATCCAACATCAATGGTAACATCCAGAAGTATATCATCCGCTACCAGCAAACTGATCCCATTGTTGATGGTGACTATAAGATGGAGGAAGTATTGACTGGTGCATTTGATGGAGAACATACTGTGATGAACCTGCCCCGTGAAGTCAACTATACAGTTCAGGTGAGATGTCTTGATCTCAATCCTTAAAGTAGACACACGAAGAATCAAAAGTGTTTTGAATTGATGCAAAACTCATATCATTGCGAAGGGGAAGCCTTACTGATCAAATACAACAACTCTCCTCTTCAAAATTTGTTTGGGGCCCGCAGTAATCAACTCTCAAAAATGTTAGTTTTGAGATCCAGATTTTCTGCCTTCAGCGGTCTTTTGTAGAGCGTCAATATTTGTGACGTCACATACGGGACACGGCTGGCTAGCTGCATACTGCTACACGGCACTGAGCTGTTCGTCCAGTGTGTGACGTCACAATTCAGAGCTCGCTACGCTTGTGTGTTTGACTTAGGTTCAGGGGCGTTCGGGGGTCTAAGGAGGGTCTTGAAAATGGCATTTTACGCCTTTCCGTGATATCTATATGTTGTTCGTGTTTTTCAAGAGAAAATCTTTCCATCCATATGTAATTTTTTCTGATTATGAGTTGTTAGTGAATTTTCTTTGTGTAGCTCCTTTAAGACCTAACGATTCAGGGAATTGTCAATCTCTTCATATTTTAGGGCAAGTTTTCCAGATGTAGAATATCGTAGAATGAGCTGTTATCCTAAGCTGTGTTTGAGATATATGAATATATAAAATATATAAAATCACAAAATTGATTCTCTTTCATATTTGTGCCATTAATCTAACAAGCAATCCCCAATTTCGTGCTTGATATTGCATATAAATCGCATTTGATGCATTAACGGCATCTAAATATGAACTGTTGTGGTGCGGACACTGATGATGATCGTAGATTGGTATTATCTCGACGATATGATTAACCATATCATTATTACCTAAAGACAAGACTTACCAGGTGTACATATTTCTTTTATGTGTTTCGTGTGTAGATAATGTTTGTATTGTCATTATTTCTGCAACAGCATATTTGTATTTCCATGTTTGTCAGGTCCGAACTGTCAATGGAGCTGGTTCTAGTAAATGGTCCGAGCCAGTGAATGCGGAGACCATCCAATCAGGTAAGAGCATGAAACGAATAACACTTGTTCTACTCTGAATGTCATACTTAAAAATACTGTAGGCAATGTCGTTTGTTAAAGGATGTAGAGGTATAAAGCATTCAGCATTTTATTAATTGTTCATTTATTTTCGTATGTGCTATATTAATCCCGTTTAGTTTACAATGCGGATGCTCATATGTGACTTCTTTCTTTTTTTCTCACAAATGCGACTTTAAGCATTTTAATTAAAAAGGATTACGTGCCTCACGAATCTAATTCATTATCATTATCACTAATATTATTCAGTGTTATTTACATCTTCATAATAATATTATTCTTTTGTCTCTGTTTGATTTTCTGAATGCCTTTGGAAAAGTTGAATAGTCGGCATTTATCATGTATTATTCAAAATTAGCAGAAATTGAATGTATGAATTTTTATGTTGCATCTTTTTTGTGAAACTTCATGGAAAGAATAGAAAAGGTGTCATTTATGAACGTTTATAATTTACACAAAATGAAGAACTTAAATCGTGAAACCTACCTACAAAAAGTTCGCATATAAATTCATGATAGCATAATTACATGTATATGTATTTTTGTTTGTGCTAAAGGTGATGATAATGGTACCAGGATACCACTAGGGGCTGTGATAGGGGGTGTGATAGTACCCCTCGTTATCATCGTAATAATAATATTTATTGCGGTGATGTATAGAAGGTAAGTTGGCTCAACAACGGTAGAAAACTCCTTGTGAATTCCATGACATTGTCTGATAAAATTGTTAAAAATAAAGAATATTGTATTGTAAATTTGACGTTGAAAATGGTAGAATACTTGACCATCTATAGTGAGACAATACGACAAAGGATAGAGCGTTTGCAGGATTTTCCGTATTCTAGAGGCCATTAAATAAATATATATCTGCAATGAATTGTTTATAATGTGTTTAAAGCTTTGTGTATGACAAGAGGCATCCATAATCACACTCATGCAGCTTTTATGCTCATACGGACCATTCCTACTTCAATTTTATCTGAATTTTGTGTGTATATGTGGGTGTGGAGGATGTGGGTGTGTATGTAAATTCAATGATGTTACAAAGGCGAAGGAAAGAAATGTTGTTTTGAATTTAATTTCACTTCCAGGATCAAACAAAGACGTTTAAACGCTGAACCAGCCACGTCGCCACCAAATACTGCACATGTGACGTCCTCGAAGTATGGGAACCCTGCATTTGACGACGCGGACACAAATACATACCAAGATCTAATAACAGACACATCAAACTACCAGAATTGTACCGACTCCCATAGCTATCAAGATCGCACCAACGTTACCTATCAAGAAATTATCACAAAATCAGATCCAGGAGACACTTACGAAGAAATATAGAGGCAACCCAAGCATGACAGAGGCTGGGGTATGGTGCCAGCATTGATCCCTATGGATCCACAATAATGAACATGTTATGCAATACACAGAGTTTGCAAAACATGTATTTATCTGGATGCTCATGGTTATCCGTTTTTATACATGCTTATTATATGGTACTAATCTATTTCAATGGTTACAAGAATTATAACGAAACTTAAACATGCATTTTCAAAGTTTTATAGATACAGCATATATGTGAATATGTGAATCTTAAATCATTACACACTAGCAAATAAAGGGAGGAAAAGGTAAATGTATGTCTAAGTTCTTCAAATTTACTTTCATTTACAATGCACGGATGCCACTTATAAAATATTCACTACTGATGTACAGGAAATGCTATTTTATCTGTTTTTTTCACTTGAGGTGGTGTAACGTTTTTTTCTTTTTAGATTTTTTAAACGCGTAGATTATAAAAAATATTTTGTTGTAAGCATACACACTTTTGGTCGTAATGATGGAATAATTTTTTTAAACCCCAATTTATGGAATGATTTTGACAAGGATTTATTCCTAATAGATTTAGATAATAGTATACATTCTCAGATGTTATTGAATTATAATTTGCGAGTGTTCGTTTTGCGTGACTACTAAAGCATGTGTGTGCTACTATGATTATCATCTAGGGGACCTAAGTCCTTAAGTCATAACTGACAGTAATGAGGATTAATGCCTCACAAAAGGGCACTAATATAGCACATCGACACGGTTTTAATCATGGGGCCTAACAGTTGCGAGGTCATTGCTTTGCCACTGAATCATGACTGTACGCAGCGGGGGCTAGGTTAGGGGGCCGCCCCCACAACTACAAAAAACGAAGAAAATGCAATAAATTATTCAAAATTCATTGCATCTCCCCCCTGGTCCCCAACATAACACAATCCTCAGTGCGACCATGCCTTGAACCATAATGCCTATACATGACTATTTCAGGCATTTGAGTACAAGGGTTGGATTGCCCTGTATACTAGGGGAGTCTTCATTTACTCAACATATATAAATACTATAAAGTGTAGGCCTGAACGAACATATGCACTGTACTATAATTTTAGTAAATTTAGAACTAGTTGTAGTTTCGTATACTTGCAATGCTAGTTAAGTGTAGGCCTGAATTATATGCACTGTACTATATTTCGTTTACCTATTATTGAAACTTCAAAAAGAAACAAGTTTTCGGCGTATGAATAATGTCAATATAGTACATTATTTGGAAGTTATTTGCAATTTATTATTAAGCAATTAAAGCAAGTTTTGAGAACTGGGGTCTATTTAGATTTCTGTATCCCATTATGTTAACGGCATGTGTGCGTGATCACAATTTGTATTGGATGGGGTAGTTCCTGGATTCGTTTTGCTTTCTATAACATTAACTAAATGACACATGTATTTCCGGAGTTTCTGGAGTTGAGGAAAAAAATATTGCTTGGTTAGTGTGTGTGTGTGTATGGATAAATAATAATAATAGTTAATAACATAACCTCCAAATTAGTTTTTTTTTAAAGATTTTTAAAGAGTGAATAACATGTACAATTTATTTATAAAAGATGTTTATGTACTTTAAGTTAACTTTGTTGCTCAGTTATATATACTGCAAATGAGTTTTAAATTTGTTTAATGATGTTTATGTATAAGCAATTGATATTGAAAACGTTTATTTAATTTAATCAATTGTATGTTGTTCTTGTTTGTATTACATTTGGATAAATATAAGAAAATTACTAAAAAATAAAAGTGAATGGGTGGGTGTCTGTGTGTGTGCGTGCTTATGTGCTTATGTGTGTGTGTGTGTGTGTAAGTTTCAATGTCACTCAATGTTTGGTTGGATGGGGTTATAGGTTTTATGTTACAACTGATTTCATTTTTTTTCATCAAAGGCGTACAATCTATGTAATGAATATGTTTTGAATTCATGGCAAGATGAAAAACAATTTTTTTTTTATTTCTTAGATTGATTTGTATTATTTGGAATAAATAAAAAGAAACTATTGAAAAAAGAAGGAAAAAAGAAGAATATTCCATTCCAATCCATCATTTCTCTATCACACTATCAGCTTTTCTTCTAAATACACACCGGACTTTTGCTGAAAGGGGGGGGGGGGTGCTGAAAAAGGCTCGTATAACAAAAGAAAATGGTCGACCCGTAATGACTTTACACACCGGACTTTTGCTGAAAAGGGGGGGGGGTCGCTGGGAACACGCATATGCGTACCCTAAATAGCACTGAGTGGGTGGGCCGGGCTTCTGATTGGTTAGAAGTTAGAGAAAAGTGATCTGTACGTCGTGAGACGTTGTATATGCTTCATTGCTGCACAATGGACAAAGACGGTGGTCCTTTACTTCACCAGTAGTACTTGCAAAAATTATCTCGAGTGTATAAACTGTGTTGTTATCAGGGGCGTCGCTAGACCTTTTTTAGTGAGGGGAGGGGGGGGGGGTGTAGAGGCCACCGATTACCGACACAACGAGCAACCAATTACCGGCAAATATATTAATGCCAATGTCCCAATGTCTACAAATTTAACCCTATAAACCCGGGGCCAGGAACTAAGTTCAATTTCGTTGCTGCACAATGGACAAAGACGGTGTTCCGGTATTTCACCAGTATAGTACTTGCAAAAATTATCTCGATTGTATGAACTGTGTCGTTATCAGGGGCGTCGCTAGACCTTTGTTAATGAGGGGAGGGGGGGGGGGTGTACAGGCCACCGATTACCAACAAAACGAGCTACCAATTATCTGAAACAGAATGAAAGATACAGGTACTGATTAACTAATACACTGATAATAACGTGATAGTGAAATTATCACAGTTGATTTTCTTCTAGTACTTCCATTATCTATAGCTGTTTCAATTCGATTCAATTTCCTCCCCAATACCACTAGCTATGAGAACAAAGCATTATATACAGTTGTAAGCAGTGGCATAATGAGCAAAAACGTTTGGGGGGGGGGGACTGACAAAAATCCGCATCACCCCACTCTTACATGCAGGTCCTGCTGAACGTTTTTTTCAAAGTGAGGTCTAGTGGCGGAGCCCCCGAAGCTCAAGGGGTATGGGTCTGGAAGGGGGCTCTGACCCCCTCCCAGAGTATAGGAAGCAATTGCAATTTTAGAACCACATAAGACGCATTTTCAGGCACTTCCTGGAATAATATGACGTAAATTTGCTTTCTCCTACCCCCTCCAAGAGTAGGGATCTTTTGCAATTTGAGAACCACATTCGGCGCATTAATGTCCACCAGCACTTCCTGGAAAAAACGAGGCTTTCTGATCCCGCCCTCCCCCCCCCCCCTCCCCCACCCCATAAACGGAGGGACACCATGCGTGTTCCCAAACTCTCCGGCTCGTAACAAAAGAAAAAGGTCTACCCGTATTGACTTAATACACCGGACTTTTGCTGAAAGGGGGGGGGGGTGCTGAAAAAGGCTCGTGTAACAAAAGAAAATGGTCGACCCGTAATGACTTTACACACCGGACTTTTGCTGAAAAGTGGGGTCGCCGGGAACAATTTCGTTGCTGCACAATGGACAAAGACGGTGGTCCGGTATTTCACCAGTATATTACTTGCAAAAGTTATCTCGATTGTATGTATCAGGGGTGTCGCTAGACCTTTTTTAATGAGGGGAGGGGGGGGGTGTAGAGGCGACCGATTACCAACAAAACGAGCTACCAATAACCGACAAATGTATTAATGCTAAAAAATTGCCAATGTCCCAATGTCTACAAATTTAACCCTGTAAACCCGGGGCCAGGCAGTGGCGGATCCAGGGGGGGCCGCCCCCCCCCCCCACCCTGGCAAAACAAAAGAAGGAAAGAATAGAAGAAAACAAGAAGGAAAAAAAAGAAGGAAAAAAAAGAAGGAAAAAAAGAAGGAAAAAAAAGAAGGAAAAAAAAGAAGGAAAAAAAAAAGGGGAAAAGTTTGTTTTTTTGTGTGTGCTAAAGAAAGCAACAACAAAAACTTCTAAGACATTGACGAAATATATGACGACGTAATTTTCTAATTTCCGGCGCCAAAAAAAAACAAAAAACTAACTGTTATTTATTGCCCAAAACCCCTGAGCTTTCAGGGGCTCCGCCCCCTGAACCCCACGCCAAATTGTGACCTGCAAGTGTCACAAATAAGGTATAGAATTTGCTCATCTGACCGTGATTAAATGCCTTAAAACCCCCGAGCTTCCGGGGGCTCTGCCCCTTGGATTTCACCTAGGTCCCAAATTCAGGCACCTGGATGCTCATCTGACTGTAATTTAATGCCTAAAAACCCTGAGCTCTTTGGGTCTCGGCCCCCTGGACCTCATGCCAATTAGTGTCCTGCCAGTGTCACAAATAAGGTATCAAAATATGTTCATCTGACCGTAATTAATTGCCTAAAACCCCTAAGTTTCTGGGGACCACCCCTCGACCCCACCAGGGGCCCTAAGGCGGGCCCCTGTCTAACCGTTATAAAATGCCTAAAACCCCTGGGCTTCTGGGGGCTCCGCCCCCTGGACCCCACGCCAATTAGTATAAAAAATATGCTCATCTAACCGTAATTTATTCCCCAAAACCCCTGAGCTTTTGAAAAGGTTTGATAAGGTCATAGCTCATTACATATGCACAAATACCTATTTACTTATCCGAAAATATGGTTAACTTCCTTGCCTAGTAATATAATATAAATATTCTACTACTCGATGTGAACCTTCTCACCATTGGCATCGAGATGACAGATACGATGACCAAGCTCTTTATTAGAGAAACACTACCCTCCAGCCTGTCGTCAAAATCCCCGTATCGGAAGGAGAAAAACGGCAAAGCCAAAGGAAACAACAAACTTACTGGCCCGAATTCACAAAGCATGAAGGTTTGAGCTCAGACCAAGGTTTGAGCTCAAACCTCCTTTTGTTTCGCCAAACCTCCTTTTGTTCTTTACAAACCAGGTTTGTAAAAAAAAGCGTAAAACGCGTCATATGACGTACGAAAACCAAGGTTTGTCGACAAACCTCCTTTGTGAATTCGGGCCAGTGATTTTGAGATATCCGGCATCCCTCCCGCACCACGTGGCGTTCCCCAGATCGATGTCTGCTTCATCGTTGACACCAACAGTATCTTGGACGTTTCTGCTAAGGCTCAAAGCTACATGGTCACTAAAAATGGCGTTGACGGCAAGCTCCATAAATTTGAAGCCCAGAAATTCAAATCAAACCGATGACATAATAATAATGATAACAAGTCAACAGAAAGCTTACCATCCCCTCGCCGGGTACAAATGGCCTATATACGTCAGAACAAGTTACCTCCATAAGACTATATTTATATTATATTGACTGGGCTTGAGGGGTATATCAGATATATTGACCAAGCTAAGATCATATTGCCCCGAGTCGAAGACGAGGGCAATATGGTCTTAGCGCGGTCAATATTTCTGATGTACCCAGAAAGAAGCCCATGAAAAGAAGATCATGAAAGCTGCCTGGCATGAATTATTGTTTACTTTGAGCAATAGAGCTGATTAGGGGAGCTGAGTACGGGGCTTAGCCTCCCCTTTTGGGGTTGATCGTTTACAAATACGTGCTAAATAGATAATAGCAACGGCGAGATAAATAATTCAAATGTTTTTCATTAAACAACACTCCACTACCCGCTAGCTCCCCCTTGGTCCCTATATAATTTTGTTTCTCCCTAAATTGGACTCATTCAGAATGTATGATATCAAAAGGCAGACTGAAGACAAGGACCGGGACGGGGGAGTATTTTAACTGTCTGACGTTAAATGACGCAGTAAACGCCAATTGGCGTCTATAATTAAGGAAGATATCAGAACTCTAGGACATCGAAACTGTTACAGGTGATTTTCCCTTTTGGATGTGATACGAGAACTTTCAAACCACCCACACTTTATTTATCATTACATTCGTAGTACTGCAACAGGTTGGTATTAAACTGAGGAGTAGACCTGAGCATTAAGGTTAAAACCAAATCAACAATTGTAAAGTATTTTAGCAGGCAGTCAAGCGTTAAAAAAGGCAATATAATTTATCCCCAAAATATCATCCCTAATCGAATTAGGAGGTTACTGGTTTTATCAGCTGAGCCAACATTTTTTCCCCTATTAGCATTTTACAAACTCTGACCCTTGTTTGTTCTGTTGAATGTTCAAAATATATACAAGATACAAGATACAAGATATTTTATTTGGTCTTTGCAAACAAGTTACATAGAAATTTGATTTCCACTGGCGTTACAGTAATATTCAAGAAAATACATAATTACAAGAAATAAATACATCACGTTTATAGAAACAGATGAAATAAGGAACAAATACATGCAAAAGATAATGAAGCAACAAAAATGGTCATTGGTACTTCAAATCATGAGTTTCAAAATTAAACCTTGGTAATTGTTATTTCAAATTCATATTCATATTTATTTCATTTCCAACAGAAAGGTAAACAAAGATATTACATTTTTTTCATACATAATTCATTTTTTCAGGAAACTATACAAATAAACTTTGCACATAATAAAATTATTACAATAAATTCTTATCTGAGGAAATGGGGGGTCCACTAAAAAGCAGTGCTTGTAGTTTGTGGATCCCCCATTGTATTATATTACCTTGTCATTCATTTTTCTTTAATGTAATACAGCAGGCTGATATTTGTTTAGTCATATCATTTGCAATACGCTACTGGCAATGTCACTATTGGCACTGGAAAATATTTGATACTGAGCGTGTTGTTGCCAAATATGAAAAAGGATCTTTGGAATCGTATCATATCCGTAAAAGCAGTCAATAAAAAATATAAACGTTGAATCTCTTATCGCGACTTTACATGATAACACAGGACAATCAGTGTTTAGTTATCATAGATTATGGAAAGATCACTGCTAATTACATATTGTCATGACATTAACACCAAATGAGTCAATGGATGTACATATAGGCTATGTGATTTGCTAACGTTGATTGGACATTTGATGGTTTGCCTATAATCCACTGTAGTTATTCATTATATATCTGCTCACATGGAAGAAAAATGTCAATGCTACAATAATCCTTTTTTTTTAAAATCCAGGATTCATTAAATTGATATACGTGATATCAAAATAGGTTTTTTTCCTTCTACTACTTAAATAGTACTTAACTTACAATACCATGAGCAAGCTTTCGCATATTTGCTATAAGAATATTTATGTTTGCTCAAAATTTTAAAAAAATCAAACATTTTTCAGTAACAGAATGAAATATACAGGTACCGTTTAACTGATTGTAACGTCACATTGAAATTATTTGGTTTTGTTTCTCTTTTTGCTTCAATAATCTAGCTTTTTCAATTTGATTCAATTTCCCTCCTAATACCATTAGCTATGAGAACAAAGCAGTATATATAGTAGTTCGCATTAACATGATAATATCAAGTGGGGGAAAGTAGCACTGTAAGACAAAGTCCCTCAGCCATAAATCAGATTATTAATGTTTTTAAAAGAATAACTCTACGGAATGACGCAGTATAAATGAATTCCTATCTGTCATTCAGAGGAACAGAGATATGAATTGATATCAAGGTTTCAAAACACACTCAATACTATATGCTCATTCGTTTTTTCAAATCGATTGATATTTTTTCTATGTAAAGGAATCAGTAATTGTAACAAACTATCTCCCAAAATAAAACAGTTTGAAAGTGCAACAGAACTTATCAAAATGCAACAGTATGCGATGGTTAGTTGTTTAATGCTTAATCTGTAACTTCAGATGATGCAAAAGATTTGAATCTAATAATCGCCTTTTTTGTTTCTCTCAATTCCAATCGATATTTTCCATTGTCTTTTGTATTAATTTGCACTAGTTGACGAATACCTATACGTTTCTGACGATTCAACCTTAACAACATTTAGTGTGCTTTCTCCTGCATATTTTGTAAGATTAAAACAAAATGTATTATTTGAATTTCCTTTTCTGCTGTCTGGTGAATAACTTCAATTAGATTTATACATCACCTTTGAATCTTGCACTACATAAAAGCAAATCTTCAAAGATTCATTTTACTCTACGAAGATATTCATCGTTTCTTCGTTAAAAGGATTCATATTATTACGTATATACACAATATTTCTTAAAAACTAAAAACAGTTGCGACATCTTTATGTTTAAGATACGTCTTTTGTCATTAAAGGTTGTAGATACAAGATATTTATATACATTTCATAATAATCATATCTTAGTTACTTCGTAAAACTTAACATTCTTACTGAAATATGAAGTAAATCATATTTTTATTAAGAAAAATATAGGCCAGAGACAATACGCCTTTAAAGAGTTGTGAAACGATAACAGGGAACCAAAATAGTTCACCTGCATTATGCTTATGTTTGAACAAATGTGTTTAATTCTCGTTGTACGACCTATACAGAAACGGTTTAAAGTCCCAACTCTCTATCAAAATACATATTCCGGTATAAAACGCTTTAGTTCATGGATGCCTGACAAAAAGAGGAGTAAACAACAGGTCTTACTGGAGCTGAAAAATAATGCAACACATTATATAGTGAATTGCTCTAATGATGTAGATATTGAAGTAGAATTGAGGGAAATACATGTACCCGGATTTCGTTGAAGAAACCCACAGGATGATTGTTGAAACATTTCAACTACATAATCTTTCAACTGGTTATATATGATTTTATTGTTTATTACAATATTGTTTAAATTCCTGCTAATTAATAATGACTTAAGTGTTTTATTAACAATGGTATAACGATCAATGAGTAACTGATAACTTTAGTGTTTGTTACAATACTTGTACTATGTTCATGATCTCTCTTGCTAGGTCTAGAAAGCCATTATCTACGAGTTTGTCGTTGAAATCTCGGTGCCACTTTGACACCTTTTTAAAACTCACAAAATCTTTAAGTCCATTCTCGAATGAGGTTTCCATCTCCTTTGTCCGGTCTGCCACCCAGTCACAGATCCATTGTGACGTCATATCGGAAGACCAGAGCCGTTTTATCCAATGCTCCTTGCTCTTCAGCAGACGTTTAAGAGATGTTCGCCGAGATCCATCCATTCTGCTCAGCATATCCTCGATGAAAGCTATACTTGTCTCTCTGCTCTGGTATCGGCCTGTCAACATTTGATATAATCAGATTAATCTACACAATTCATGATATCTTGTTAGGTGTTCTGCCAAAAGTCTATCAGTCAATTCTGGTATCAAATATGATATTATTAATTCCGTCACTTCAATCACAAGTTCAACATATGACAGTAAACTCCAATATCTTTGGAAAAAAAAGGCAATTTAATCAGGTATGATAGGTTTTGTACCGTGCATTCATAAAGAGAAAGGAAGAGGGAGACTAATAATAATAGGAAACAGAAAAATTACGTTGTGTGTAGCAGCAAGTAAACATTTTAGTGTAAATTCAAGGTATATCATTTCCAATTCTTTAACCTGTTAAAATTCATTTTCTAGTGTCCAGAACTATTGATTTCGTTAACATTTCAATGCATCAGCATACCATTGATTACAGCAGTCACAAGATGTGTTTTGTTAATCTTCTGTAAGCCTTCTGCTAAGACTACACGGTGATCGAGTAGACCAGGACACACACTCTCTTTCCAAATCTTCAATAGAGTTGGTACGGAGGCCATGTTGCAGTCGGGTATATCTTCGTCAGTCAGCTCGAGCATTCGTTGTAGACAATCCGGCTCGTCATCTTGAGAGGCTGCCGTTGCTATGGCAAATAGCTCACCATAACTTGGTTCAGAGGCTTGGAAAGAGGAAGAATAGGACTTCAAGTAATATTTAATGTCTTGTTCATTGATTTAAAGAATAAATTGAGTAGGTTGGGTAACGTTTCTACAAAAAATAAAACATTACTTTATGACACCAAACAAATTATGAACGAAATTCCGATTTAAAAAACTTTTCCTTTATTTTTGGCTTTCATCCTATCCTATTGAATTGATCGGGCATCAAAGAAATTGAATATGGAAAATACAAGATACTATCTTAATCTTACCAGATATGAACCGCTTGATGACGTTTGGGTAACCAGCATTTTCCAGAATGTTGCACAGATCAGGCCTCATGTTCCCGACTGAAATGCCTTTAATCATCTGACACAACTGTACCACAAGACTTATAGTGCCACGATCAAGGTGAGAGACACGAAACTCTTGTCGGTAAGATGTAAATTTGGTTCTGTTGATTCCAAGCGATTCAGCAAACGGGCGGAGGTCTTCCATGATCAAATCAAGCGCCATATCTACCAGTTCGGCTTTGTAGATTAATCTACTTTTGGGAGGAGACATCAGACCTATAAGGAAAACGAGATTTATAACTATTATTACTCTGTGGTGGTATTTCAACATGAGAAATTGTTTTTTTTTAATGCGTTACGCATATTTTGAATTCATGTTCATACGTTGTTTTAGAAGCAAGTACTATAATATTTAGATCCATACACAAAGACCATGTTTCAAATGTCCTGCATTAGTCATTCCAATAAAATTGATTCTATTACATCATGATACTATGATATTCCATGCAATAAATACATCACAATGAAGAAAAAAAATTCTGGATTTAAAAAAATTGTAAAGTTCTATTTAAGACATTAGCTAGTTCAAGGGTAATGTTTTGTCAATTTTTCTATCATTCATCTCATCTCTATACACAACTTAGGTCATTATTACTGGCTAATACTCACCATCAAATCCTATTGATTTCAAAGCAGTTGACAGTATTTTGGACTTCTCCTCCTTTTTCAGCTTAGTGATTCCTTCTCTCCATCTACACATGGTTTTAAACCGTTTCTCTTCATCAATGAGATCGTCTGATATGTAGGAGACACGAAGTGCATCACAAAGCTGTCCCATACGTGATTCAGGGACCAGCTTGGCAATCTGCTCGAGCTTTTTAGCACTTGGCCACTTCTTGTCAGACTTTTCCGGCACATCTGCAGGAAGGAAAATATGTCAAAAACAAAAGTGACATATTTTTAGATAACGAATATATAAATATTGCAAATGTCATGTCAAGTCATGATATGTCGGCCATTGAAATCCATACGATTTATATTTATTATTCAGATATGTATTCTGATTTCTCCTGAGAAATATCTGTATGATCTGTTATTGCTCATCCGACTTTGGGTTATCGGATTTTACAAAGACCGAACAGGGACTGAGGTAATCACGTTCAACTCGACCTACATATTACGGAAATCTGAATGTGGTCAAAATATAACAAATCCAGTGCTCTCTTTCAAAGGGAGTAAATATCAACACGAGTTTGTTATAGTCAATCAAGTAACCTTGTGATATGACAAAACCATAATAAAAAATATTAGATAGCTTAGACAGATACCGAGATGTGATTGGTCCAGAGCTCGTCACGTGATATCAATTGCGATGATCCAAATTGTTATATTTTCCTGGCCGGTTATATTTTACCAGCTGGTGAAATTAATATATTTTTAATCAATGCATGTCGCCCTCTTGGGGACTGTATGTCACCAATTACACACATTATACCATTACCGAGGGTAATTTTTTTTTTCCACATCTTTTTTTGCCCCCAAAATGCTATTTTGGGGTAAGAATTTTTTTTTTTTCTAATATTTTTTTCTTCCTCAAAAATGCCTTTTGGAGCAAGATTTTTATTTTTTTCTCCCTTGAAATTATTTTTCCTCCAATTTTTTCTTGAATTATTTTGAAATATTTTTTTTTTCACTTAAAAAAATGGACACCCCCCCTCCCCCCCCCCCCCAAAAAAAAAAATCAAACCAAGGCTATCTAATACAACAGTTATTGACTGGCAGGGGGTATATAACATTCTTTGGACCTGAAGGGAGTTATATTTTCCCTCGTGACCATATTTTCCCTCCGCGCTGCGCGCTTTGGGAAAATATAACCCCTTGGGAAATATAACTCCCTTCAGCAATCCAAATTATCGACCTTTATTCTCAATCTTAATTTTTTTAAATGGTAACATTTCTGGAATTAAACTGGTATACAAGTAAAACCTTACCGAGGTCGCCAGCTCTTCCTTTATGATCATTAGCAGCACGCTGTAGCCGGCATCTCTTCTCGTAATTACTACAGTTCTGCTCAGCCCACCAATCATCGATCATTTGATGACTATCGAACAGGGCTGTTCTGTTCTCCTGGATGATGTTATCTATCCAAACTTCTCTTCTCTTTGAGCTTAAGAAAGTAGTGGCCAAAGTATATTTTTTCCTGAAGTCCCTAGTAGCATCAATCAGTTCTGTACAGTGTCGTGATGTTATTTGAGGTAATAGGAATGCTTGTATTTCATTCTTATCTAGCCCTTGTTTCTGGCATTCAGGTACTGATTGAAAATAGGTAGAAGAAAAAAAAACGGTGTTAATAGCCGCTAAATTATTTTTCATTGACTGATTAATTGCTTGGTTGAATGATGTTCATCTATTTTACAAAATTATATATCATCAAAATATATGAACTTTTAACATGTATGGTCACAAACAATTATTCATAGAAAAAGGAGTCGTCACAAACAAAGCTTGAGTTGATGTCCTCACCATAAGTAAAGTATTAAAAATATAATATTCACACAATTTGTATATGAATTTGTAAATAATGCTTAATCGAAAGCGGATGGCCAACAACAAAAATAAGAGAGAGAGAGAAAATGTAAGAGATAAGAGAAAGACTTATAAGGAAAACTAGCCCATCTTTTTCTTATTCTGAATTTTTTTTATATCCTTTTTTTTAAGAGACATGCAAATTCACTTGAAGTTATTTTATAAATTATACACTCGTAAGAACCTCGAACAAATCTTTCTGAGCTTGCTTCATGATATTATTTACGTAAAAACAAAAAACAAACAATTGTCGAATTTCGAAAACATATGGAAATCATTACTTCAGTTTTTGTTTAATTTTCTTTTAATTATGTAAGAGAATTAAAAGAGCGGCATTTAATTACTTCGGAAGAAATCGTTATCGCTTGGGGTGTACTTGATTGTCTCAAGTGCTAGGCTTAACATCACTTCTTGGTTTCCAGAGTCGTTAACATCCCACCAGCGTTTCAAGATATTCACGGCTCTTTCGACGACCTCTCGTTTCCCTTTGTCCTTCAGCGCTTCAAGATGTCCGTGTGGTGCACCAAGGGCATTCAGGAGTCCAATGATTCTCTCACTTTCAGCGATGTTCCACAGTGTATGTTCCAGGTCGTCCGCAGTCACTGCTCGAGTAGAGTCGGAATATTCTACATATGAATGAATAAGATGGGCATATTTCGACGTGCTTTTCAACTTCGACTTAGTCACTTACATAAATATGCTTCAAGAATTGTGTATTTCACTCATGACTACATGTTAAAAAAAAAGTGAAATGAGAATTAGGTAGGGTATATAAACAAGTTTGAAATGAGCAATTGCTACGAGGAAATAAACATTGACAAGATAAAATAAAAGGGGTCTTTAGAAAGAAATTATTAAAAAAACTTATTTCAACAAACGCATGTAATAAAAACATCAATGTTTAATTACTTTGTAATTCATCTATTGCAGACTCCAAGCCGGCATCCATACAAGCATTGAAGAAGTCCTCCCTCTGACATGTTCCAGTGTGTCCGGCTTTCCACTGACACAACTCCTTGTAATAATCTTCGTCGGTTCGTAATGTCTCAGAGCTCTCTTCGTCCTTTATAAGTGTGTCGAGAACCTTTCCCAGTTTGTCGCTCAAATGCTGCTCTCGAGCATACTTAACCAGTTTCCACAGTTCGATGTATGAAATAGGATCTGGAAGAGGGTAAAATGATTGTGTTATTATTACCGCCTCTCCCCCTTTCACCCTAATAATGCTAATGTAAAGCATTACACTTTAAATGTTGAATGTCATCTTCTACGCAATTGTTTATCATCACCCCCCTCCCATTCTATCACTTTCTATTTCGTTCCGATACGTACGCATTTGCACCATTTACGCGCAAATTGTACAATAAACTGTAATTGATCGCAGAAAAATGTTTATTTAAATGTGTTTAATTAGTTTACGAACATTACATATAACACACAACTCTGAGCTCAAACCAAATGTTTAAAATAGTTGAAAATCCAGAATGAAGGGAAGGGGAATATGTCATAAACAAAAGTGACATATTTTTAGATAACGAATATATAAATATTGCAAATTTAACTGTGACTGTATTTATTGAGAAAAAAAGTCATGATATGTCGGCCATTGAAATCCATACGATTTATATTTATTATTCAGATATGTATTCTGATTTCTCCTGAGAAATATCTGTATGATCTGTTATTGCTCATCCGACTTTGGGTTATCGATTTTACAAAGACCGAACAGGGACTGAGGTAATCACGTTCAACTCGACCTACATATTACGGAAATCTGAATGTGGTCAAAATATAACAAATCCAGTGCTCTCTTTCAAAGGGAGTAAATATCAACACGAGTTTGTTATAGTCAATCAAGTAACCTTGTGATATGACAAAACCATAATAAAAAATATCGACCTTTATTCCCAATCTTAATTTGTTTAAATGGTAACATTTCTGGAATTAAACTGATATGAAAGTGAAACCTTACCGAGGTCGCCAGCTCTTCCTTTATGATCATTAGCAGCACGCTGTAGCCGGCACCTCTTCTCGTAATTACTACAGTTCTGCTCAGCCCACCAATCCTCGATCATTTGATGACTATCAAACAGAGCTGTTCTGTCCTCCTGGATGATGTTATCTATCCAAACATCTCTTCTCTTTGAGCTTAAGAAAGTAGTGGCCAAAGCATATTCTTTCCTGAAGTCCCTCGTAGCATCAATCAGTTCTGTACAGTGTCGTGATGTTATTTGAGGTAATAGGAATGCTTGTATTTCATTTTCGTCTAGCCCTTGTTTCTGCCAATCAGGTACTGAATAAAAATAGGAGAACAACAAAAAAACGGTGTTAATAGCCGCTAAATTATATTTCATTGACTGATTACCTGCTTGGTTGAATGGTGTTCATCTATTTTACAAAACTATATATCATCTAAAATATATGAACTTTTAACATGTATGGTCACAAACAATCATTTATAGAAAAAGGAGTCGTCACAAACAGAGCTTGAGTTGACGTCCTCATCATAAGTAAAGCAATAAAAAATATAATATTCACACAATTTGTATATGAATTTGTAAATAATGCTTAATCGAAAGCGGATGACCAACAACAAAAATAAGGGAGAGACAGAGAGAGAGAGAAAGTATGAGATAAGAGAAAGACTTATAAGGAAAACTAGCCCATCTTTTTCTTATTCTGAAAATGTTTTATATCATTTATTTTTAAGAGACATGGAAATTCACTTGACGTTATTTTATAAATTATACACCCGTGATAACCTCGAACAAATCTTTCTGCGCTTGCCTTATGATATTCTTTACTTAAAAAAAAACAATTGTCGAATTTCGAAAATACATGGAAATCATTACTTCAATTTTGATTTAATTCTCTTTTAATTATGTAAGAGAATTAAAAGAGCGGCATTTAATTACTTCGGAAGAAATCGTTATCGCTTGGGGTGTACTTGATTGTCTCAAGTGCTAGGCTTAACATCACTTCTTGGTTTCCAGAGTCGTTAACATCCCTCCAGTGTTTCAAGATATTCACGGCTCCTTCAACGACCTCTCTGTTCCCTTTGTCCTTCAGCGCTTCAAGATGTTCATGTGGCGCACCGAGGTCCTCTAAGAGTCCAATGGTTCTCTCACTTTCGGCGATGTTCCACAGTGTATGTTCCAGGTCGTCCGCAGTCACTGCTCGAGTAGAGTCGGAATATTCTACATATGAATGAATAAGATGGGCATATTTCGACGTGCTTTTCAACTTCGACTTAGTCACTTACATAAATATGCTTCAAGAATTGTGTATTTCACTTATGACTACATGTTTAAAAAAAGTGAAATGAGAATTAGGTAGGGTATAAAACAAGTTTGAAATGAGCAATTGCTACGAGGAAATAAACATTGACATGATAGAATAAAAGGGGTCTTTAGAAAGGAATTAAAAAAAAATAATAAAAAAATGTCTACAAACGCATGTAATAAAACATCAATTTTGAATTACTTTGTAATTCATCTATTGCAGACTCCAAGCCGTCATCCATACAAGCATTGAAGAAGTCCTCCCTCTGACATGTTCCAGTGTGTCCGGCTTTCCACTGACACAACTCCTTGTAATAATCTTCGTCGGTTCGTAATGTCTCAGAGCTCTCTTCGTCCTTGATAAGTGTGTCGAGAACCTTTCCCAGTTTGTCGCTCAAATGCTGCTCTCGAGCATACTTAACCAGTTTCCACAGTTCGATGTATGAAATAGGATCTGGAAGAGGGTAAAATGATTGTGTTATTATTACCGCTTCTCCCCCTTTCACCCTAATAATGCTAATGTAAAGCATTACACTTTAAATGTTGAATGTTATCTTCTACCCAATTGTTTATCAACACCCCCTCCCGTTATATCACTTTCTCTTTCCTTCCGATACGAACGCATTTACACCATTTACGCGCAAATTGTACAATAAATCTGTTTGGATTTTACTTCAAATAAATGAAACAAATCTTGGGCACTTTATTATCCCTTTTGCATATGGTAAATGTTAAAAAAATCAGAAGATTTGATTTGATTTGATTTGATTTGATTTGATTTATTTTCCACTCAAATATCCACAAATTAAATGACATATATAAACCATATGGCTCCGTTTAGTCTCATTTCACAACGCCCCCTATCGTCAGAGCATGGTCAGAGTCAGCAGCCTAACATGTTAGCCTATGGACGTTTTTTTTTTAAATCGTTAAAAATTCATTTTTTGTTTAAACGAAAAGCACATCCACCCCGACGTACGTTATCACTAGCTCTTTCATTGGAGCCCTCATGTCTCATTGACTTTTGAAAGTTCACCCACCGTAATTTTTCAAAATAGGTTGCAAGCTCGTCATTGCCTATAATACACATGTGAAACAAGTCTAACTTTGGACTCAGTTTACCAAGCGATTTGAAGATTATAGGTCGAGCACACGAAACATAAAAAGCATGAATTATCATAGATCACTTCTGCCTATTTCATTATGTCCATTTCATCCAACCCCCCACCGTAATTTTTCCATTTAGTAAAAGCAAACATTTTGCCGAGTTTAGCAAAAACATGAATATTCATGAACGGTCAGACAATACAGCCTTTTAGTACGTAACGTATAGTGAATGGGAATGGACGATGATCCGTTCAGGAGGTAGAGGTCAGTGGTTTGTGCTGGCAATGTTCACGCGAGCGAAAATGAGACAATCGGAGCAATATGCATACTACAATATAATAGAACAAATGAATTATACAAGTAACGAAAAACTGACAAGTATGTTCGTAATCAAATAAGTTTACAAAGTACATTTATGTTTGAGAATTAGACAACATATTTTGAATTGCTTGATTTAACTGAGAGGGGGAAAAAGGGAATCTCAGAAAAGCTAGGCTTGTTGAGCGAGATTCCCAGTATAAATTAAATAATGGACCATCAACAACGTGCATCAAATTCTGCACATGTTCGCTGCCAGAGAGACCAGAAACGCGCGAACCCACCCGCCCGCGCCAGATCTCCGGGTCTCCCCCGCCAATTTCTTATTTTTTTTATTTTTTTTTTATTTTTTACTAAATACCATATATTTCACTTTTCATAATTATGAAATTAAATTCAATCTCTAAATCGGGTTTACTTACTCTGTAAGTGTCTTTCCTGTCGCTTGATAACATTTACAGCATAAACGATTATTGTTGAAATAAGTATCACAGCTGAAATTGTAAACAAACAAATATATATATATATAGATATATATATATATATACCAGCTTCAATCTGATTAATAACCATTTTAAAAAACGGTATCAATATTTCATACATGATATAAAGAGTTTATGAAATTTATCACGCGTTTAGCACTGCCCACTTTATACGTCTACCCATGATAGGAGTGTGTGTGCGTGTATTTGTGTGCGGGTGACACATGACTGTTTCTATGACTATTATTATACATGAACGTATTTTTTACGTACTGCTTTTTTGTTTACATGTTAAATGTGCCAGTGATTAAGACCTTTATTACGTCTTACATTTTTGCCATAGGACTCATATTTTATATGTTATTCTGGAACCTATAATATACAAGCTTTTTTTCCTAAAAGGTTCCCCATGTCTCACATTATGTCTCTACGGTACATGTCTGTCCTTGTTTTACTATGCATTCTCTTTTTAAATCAAATGTATGAGACAACCTTGTTATGCGGAATGTGGAACAATAAAACAAAGAAACCAATATTTACTAACGCCTTAAATGTTTCAAAACTTGGAGTGGAAGAGGAAGGCTGGCTCACAAATCGAGAACACAAATAGGTACATTTTGTTCCATGTTGGAAAATGTCTGTAAATATCGATTGCTAAATATCAATTGCCCCTTTTTTCTCAGTATCCACTCACTCTTATTGTTTTATTGCCATTATCTGTCCAACAAGAATTCGACTTCCCATTTAGAAAATAAATGTATATATTATTGGTTGTATTTCTAGGCTTCCACTTACAGACAACGACTGCCACAGCAACGCGGGTCAGCTGAACATCTCGAATCAAATGGATTATCTTGGACCTGCTTACAACTTCCCCAACCAGCCCTGTTGCAACACATTCAAAGACAGTTTCACTGCTGCCATTCGTTGCTGTCGTGATGCTTTTATTTCTGGTGCCATCGCTGTTGTTCCACAGCCTCGTTTCCAATGAATCAACTCTCTTTGATCCATGCATGAAGAACAGGTCGATAACTGGGTAGTATTCTCTTACTGCACATGTTAACGTTGTTTCAGAAGCAATGCTGAGAGTGCAAGATAATAGGACCTGATGCTCTTTAGGACACTCTTCGATTGAAGGAAACGGCTCCAGAGGCAAAGCTTTAACAAAATAAATTGAACACTGTAGATGCAGGCAGGTAACACATCACCTTGTAAGCATATTTCGCTGCTATTCTATTAGTGTAACCTTAATCATCAATATACATTTCTATGCTGTGTAAGGTCCAATACTTTTTATATTTATATTTGTTGTTTTATATTTATATTTATATTTGTTGTTTTTAAACCAGCAAACTTTTTCTACTGTGTTCAAATATGAATCGATCAACAAATCATCAAATATATAAGGGATTAATAAGAACAGACAAAATAAATCATCCTTAATTTAATTTTGCTTTATCTCAAGTAGCATTCATTAGATATACGATTTGTTCAAAATGAAAGTGGGTAGCCTAAGGAAAAATCTCAAATTGTTCAGTTCCAAGGTTTCCTTTTAGTTGAGTTACAATGATAAGGCGATAGAGTATTCAGGGAATTGCTTCAGACCCTGTACCCAATATAAAGAAAATCCCTTTAACGGCATAATCCGTTTAAGAACAAAATGGTGCTGTGCTCCGGACAATCAATAAGTGTAATACAGCTGTATTAACTTTCTCGTCATCAATACTTACCGAATACATTGAGCCTGGTAACATTCCGAAATAAAAGGCCTGTGTCGAAGTCAGTAACCTCACAGAAGTAGCTATCTTCATGAAGGATCTTAACATCGTTGATGAGCAAAGAGAATGTATTGGTGATGTTAAACAGCCCTTCTTCATATCCAGGTCCACTCCTCTCTACGACACTGCGAGACAAGTCCATGCTGACCAATGTATCGTTTGCACCTCTGACCCAGGAAACCCTCCTTGGACGAATATTCACCCGGCATGGTATTACACCAACTTTACCCTTCTGAACTGCCACACTCTGTTCCGTTATCATAGCACTGTCTAATTACAAATTGAAGGAGATAAAAACTTATGATATTGTTTTTGTTTACGGAGGATTCAAATCCTGAATTATTATGCGAAATTGTTTACTGTTAAATACGACCTTAAAAATTCCATATTCCTTAATTGCCTTTTTTTCGATGAACAACCCAATTAATTTTCACATGATTATAAACCTGTTTAATATATATATATATATATAGGGGTACGTTTACAAATTATTTATTACTTATAATAAAAGAACCACTGTCATTTAAAATAAATATCTGAAATAGTCGTCATGATTGTATAACATCACATGTTGTAATACTCCATGCATAAGCGAAACACTACTCTCTTTGCTATTAAAAGCCCCCATCACACCAAACTAGTTCTCACTACGTTCTGGAACCGTCCTAGAAAATCGTAAAACGGGTTGTGGTCGGGGCAGAATGTGTAAAAAAAAATGTCTATAATACGATCCTAGTTCGTTCGTAAACAGTCCTCAATACGTCCATCTCGTTTGTACCCCGTCCACAGCCAGTTCATATTAAGTTCAGATCGGGTAGATTAGGCAGTCCAAGCCAGTCCGTTGTCAGTTTAAACCCATTATTAACTAGGTCTACCTCGTTCTTAATACGTTCAAACCCATTCTAACTAGTTCGCCACTTGTTCTAACTAGTTTTTAACCCGACCACCCCGTTCAGAGGCAGTTCAACTCTTCCTCATCTCGATCTGAGTGCGTTCGAACGCGCTCCTAGAGCGTGTGCAATCCCGTCTTGACTCGAGAGTTATAAAAACCCAGCGCGTTCTCGCCATTCCTCACTCCCGTTCAACTTCAATGCTTTAGGCTTTGCAGAACAAGACGTTCAGGTCAAGCACCTATCACAACAAACTAGTTCTCACTACGTTCGGAAAAATGTTGCCAAACGGGCTCGAACTGTGTGTGAACGGAGTGGACGTATTAGCAACTATTTACGATCTTTTTAAGGACTTCATGGACGGGCTCGGACTGGCTTGGACGGGAACGGTGGTCTAGAACTTTGAGCCTGTTCAAAATTCTCCCCGTCCTGCAATTGAACGGAGTGACAACGTACTTAAAATGAGATGGACGTACTACGAACGGAATTGCCGTACTATGAACGGAATTGCCGTACTTCGATCCTACTAGGAACGTGTTACCACGTGATTTGGTCGAGCATCAGTGAGGAAGAACGCGCTGGGTTTGTATAGTACTCGAACCAGGACGGGATTGCAAAGCACGATAGAAGCACTTTCGAACGCACTTAGAACGAGATGAGGACGAGTTGAACTGTCTCAGGACGGGGTGGTTGGGTTATAAACTAGTTAGAACAAGTTCCGAACTAGTAAAAATGGCTTGGACTGCTTGGAAATATCAAATTTATCCGATCTGAACTTGATATGAACTGACTGTGGACGGGTACAGACGAGTTGGACGTATTGTGGACTGTTAATGAACGAACTAGGATCGTAATACAGACATTAGTCCAGTCCGAGCCCGTCCACAAAGTCCTTAAACAGGTCGCAAACAGTTGATATTACGTTCAACCTCCCCATCACACCAAACTAGTTCCCACTACGTTCTCGAAAATGTTGCCAAACGGGCTCAAACTGTGTGCGAATGGAGTTGAACGTAGTAGCAACTGTTTACGATCCGTTTAAGAACTTCATGGCCGGGCTCAGACTGGCTATACGGGAGAGTGCTCTAGAACCTTGAGCCTGTTCAAAATTGTCCCCTTCCTGCAATCAGACGGAGCGACAACGTAGGGTATGTGTAGGGAATTGGAGACTCTTAAGCACATTTGCATAATTTACATAAACATGAAATATGTTACACATACAGAAAGTTTTGTATTCTCTTCAGTAACTTCTTATAATAATAATAATAATAAGATATTTGTATACCGCAAATTGCAAATTGCCTCTAAGCGGTTTAGAAGAAAATAGCTGATAAGTAAAGGAAACAGAAATTGCATTACAAATTATATCAATTTAAATTACCATTAAAACTTTGCAAATGAAAATATTACATGTACATAATTACAAATCACTTACAACAAAAATACAAATAGTTCATAAATTAAAAGTATCCTACGGTAATCTACAAAAAATATTTAAAAAGGTAAAAGGTAAAAAGAGCTATTCAGGAACAAGACTTAAAGATATGTGTTTTTAGCATTAATTTGAATGTATTTACAGAGCTAGCATTGCGAATTTGAAGGGGGAGATTGTTCCAAAGAAATGCAGCTGCATAAACGAAAGAACGTTGACCGTATTGTTTGTATGAAATAGTGGGGGACCGAGAGAGGAGAGATTGAGAAGCAGATCGCAAAGTCCGGACAGGAGTGTCTCTTTATTTGTTAACAAAATTATGGTCATGATGTTTGTTTGTTTGTTTGTTTGATTGATTTTATTTCTGCGTTCAAAAATATACAAATTCAAAGTCAAAGTACAAAATTTCGAACAATAACAAATACAATGAATACAATGTTTACAAAAGTAATTAAATGAAAAATCATGTACAATTATATCATTCGATAAACATGTACGAAGCATACAATAACATAAGAAATATGAAATATTTTCAATAAATTAGAGAGGTAATTTGGAACGCAAGAGACCACCATCGTGAGCGGTTAGGCTGGAGATGGATGGCGGCCTTGTAAAAAGAATTGGCGACATAACTCTCTTCGAAAAACTGAGTGATCAAGAGGGTGCGGTGCAAGTGCAGGTGCAGTGAGCAGTTGCATGATAAAGAATAAATAAGTCACGGTTTTGTTATACTAATTTAAAGAGAGGGGAGCATATGATTGTATTATTTGTCGTTTAAGTGTAGCTTTAGATGGTTGAACAAGACTTTATGTTGTCGGGTAAATCATTCCAAATGTCCGGGCCAGAATGTCTAACAGATTTGTGTGTTATTGATAATTTGGGGTTTGTAAGATGGAAGTTTCCAGATATGCGAGTAGAGTATGAATGAACGGAATTATTAAACCTAAACATGTTATCAAAGGATGGTGGAAGCAGATTATTAATGTACTTAAACATAATAACTGCTACTTGAGTAGTGTTCAGATCGAAATTTTTTAGTGTTTTTAGTTTATAGAATAAAGGATCAGTGTGAGCTAAGAAATGCGAACCTTAATTTTTGTCGAACCACAATTTGCCCATACACTATTGCAATATGTTATATAGGGAGAACTAGCGAGTTATATAGTAGGAATAAGGTTGCATGGGGTAGAAGAAACTTTAAAGTTGATACTCTAAGCAAATAAATGTCCCTTAATTTGTTACCTACAGCAAGTATATGTTATTTTTAAGTTATTCAATTACTTAGTATATCACAAAAAAATTCTGTCTACTCGAAATCCTCAATTGAAATGTCGAAAATATCCGCCTCTCTATGCATAGAAAATCAGTTACGGCGCTGATCTACTATTTATGACCTCACGTCCGGGAAAGAGTATATTCACGTACCCGGATGTTCCATAGCAAACATGTGCAGAGTGAAACGATTTTCTGCATATTTTTGTTTCAAAGGCTGAAAAGTCTAATAAATCATAATTCTATGTACATTTCTTTACCTTCCCCTAGTACTTCATAGTATTAATATCAATTCCCCTTTTAAAAATTATGACATATACATGCCAACGATGTGCTATTAGTCGATATTTTCACCATGTAATTTTTGTTTTGGTGTTGAAATCGGCCCAGGCACGGAGTGAACAGTAGCTGTCTACCCATGCAAAGTTCATTACCATACACTACAGCGATCTCCCGATGGTGTTTTCTTCCTTTTTCCCATGTCTTTCGCCTTCCTTGGCCCTGAAGATCCTTCATCTACCAATTCTGACACCGGTAGTCAGGAGCAAGTCTTTGTTAGTTGTTTTTCTTAGCTGGCAACGTCGCTTTCATTCTCATTCCCGATAAACATATAACTAGCGCACGTACGTTCCATCACAAGCAAGCAGCGCCTAGAGCAGCGGCTTGGTCTTACCTCCCGATTCTGCTCGCTTCACGAACGTTCATGCAAGAGCCGTATCACTCGCCAAAATATTATAGAGGAAGCGCGCTTGCATGATCTCGTTCAAGTTTGATATTTTACAACATAAAATGTTTAACTGGTACTGTATCCTTTTTTGAGGCAGTCACACACATCTATGATAAGTACTATCATAGTTCTAGACCTATTCGTTTTACAAAACTGCTCCTGTACCTTATCTGATGACAATATAATGCATCCGCCTATTCATATGTGCACGATTTAACTTTAATTCCTAAGCAGTAAACTCGTCTTAAATCTCTACCAAATAGGTGAATATGAGGATATGAAAAGAAATCAGCGACTGGAAAATGTTGCTTCGTTATTCTTCATTCAAATGAAAACAGGAAATCCATCAAATATACTCCTTAACAACAACAAATCTTAGCTCTGACAGGATAGCATTTACGTAGGGATATCACTGCCATTCACTCTCACTGAGCACATGAGTCCCGTTCGTGACGTCACGGATAGAGGCCCGACTCTACGTGCACTTCCGGATTTCAGACTTAGATATTTTGGTAGAGTTTACTCGAATAAATTAATTATTCTAAACTTGTTTTGTCGGGTGGACACCATTTGGTGTTATTATGGGGGTTAAAAGCTCTCTATTTATGTAATTATCTCAGTATTTGGGATTGTCTTAGAGTATCAACTTTAACTTGGAGATTATTCCAATACTTTTGGAAATGCACATTGTAACTTGGTGTAAATGATCATTCCAAGTCAAGGTATCATCTATAAGAACACCCAAAAACTTGGAATTAGTTTTCTTCTCTAGTAGCATACCATCGATTTTAATATATATAGGTGTTTCTGTATTATGAGAATGATGTTTAAAATACATGAAATGAGTCTTTTTTGTATTAAGTGAAAGTTTATTGGATTTAAACCAATCTGATACTTTGTTAATTTCATAATTCAAAGTATTGTTTAACGAATTAAGGTCTTTATGGTAATAAAAGATATTTGTATCACCGGCAAATAAGATAAAAGAAAGAAGGGGGGATGTATTGATAATATCATTTACATAAAGAAGAAATAACAGTGGACCTAAGATAGAGCCTTGAGGAACACATTGAATTAAAAGAGGATCAGAATCATAACTATTAAATGTAACATATTGTCTTCTGTTTGTTAAATAATCTTTAAACCATAAGAGTGGCTGACCCCGAATTCCATAATGACTGAGTTTGGAGAGTAGAATAGCGTGATTGAGCGTATCAAATGCTTTACTCAAGTCACAGAATATACCTATAACATGCTCTTTGTTAGCTATGGCACTTGTAATTTTGTCATAAATTTGAATTAATGCTAAGTCAGTTGAGTAATTTTTTCTGAAGCCATATTGATTTGAATTGAGTATTTTGTGTTTAGTGGTAAATTTGTGTAGCCTATTATGAACGATCTTTTCTAAGACTTTGGATATACTTGGAAGTAGGGAAATTGGACGATAGTTACTAATTTCGTGAGGATCATCTTTTTTGAGAATAGGGTTGACTTTAGCTAGTTTTAATAGATCAGGGAAAACACCTTGCGATAACGAGTGATTAAATATGTGAGTTAAAGGCTTTGCAAGTGGATACATTATTTCTTTTAGGAGAAACATACTTATTTTATCAAAACCGTGCGATTTTGAGTTGTTAAGAGATTGGGTAATGTTAATAATTTCGCTAGGATTTGTCGAATTTAAAAAGAGAGACTCTTGGTTTTGATTGGAAAGATAGTCTTTAAAGTGAGCGTGAGTTCTATTAATTTTGCTGGCAAGTTCAGGGCCGATATTCGTAAAAAATGAGTTAAATGAATTGGCATGAAGACTAGGATCATGTATTTTAGTGCCATTTAATGTGATATTATCCGTGGGTGGGGATTCGTTTTTTTTCCCATTACCTCTTTGATAATTTTCCAAGTTGCAGTTGTGTTTGAACTGGCCTTTTTTATTTTATTAGAAAAATGCAATCTACGGGATGTACGGATAAGTTTTGTTCATTTGTTTCGATAAATTTTATATGTGTTTAGGTTAGTGTCAGTTGGATTGTATAAATGTAATTTGTAGAGGCGATTGCGTGTTTGTATTGATTTCAATAAACCTTTCGTTATCCAAGGATTCCTGGGTTTATTTCGCTTATTACTCATTTTGCCTAAAGGAATATTCTGTTCATAATAATATTGCAATTTGTTACTAAAATGTTTATATGCAGTATTGACATCATTTACACTATATACCTCAGCCCAGATGTAACTGATTAATAAGATAACAATGATTAATGACGCCATCACCAAAGGTCTCTTATTACCTACATGTGAAGGTAATTTGAATGAAAATGGGATTGTTATAGTTAGTTCAAACATTTTTTTGAAAGAGATACATGCAGCCAATGAACTTACTGTAATTTTGAAACGATTTTAAAACAATGTGGCCCAAAAATATTTCTGAAGTTTTTTGTTTAGAGTAATAAAGGTGCTTTAAATTATGGTTAAATACTTTCAGAATTATGTTCTGGCAATGTGACTTTTACATTGATCAAACTCACAGCATAGAAACAACTTCTTAAAGATTAAGGTGAGTTCTGGTAATGCGATTGCATTGTGAAAGAAAAGGTGTGGAATGGATCAGAAATAGTTGATCATGTACACTGTAAAAAAATAATAGTCAAAATAACTCAATAAAATTGAGGAAAAGAATTGCCTTATTTTTATTAAGTAAATATTACCTACGGCATCTTAAGTAGAATTTACTTATTTTGCTGAATAAGTTTTTACTCAGTTAAATCGAGTTACATTAACGTAAATAATTTAAGTATTGTAATCATTTTAGATAATTAAAAAAAAGCTATGATAGGATTACATATTGCACGATTTGGTACCCATCTAATCTAACAAGTAACATCCACTAATCATTCACTACTTCTATTTAAGATTTAACCGTATATCTACCACCATCACAAACTATTACATACGCTTCAATTCGACACATATTGAAAGGCTCCAAATTTTATATATACTTGATCGTAGCATCTTAAAAGGAAAATTGGTTGACAATTTCCTGAAATATCAAGTTTTGATTTGTATTGAACTGGGTAACAATTAAAAATTGTCTTGTCTTTGCTTAGCCATGTTAAATGAATTAGTAAATGTTTTAAAGTCCTTACATTTTCATTCAACCACAAAAAAAAGAATTGTTTTATTTAAAAAAAGAGTTTAATTTGGTCTTAATGAATATTCATAAATTATGTAAATATTTCTATTACGCACTGCATCGGTCCTTACTTTAAAAAGATAAGAATAAGCAACATAAATTGTTTGAGTAATACGTATAATTTCTGATTTTGAGTTAAAATTACTAAATTAATACAAGCTGAAATTACTTAAAGTTCTTATGTATTTGATTTTACTTAAATATTCCACGTATGTTCTACTAAATTGAAAGTTTGAGTTAGCAAGACTTAAATTTAGTGCGTAAGTGGCAAAACTAATGTTTACAAGTAAATTCTACATGGAAAAAATACGTAAAAATTACCAATGAACAAATTATTTTTTACAGTGTAGCATGTAAGTATTGGTGTGCACTGCAAGGTTCTGGAGTCATCAAAATCATAATAAATTTGGCGCAGTCTTGGTAAAGTAATTAACAAGCACTATACACAGAAATATTTATAAGGGACTACACAAATGGTGTCGGGGCTACCTACCTTGATTTCCTTGTAATCTTGAACATTCAGTGTAAGTTTCGTTTGATTCTGTGATAATTTTTTTTTTTTAAACCAGAACTCAAGTTTATCTTTAAAATGAAATGCATTCAAATTAGAATGGTGACACCGTACAACCAAATATATTCATAATAGTGCCTTTCAATATGAAATGAACAACACACAATGGCCATAAGTTTTCTGTGATGGTTGGCACACTTCATAAACTTCATTTTTAAACTATTTTTTAAGAGCCACCTCTAAATATCTGCATACACCACAACATTCAGTGAAAATTGTGCTTTTACATCAGAGCAAAATTTTACGGTCAAAATTGCTTAACTTGGTCAATTTTGCCAATTTTTTCGGAGAAAAAACACATTGTAGTCTTCAAAATGAATTGGATATATGCCGTAGTGTTGTTAAAGGCCACATATGGCGCTATAGCAATATTGGAGCCAACACGGACAGACAGTGATGGGTTCAAGCTTGGTGGTCTCCAATTCCATACACCTACCCTACTTAAAACGAGGAGGACGTACTTCGAACGGACTGATTGCCGTACTATGAACGGAATAGCTGTACTTCGATCATACTCGGAACGTAATACAATGTGCTGTGGTCGAGCATCAATTATCAGCAGCTAAGCCCCCATCACACCAATGAACTGACTGTGGACGGGTACAGACGAGTTGGACGTATTGAGGACTGTTTATGAACGAACTAGGGACATATTATAGACATTATTTACAAATTCTACTCCGACCACAACCCGTTTTACGATTTTCTAGGACGGTTCCAAAACGTAGTGAGAACTAGTGTGGTGTGATGGGGGCTTAATCAATAATGTAAAGGTGTGAGAACTGTGATAACGTAACTACTTGTATTTCATGAGAAAACAAAACATTTCTGAATAACAAACTTATCTGTGTATCCGTCATCTTTAAGGGACTGTAGCATATGGGAATTGCTGGTTGACGCCAACTACGTCTTTTTGTGACAGCTGCACGTAAACAAATGGACTTGATTACCTGGGTCAGCGCGCGCTAGCGTTCGCGAAACAGACCGATGTTCTCCTCACGCTTAAGTTTCGCGTATGGTGTATGCACGTGAATACGTGGGCCAACTGCCGCCGCGTCATCCGTAGTCGTATTATATCCAATTTACCACGAGTGCATGGGCCTTGGGAAAGACGCATAGTCTCGTCATGCTACAGCCCCTTTAATAAATCTTGATTGAGGGCGGGAGGGTTGGAGTTCTAAGCGTATGGAATATGATTCCCATGAAATAGCGGTAAATGTATTCTTCTCTAACTACTAGTAGGCAGATCCATGTGGCAAGGGAATCGCCCTCACCCCCCGTGAAAACATAAATAAAATTCATTCGCGGGAATTATTTTTGATCAAGCAGTATGTGGGCCACCGTAACCACATATTTTGCAGGGATGTTATGTATTTTAATTGGTTTT
Source organism: Strongylocentrotus droebachiensis (assembly GCA_035222895.1). Classification (NCBI taxonomy): domain Eukaryota; kingdom Metazoa; phylum Echinodermata; class Echinoidea; order Camarodonta; family Strongylocentrotidae; genus Strongylocentrotus; species Strongylocentrotus droebachiensis. The sequence continues at coordinate 3,167 of JAVYIG010002837.1, read as the reverse complement.
ATCATACTTCTGATCATAATTCAGTGCCTGGAGATTACTTAACACGCTCGCATAATTTAAAAGAATACGAAGAAATAAAAGAGGTGAAATGAAAACGTCGAGCTTTACTGGAGTCAATGGAAAGATAGCGTTTGCATTTCAAGGGACCTACAAACCGTTCCTCAAATGAAGTATGTGTTCCTGATGTGGCCCATAAAATACATGAAGGATGAATGCACACATCTACATACATGGGAACGCAAAATTAAACATTCCTAATTCGGGATCATTTGTGGTAGTGTGAAAATTGGACTATTGTTCTTTCTCGGACACACTGTTATGCTAGGTTTACATTATGCTCCCGGCGGCCACGTTAATCACGTTTTAGACCGACGTGGACAAAACGGTACGTAAAAGGCCGTAACAAAACGTGACAGTACGGAATAGGCCGTAACACAACTTGGAGGCGGTCCGTAGTGGGACGGTTTACGGGCCCGTCGCGCTACGGCGTGTTGAGTTCTACTAAGGTCTGACACGACGCGTGCGGTCTCAGGATGCAATGATTGATATTGCTTGACAGGCCTTCTTTTTATACCGTGGGCACAAACGTGCCCCAAAGCTGCCCGGTGTCCACGTTTCATCCGTAGAAAGCCTTGACAGAACACGAACAACGTGTCAGACCTTGATCAGAACGTGATAAACGTGAGGGAACCCATCAGAACGTGACGGACCGGGAGGGAACGTACTGGCATCCGTGGTAGACCGCGGGCATAACCTTAGTGCGCCTTAAAGCCTCCGGGACTCTACCCCCTTGACCCCCCCCCCCCCCCCCACGGCCTGTCAAGGATACCGTGATATATCGTGATAAAACTTGCCAAGACCTAACAAAACTTGAATACAGAGAAAAATGGACCAAACGCATTACGTTTCGGGCAAACGGGGCTGCCGTAGCCACCGGGAACATCCTGTAAACGTAGCATTAACAGCTTGCGACTAAAATGAAACCTACTCGTAATTGTGACATCGGTGAAGTTGTAAATCAGGATTCCTTTATAGTTGGAGACTTTGCAGATGTAGCGTCCTGCGTCTGTATTCCTCACATTTCTGATGACCAGAGAGTAGTTTCCATCTATGTCACAGCTACCATCTTCATATCTTGGGCCAGACTTTATACCTTCGGTCCAGCTTATAATAGATGGTGTATGTTCGGGGTCTGATCCTTTCTTCCAATAAACCGCGTTTGGATCTCGATTAAATCGACACCTCAAGATGCCAGTGGTTCCGTTTACTAGCGTCTTCTTGACCCCCACTATAGACTACACCATCCGGAATCTCTAGAGACGATCCTGTCAGAATAGCAAGTCACACAGAAAGTAACAGAAATGTGAATTTAGGTCTATCAACAGGTAGAAGAAATATTGATATTCGATGGATTTGTTGAAGACACGAAAAGTAATTGTAAATGAAAAAGTGAGGTTTTTCACATTAGCTGGTCCATTTTTCGAAAATGCCCCCCCCCCCCCCTCCACCTTTCTCCGATTCTTCAATTATCAGCATTTGCATCGTCCATGTTTGATTTGTTTCTCTCTTTTTTAAGCATGAAAAAGGAAATGTAAGGATTCAATTACTAATCTCACCAAAACAGCACCGAAATACAACATCTGATTCGTGGTCACTTACCAAACATTAAAAACACGATAAAGAACAGTCCTGTTGCAAATGCTGCTTTGACTTCCATGCTTTCTATTTTCTAAGTCACTGGTAGAGAAGAAAGATCTAATGGTTCATAACTAGTCTACACCTGTAATTAATAAGACGCAATACAAAAACAGTTATATCATGTTTATCATTATCGAACGACCGCCATAACGGCATGGCATGGAGGCACGATCTGTTTGCACTTCATAAATCGTGTAAACAAATTTCAAGTTGTTTGTATGATGCTAAATCGCACAATGATAACAGTCTTAAACAAGATTCAACATGTTGATCGGGGGGGGGGGGGGCGACATGATAGGAGACATTCCGACTTTCTGGTAGGATTATTCCTTGAAATGTACTGTGCGCTGATAACGGCTGCCGGAGCTAAAGCTAGGGTAATAATTTCCAAAGCTCTCTTGAAGCGCATAGAGATGTTTTTCACAACGTAATATGCGCTATACAAGAACTGAACGGCTTACATCGAAAGGGTCTTAAGGGTGCGTTGCGGTGCGGCGGGGTGTGGTGAGTTCAACGCACCCATTCGAGAAAGCCCCCCCCCCCCCGCTTTTCTCGAAAGGGGTGCGTTGAGAACGGAGTACCGTCTTAACACACCCTTTCGGGATAAGCGGGGGGTCTTTTCTCGAAAGGGTGCGTTAACTAGTCTTTCACATCATTCGTTTATGATAAAATTAAAATAACGAAATATCACACTATTTTCTAACTAAACGTGGAATTCAATTTCAAGTGTTTAAAAAGATACTATCAACAGAGGGGCGAGCGGCCTTGCCCCCCCCCCCCCCTCCCCCCCCCCCCCCCCCCCCCCCCCCCGCGAAAAAAAAGAGAGAGAAGAAAAAGAAGGGAAAGAGGAGAGAAAGGGAAAGTAAAAAGAGGAAGAAAAAAGAAAAGGGGGAAGAAGGAGATCGGGGGGCTGAAAGGGCCTTTCCTCCCAGGCTGTTGCCTCCCCGCCCCGCTCCCCCCCCCCCCCCAATCAAAAAAATAAGAGAGAAGGAAGGGAAAGGGAAAGAAAAAAGGAAAAGAGGAGATAAACGGAAAGAAAAAAGAAAAGAAGGGATATCATTTGCAATTTTCACGCCAACAAGTTGTGGATCAGGGGGGGGGGGGGCGAAAGGCCCTTGCCCCCCCCCCCCCCCCCCCCCGCTTACAAAAAATAGAGAAGGAAGGAAAAGGGAAAGAAGAAAATAAAAGGGTGAAAAGAAGGGGAAATCAGTTGCGGTTAATCCCGCCAACAACGTGTGGATCGGGGTGGGGGCCGAAAGGCCCTTGTCCCCCCAGCAAACCTTAAAGAGAGAGAAGGAAGGGAAAGGAAAGAGGAGAGAAAGGGAAAGAAAAAAAAGAGAAAGAAGAGAGGTAGGGGAAATCATACTGATAGGGGGGGGGGGGACTTGGGGAGAAAAAATTCAAAGGTGGTTTATTTTTAATTCCATGACGGTGATTTACAAATAATGCTGAAATGACATAATTTTCCG